>CM068305.1:26829265-27429265 GCA_034768735.1 Schistosoma mekongi
GATGCTAACGATTCAACCTTTTGTGTAGTTACCTCTTCGTTTATGTGCATATAAGGTACTAATTGACAATCTTTTCTATGCATCAACAAACGATGTAATAAAACTTAAACTAATAAGAAGAATTAAAAATACGGGAACAACATCTAGTTCACCTTTCATCAACTGTCTTTTTATGAACTAATATAAATGTAAAAACTAAATAGGCAATTACCGTTACGCCTGTGAATCAGTTATGTTGTGATAGTCAACTATCTCCACAACACCCAATTATAAAAATGTATCTGTTGGTTTGATTTTCTTTGTTCACAGACTATAAAATTACTAGTTTGTTAATAAAGAAATTATGTGGTAATCAAAGTTTTACATATTTTTAGTGTATTTCTGATAAACCTTAAACGTACTGTGGTAGGTGAAACCAAAACTAAATTAGTGCTAACTAGACACGTTATGTGTTCATAATGATAAAATACTTTAAAGTCATCTCAACGTCTCACTGACAATGAGAAATATGTTCTTTCAATAGATGTTTTTCATACACGTAATCTGGGCTTTAACGTTACCAAGTGTTTTCGTCGGAAACAACAATGTCATGAAATTTAATACATATATCAAGATGAATAACAGTTTCGCATTATAAACATACAATCAATCTATATACCTGCTAAACATTTTATGCATTAATTTGTAACACTAAAGTGTACCATGTTTTCTTCATTTTAAAGCTAACGATAGAGCAATAATTAAAATTGTTCTAAGAATTATTACAGATACAACTATCAGGTTTTACTACCGGGTAGCAGTTAAACACAGTGGAAATAGTTCAAATGTAACAATCACTGACTGTGAAAATGAGCGACTAGGAATAAGTTAATAAGGGAGCATCGCTTCTCTCTGAATTATAAGTTTGCCTCACCAACAAGTACTTGCCAGTCACAATCCAACATATAAATTAGGTTCAGGATTTCGTGCAGTCTACCCCTAGGTCACGTTTTATTTTGAGGAACTTTGTGATATTAATTTTTTAGTATCGATTTCTTTTCAGTAAAATGTAGGAAATATTTAAACATTTATATGTTTCTTGAAATATAAAGTTAATTTTCGTAGGTTACCAGTCATCCCCACAATCATGAATAACATGAAACAAATTAACAAATATTATAGTTATCCACCGCGATACCGTTACAGACTTCGCAGTATTACCAGACCTATTTTAAAATTTAAGCAAAATATCCATGAATATTACAATTCCTAATTGATTGAGTTGTACAAAAGATTAAGCTCCAATGGTATATGCGCATAAATATAAATACTAATAACTGAGTTCATTTGTTGAGACGATATAACTTGATAAGTCTCTGAAAGACATTTCTTAATCCCGTATACTATATAAGAAATCGCCCAGCAGTTACTAGCTACAGTTTCATGTATATAATAGAAGATTGTTAATTTCCAGTTCACCAATCTTCATAACACAAAAGTTAGTGGAAGGAGAACTAGGATTTAAGTTCGAAATAATAAACAACGCTAGATAAGCACTGAAAAGCATAATCGCATAATTTTATTGTCCATTTTCATAAAATACTTGGTAGAACTCGACGTCACTAACTCGGAAACAATTGATTAAATTATTGATACTACCTGGATCTCATGTTCAATTCTAAGCATTAATCATAAACAAGGAAAAGAGTATCCATTTAACATTTTATCCATTTACATTATGAATTATATACAACTGGTTAGTTTAACTAAATTTTTAAATGACAATCGTAGAAGGAGCATAATAGGACGCAGAAAGACATATTGTTAATTGCATAACTAGTGAAAAAAATATCACAACCAGGATACAAAATGATTCCAAGTTAACTGATATCCATGAAACTATCCAATGATCTCTGTAATAAGGTAACTTCATTCTCTGATTCATCTGTCCAACGTGAATTAATCCAGTATATGCTAACTTTATGTGAATAAAATACAATAAGTGAACGAGGTGGATGACTCTGAGCCAATACTTGTGATGATGATGACAGTGAAACTTGGTTGATATAGTTTGAGCAAGGTAATGTGCTTAGGCAAATGTCATTGATTTGATATAAAGGCGTTTTGTCGCTGTTCTGATTAAAGTTTCCCAGTGAATTGCCGACCAAACTGGATTTCATATTATTTGAATGCAGATGATAATTAGGCATGTTTAATATATTTGCAGTGTCCCATAAAATAACTTGATTGTTTGAATCCAAACTGAAAAATACTGAGCAACGTGTATTTGACCAAATGAGTTTACGGACACTAACAAACAAGTGATTACACGAACTCGTCGATGCCACTTTCGAAGCAGATTCTGTCATATCTTCTTCACACTGCGTTTTAGATAAACTTACAAGTGGCAGTGGTGACGTAATATACCACTCACGTATAGGTTGGGAGTGATTTGTTTTAAATAAGCAAATTTTACCGTCTGTATAACCTGGATATTGGAAACAGATTTTACAAGCAATTATTATCAATATTATGCGTAAAAACATATAAAAAGAAGAAATAATAACCCATTATAGTAACTATGTGCATTTACATATTGAAACAGAAAGAAATATTACAGAGAAGCTTGTACAATGCTTAGTTGATACTTCATCAGTATGTTGAACGCACAGACACATGAGGAAGGTGTTTGATACTGAAGTATCTTATAAGTAGTGTCTGCACATTCTTGTCAGTATACTGCGAATGTGTTCCTAAGCCTCGATTCTTGATTTTGATGTCTATGTTGTACACTAATAAGGCTATACTTAATGAATAATAAATAAGAGAACAATCATAACATAGTTGTTTTAACTTCATGTTACTTTTTCTAGATAATACTGAATAATGTCAACAATTAAGCCGATGAATAATAGCTTATAACCGCTTAATTCTATGTCGAGGTCCACTGACTGATAAATGAAACAATAACAACACAAATAAATTAACAATATTACTTCAAACTAGGTGCTCATCAAGATTTACGCTTATAAACAGTATTATTTATGTGCATATATGAAGTATATTATAGCAATAAAGACAATTTATAAATGAAGTAGATTATCTAACTATTCTTAAGGATAAAATTTACAATTTTGTTTCGATAGAGTAGGTGTCCTGTCATAGCTAAAACCAAAGCATTTAAAGCGACTTATCACATGTCTCCAGGTTTGATCGCCACTCGTACATGTAGTGAAAATTATGCGGAGTCGAGCAAACAACACTGATCTTTGTATTTGAAATATCTCTTAAGACACTATCTCTTCTTTAACATAATTTTGTCTACCATTCGTTTACTTTCCTTCAACTCTTTCATGTCTCCTATTGACTACTTATATATTTAAACGCATTATGCATATTTCATATGCAGTATGCATATAATTATTATCCTCACGAATTCATTTGCCTGCGTTCCATCTACTTTCTACCACCCTGCTTACCATTTTCATCATCATTAGTATGCTTGTTATCATCATTTCGATTAAGTTGTTTATATTCATCAAAGATTGATATTAGCTGAATACCACTATAAACTAAGTAATTGACATCAACTTTTTCCTAGTGTGGGACTACTCGACAGTGCACACCTTCGACCTTGTTGTAAAGTGGATCTTAATGTCTTCGAGTCTAGCAGCGAACGCTTAACAATGAACAGCAGTGTACAGGCGTCAAATTGTAGGATTCCCACTCCATAAACAGACTGAGTCGTTTAATACTTTTCATATGTGCCCATACATAGTACCATTTATAGAAGTATTACTGAGGAAAATCTATATGACAACAAAATAGTTTGTTTGAATGTGTTGTCAGAATACACAACAAAGAACTTTTAATATTCCAGAAGTATATGGTGATTGTAGCGTAAAAATTTCAACATGCGATCATTTTATTACTGACAAATATTCATTTTTAAGTGATATTCGTTGAGAACTGACATTATTTAGGGCGCCATGCAAAATCAGGGTTCAGTTGATTGTAGTTTTGCCCTACTTCGGAACTCACTATTATACATTAATGACCTCTTTACGAATCCATCCATAGCCGGAAGGTCTGACTATAACAATGTTTCACTTAGATGTCTGAGCTAGAAATAGTATCCACATTTCTAATTTCAACCCCTTTTTCACGTAGTATAAAGATTTGTAGTAAAAACTACATACTATAAGCTATTCATGATTAGATTGAATGTAATGTTATCGAAATTAAGACACACCAATATAGATGATTTATATTCAAACATTAAACTCATCGCACCAAGATTAGTTCCATGGAAACTGTAGAACACACAGATGAAAGTAATGGATGTAAATCTAATCTAGACTGACAAACACTTCAAACCAGATGACTATTAATATAAGGAACTCTATTATTTCACTTATGGTTTCTCATCTGAAAGTATGGTGTTTTGAACAAATTGTTTAAAGCCGAAGAAAAATAAACAACTGATCTTCCTTCTTGAAGACAGAAACTAACTACCTTGAGGTAATAACATTGTATAACTTGTTACTAATGAAGCATCTCACCAACGCTTATCATTATAGCGCAACGACTCGTAAATCAAAACATCGTCAGTTCACTCATTTACTTCGAAACCGTAAATATAATAATAGAAATGTTATTATTATTATTATTATTATTATTATTATTATTATTATTATTATTATTATTATGGCTACTATTATTACAAAGGGTACTTAACGTCTAACAACAATATGGACACATGAATCAATACTTGTTCACAAATGTTTTTGCTTTTCTTTTCTCTTTTTAATTTAATTTGCCAATTTCATTCATTTTGAAAAATGTGATGATGATTATTAACATTAATACCAATTATGCATTCTGCAGCATAATGAATTGAGTAGTCAGTCATAAATGTCTAGTGACCTCCACTCACATGAATGAATCATGTGAGAATAAACTATTTGTCTGGATACCTGGTAGTAATAAATACAGACATTCGCCAAAATGATCTTTCTACTAAAACAGATTAGATGATAAACAATTGTTTTTTTATACCACCATTCATTATTCAGTCTGTTCAAACAAATGTTCAATTTAGGTATCCAAAGATATTTGTAAATAAACTTTATTGACTACTAAATGAAATCTCCTTTAAGGAAATTCTGGAGTTACTTTAGCACTTTAGAAAAAGGTGTTCAAAGGAGCTAAGATTTGAAATAGATTAAATTCGTGTGTAAAATTATTTGGTTGAAATGACTAAAAAGCTGAAATACATTCAAGTTTATAACAACAATTTATAAACGCTAAGGCCACGAAACCATTTTTATACTTCAGGGTTTACGAAGATTTACCTACAATAAGCAAACACCGAGCGCTGCATTGTAGACGTAAGTTGCCAGTGAATTACATCATATAAATCTATGGACGCATACCAATAGCTGTCAATCGCACGGCACCATATGTAGTGCGATGTTAACTCAGTTAGTTTAGGTACCAAGATACAACTCGATGGAGAGGACACTTGCATATTTACTAGAATATGAAAATCAGTGAGACGGCTATAAACATAGTGCTATCAGACCTTTGTTTTACCGACGAAACTAAATAATATGTAGAAGCTATAAAAAGAGAGTTATTCTGTGTATAAATTATGCATAAAAATATTTAACCTGCAATAAATATATGCAATGCTTCATGTGGATGACTGGCTAGTGACTGAACAGCTGCGAAACACAATATGCGTGAAAACACCTTCGGATATACTGTTTGATTAGGCGAACGTCCACGGTGTAAGATTTGACCATTGGAACAACCAACCAGGAAATTTCCGTGTTTCGTTACATCTAAACAAGTAGTAATAATTTTGTTATTTAATTGATTTGATATATCCCAGTCATTTGATTCCACTTGACATTTCGAGTTATTTATTTCCACGTAAATCGGAATCTAATAAAGTAACATTGAAAAGCAGTTGGAAGATGAAAGATTTTCTAGGATTAGTTTTAACATACACCAGTTATTGGATTGAACAAGTGGCGTCTTTAAGTATTTATTCAACACTAAACAATAACCAAAATATTTCATATCCTTTGTTTTGTTGAGATTAGATACAATAGGCTAAGGAAATTAGGTATCGAGTAGCTACAAAATAACTGAAAGCAAATTCTAGTAATAGACCTGAAGTCTTTTGTAAAAAATTGTGTGCAATGGAAATGTATGCAAACCTGTTTTTTCACTACTACATTATCCATCAAATTACACTTGATAATCCTTTGTCGCTGAATGGTATTCTTGTGTTTTATCTCACAGTACTAGAAGGAACACAGAACGCCATTTGACAAACATTATACTTTTGATTCTCCTCTAAAGTGACACAGAATCTTTTTTAGGAAACAAATAACAACTTGGCGTAGTGCACACTTAACGTTAAATAAAGTTGCCATATTGAACATGGAATTAACCTAAGAGCCAACTAGGTTAGCACAACAATTTCATTATAAATTAAATTCATCTTATAGTTATCTCCAGTAAACTTGAATTCAAACTGAAGTAAATAGTCATTGAGCGATAGTAATCATATTACATATAAGGGTGGCAGTTTAACAGAATTATGTCACTCACATCAATCTTCGCTGATTTACTGTGGATAAAGAGTAAGCGAATTAGACGTAATCGACCGGTGCCAGGAGAGAGACAGTAATCCGTTTGTGAACCCACAAGGTTTTCAATGGAATCTTTTATCTTACACTTTTTATTCATAATAACTAACCATAGACTGATGCTACCAATTTCATCTAATGCAATTAATTGAAACTCATCTATGTCTTTAGGCGATTCATCTGCCTCCCCTCCACACCTTTGAATATCACGGTCAGCAATTTTAACTGATATAATTGGATTGAAGTGATTATGTTGTTGAGTCAAACAATTGATAGGTGACCGGAATTTGGATTTATTCGTGAAAACCTTATTTTCTACAATTGATGTTTTATATGTTGGGGATAATATTATTGGTAGATCTGGTGAATTCATGTGATCAGTTAAAATACATTGATGGTAAATATCTGTAAAAACGGACATATTTGTTGATTTATTAAGTATTTCGCTAGAATAATTATGCAAATCCCAGATACATAGACTTCCATCTTGTAGACCAGCAATTACCTGGAGGTAAAAAAATAATTAAACAGATATTATTTGTTCATTAGTACAAATCAGTGTACGAATTACTGTTATGTAGTCAATAAATACAATGCATTACCACAGTTCATTGACGGGAAAAAGTTGCATTAAATTAACAAATAATTTACACCAAATGCTTAAAAGCATATGCATTTAATTAAGACCTTAAATAACTGGAATGCCGGAATGCTTTCAAACGCATCAAGCGAAAACAATTAGATGCTAACATAAAATCATTTTCAGTCATATACAAAAATATTTTATAGGACTAGTCTATGCACATTTACAATGTATTATTACCGATTCACTACTTCAGTTCCCCGTTGAATCTGAAGATTTTCGAATTAGAGGCAACATTCATAAATTCTGATCAAAGAGCAAGTGTAGAGAAGAAGCAGTAGAAAACTTCACTTAATCATGAATCTATGATATCAGTCTAGTGATAGCGGTTAACAGGAGAAAGTCAGTAATGCACTTACTCATCAAACGTTAGAGTTGGAATGCAACTTTAAATAAAGTAACAGCAGATTTTATCATGTCTCTTCGATGAATATGACACAAGCCTTATACAATTATATTGTAGATTAGTTAAAGAATCTGACATAAAATCAACCGGTATAGTATTTTATTCACTTACATTTATGACAGGGTCAATTCAATAACTTATTATTATAAGAGATACAAAACACTTAAACGTTTAACTCTACACTCAAAATAAGTTGTCAGGAAAGGACTAATTGGCCGTTATTCAATGATCAATAACAAGTGAGTTACATTATAACACTTCAACTATTTAACATCAACAGATTATTAATGCAAAGAATAAAACAATTTGTTGTAAACATGTAAGCAAAATTTATAAATGTACACAAGAACTGACAACAGTAAAAATGTAATTAGTGAATCACTGTTTGTTTGTAAATTTTCTAAAATGAATCATCTCATTATTACTCTTGTAGATTCGTTTTAATTCACTAACTAATTAGTAAATTTTAAATGAATAAAGAAAGCTGTGTAATTAAACAAAATACAACAACACTATTAAGTATCTCTTTTGAGCTAGTTTATTGTATGAACATTTGCTTCAATGTAGACAGACTGATAGGTGAATAAGGTCAAATTGTATATTAGAAATTAAATTAAAGAAAAAGAAAATAATAATAAAACTAAAGCTGTTTATCATATTCACAGGGGTATTTAAATCATTCGATATCATACAATGCTGAATGGTAACAGCAAAGAAATAACTTGTCAGTATTAGACAAGCCTTTAGACCAACTTAAATGAACAATGTATAGTTATTTTTCTAAATAGTTGCATGTTGAATACTTAAAGTTTACATGAGTTTACAGTTGACATTGCGTTAAAATTGTCCATATTTTATATATAGAGATTGAACTGTAGTTGTTTTCTGAAGATTAATACTTAAATTAATCGTCTGTATTCGTCATAAGTTGACTGCGTTTGGATAATGCTGAAAACTAGGGTACACTGGGCAGCCGTTTTGTCCCAGGAAACGACTCCAAACATGAATTTTTAAAGTAATATTCAACACTACTTACCGTTATAAAATGAGATGAGCATAAGAAACACAGAAAATAAGGATATAAAAGATGACTCTTATATCCTGGTTTAGGGCTTTGCAGAAGTTTACAATCATGATATTGTATGCGATTTAAAATGGGGCTTCCAGGTGCTACAATTTTCTTACGTTTTTCATAATGAAAAGTCTTTGTAGTGTACCTTCATGACAGGTTTCAAGTAAAGAAACAACTGTTCTTTCACCCTGATTTGTAATAGTTTACATCTACTGTCTTTTCAAAAGAAAAGCTAGTCATAATTTAATCAGTCGATATGAATACGTTGTGAAAGGAATGCGTAAAACAAAGTTATTACGTTGAACGTTTCTGTTTGACTAAAAGATCGGGAATATATATAAATCAGGGATAACTTGTGGTTAATTATTGTTGTTGCTAGTTTTACTTCCGAATAATGATATCATTTTGAAAGTCAAGATTTTTTATCTTCTCAACGACATCCAAACAAAGTAAATAACAATGGAATCTATAGGTGAGATTATATTTAGGACAGGATAGGCCACCAACTTTATCTAAGCCTGTTTACGCGAAAAACATGCCATAGACTTAACAAACTAAACTGATTCGAGAAACAAATGTACAGCTTAATTTTGACCTTTGAAGTTTTTAAGGTGTAACATTTGTATTTTACAGGCAAAATTTTCGTTATACACCTAAAAGCAATTTAAATAATGGTGGTCAACAAAAATATTACTTCCCACATGGATTGTGTCTCATGTTTGCACGAACAGGTAAGTTACATACTGTGTTGCGCCGTACTACAGTTTAGCAGTAAAAGCTAAATAAAACAGTCCGTTACTTCCTGTTTATTAGTACGCCAACATCAGGGAATTAATAATCGTGAACTCGTTGTTTACCTGATTTCATCTAACACAGACACGTAAACTTACATGAACAATGCATTAACTTTACAAGGCAGTAGTTAAACTACTTAGACTACAACAAGCCTCTTAGAATACTTATCATTATTTGTTTCACTAACTTGTTCTAGAGTTTTTTGATACTTTTATGGAGGAATTACGTATCAGTTAGTTGTCGAAAACAGGAATAAGTACAATACATATCTACGTCGATAGATCATCGAGTCGTGACTAATTTAGTGTTTGTTTAATGGTTTGAAAAGATCTGAATTTTATTAATCAGGTAACAATGAACCTATGCATTCAAATATTATTTAGTTTCAGATCATCCACAGGTAAACTTTGACCTAAGTTTCGTGTTAGTTAACACTTGTCAGAAAGACACAAATTCGCTCTTGCAGTAGCTTGTGTTTCATGTAATATTCGAACCCGTTTACACAGCTTCGTAGTCTATAATCGTTACCATGAAGCTAAATAAGCATCTGTGGCTTAAGAGGACTTAGATATCCAACACTGAACTTATATCAAGGTTACCAACTGATTGCTTTCGAAGCACCTATCAATACACAATTAAAAACATTATAATTCTTAAGAATGCGATAAGGCGACAGAGTATGTACAACTTTTCAACACTATAAACTACATCTGTTTGTAGGATATAGTCCGAATTTGTCACTTTTATTATCAATCGCGTTCATTTTATAAGGTTTTACTGAACAGTGAAATAATCATCATAGTGACAGTAAGAAAATTCCTTGATATTATTTATTATAACGGAAAGAATTATTATCAATACACTTATACCTTGAAATTTATTTACATAACATAAAACAGTCAATAGATGCATGAGATATTCAACAACAGGCAGTGTAAGAAGAGACTACTGAAACGAATAAACTACATACTCTGATTATACAAAGTTACATGAAATATTCTGCCTTAATGGTCGTAATATAAATACAACACTAAGTAATAATAAGTAAACTGTAATATTTATTAGAGTGTCTTCTAAATACATTTCTGTAGAAAATTGTAATGCATAAAGACAGCTGACAGAATCTGTTTATACTTTATACAAAGGGAATGTCTTTAAAACATGCTACTCCTTTTATATGCATACATTTATATCTTATTAGGCTTTAGTAAAGAAAGAGATGAGCAAGTAAATAAATAGCAGATTCGTAGTACATAATATGTTGTATCTACTTTCTTGAACTAAGCACAATGTTATGATATGTAAACATGTAATCATCACACTTCGCTAATTGTGTTTTCTATGCAAATACCAAGCTTTAAATTACGACTAAAAGCATCGTTGATAAAAGTTTCCTTAACTTTTAGCTTATATTTTTATGACATGAACAACAAACAGTATTTAGATGTTAGCTATAAAGCAATGTAGATAGTTATTATGTAAATATTTCTCTTAGCATAAAGAAGAGTGAATTGATTTTGTAAAACCCTATCGGTGATTGTTTTCAAGTTCTTGAATGTCTTTCACCATTGTATTACGATTTGCATTAGTGACTCGCTTAGAAATGAATCATTAACGGTTCTACTTGATAACTATAATCTGAGTAACCAATCAAGCTAAGAATAAGGCTAACGCATTTGTGATATTGGAAGAGGATACCAATGTATAACAAACTGACTGGAGTTGAGTAATGCACACCATTGGATTCTAGCCCAGTGGTTAACAAGATTATCACGCGCACAGTAATTTGGAGGCTTTTGAGTTTAATCTAATCTGATGAAACCCATAGTAAAACGAATTAGCTATCCTAATCACTATAGCTTTGGTTATTCCTTATCGAAGCCACCCCCGAAATGTAAATAGCTCGTCACATAGCCAGATTATTTAAACAAAGCCTTGGATAATAATAAATGCGGTGTTCACCTTAATGACGAATACTAGAGTTAAGTAAATAAGTGGATTGTTTGATAACATATATAGAGTAGATAACCAAAATACCTTTCATTACTGTCTTCTATACAGTAGAAATCATACTGCTGAACAAAAGTAATGTTACTATGAAATTGACTTTATAGTTGCATGAAGTACTGAAATATTATTCATTGGAAGTAAATTATGTTTAACAGTAGATGTAAGAATTTGAATTAAATATCAGTACAAGTAATAAATTCATTAACTAACTTCCTGTATTCTAATCTTTATTACAAACCAATATCTATTAAACAATGCAAAAGTTTGTATATATCTCGATATTCCATGGAGTAATATTTACAGATAAAAGAAATAAGCATTTCTTGCTATCATTAATGCTATATATCTATGTAACTTTAGGGAAATTGTTTGTTGAATTTACAAACCTAGTTAGAACAAATGTTCAACATTCAATCAAAGTTAGCCTACGTAAATTAAACTATCAATTTTTAGTTATTATTGTCGATTAGACAAGATAGAAACTAATGTTAATTGTATTGCTTTCTATTAACTAAGAAGTAAATAATAAATTAAGATTGACTATATGAAATTAAAATAAGTTGAGGTCAGAAGTTAGAACAGGAAACATAAACAAATAATTAAATTCATCCACATGGAACTATGCTGTAAATTATATACACGTTACAATGTAAATACACAGAATTCTGTTTTCTTACTGTAAGTAAGAAAATATTCAAGTTGTTGAAATTTTGTTGTTTTGTTAAATTCCAAAACGTAACAACAACAATCATTAGTTTACTGAATGTGAAACAAAATATTAATTTTACAGAAAAGTTAATTGTTCATTCATATAACTTTGTGTTTCGTCTCATGAAATACGTTACTCAAATAGTAACGATGCATTTGAATAAAAGAAAATTCTCTTTATGTATTCATAATGGGACTGGATGTCGATTTCTATATAAAATTAATTAACTGACAACAGAAGTGTATAAAAGCCTTTAAATTCAAAGGAAAAATTCCATATTTGTTTATGTAAAATCAAAAACAGAATGGTTGATGTTGACTAAGTAAGTCTGTTTTTAAAGTGTATTTAAAGCCATATTGTGAATCACCAATATTCGTAGCTGACTGAATAGTTTGAGGCTCGAACAACATGACTCACTTAGTGGTTTCATCATGAATGTGTGAATGCTCAGAAGACATCTATCATTAGTCACTAGTAAACAATGAATTCATTCTACTATCAACTTATGGAAAGCACTGAAGAGTGAACTGATATATATCATAGCTATTGACTGTAAACAGACCAAATAGAAGATAGAGTTGATTAGAATGGCTGTTATATATTTTCGTCGTAGCTTTTCGCCGTTGATCTATTCAGTTACACTCGTCGGTTAATACTATTAACGTAATGTGATTACCAATCACTTAAATAAAACTATAAATAAAATTCATGATTAGTAGTAGCCCTTAGACGTTAACATCAACGTTTAGTTCGATTTCGTGTCATCCAGATGATCAAATAGTATGGCTGACGACAAAGTATCGTAGAAATTTCCTTTCACAATATCGATATTTATTTTCTTACTACTTGGTAGATAACTGTGAACCACTGATTGCAATTGAGGGCTTAAAATTACTATGTCATTTTATCAATAAAATTAAATACTTTAACAGTTGTGTAAATACAATCGCGTATATCATTGGGTTATTTATTGAATAAAGCTGTATTTACTCTAAGAAAGTCTCCTATAATTACTTAATGAACTGAGAAAGGAATTTATTAACAGTTATTCGACTAGCAGATAAACATAGACAAAAGCGATTCATATATGGTACTAGAATGAAGCAAATTAATGTGATTCGACGTAGCCTAAAAGAATAATAGACATTCGAAACAGTAAGACAGACACTTTTCACTATGGAGTATAGAAACAAATGTGTGATTTATAGCCAAAGTATAATTAAATTCTGTTTATAGTCCTCTGTTTGATCATCTTTTACATCTAGTTAATGTTATTATAAGCAAAAGTTTGCACTTCGATTGTATTCATAATATATGGACGGTCTAATTAATTCACTTTGAAAATGTCAACATTATCACTAAGTGATTTACAACGGTTATAAGAATAAATAATTTGAAAACATTTAACGTCAACTGACAACAGGCATATCAGACAACTTCTGTTTTTATGCTAAACTTATTAATTGGAGGGGGGGATCATTTTTTTCACAAATTATTTTGCCCATTGGTTAGATACATTGTTTTCAATACCTTCTGAATATGCCGAAATAGAGTATAAATTTATTAATCTAAACGTTTGAACAGCCTAATAGTGATTAGAAAGTAAATGAAGAAAGTGGAATTTCCACTTGCCACTGTAAAATTCCACCCTGTTTGTTCACCGAATTTCGAATATTTTGGTTTCATTTGCATCGATTCTAACCTTTATATAAAGACACAGTGGTAACTATGATATAGAACGGATTTATTTTAAGCAGGTGGTTGTTCAAAGCATAAGATTTGAAATAAGTCAAAATTAAATTTTATGACCATCAAGGAGGACAAAATCACAATAGTTATAAATATATTTCCTTAGAATTAATCAACTAGATAGTAGAAATAAAAACTACATTCCTTTCTTCTTCTAGCTTTCGTCGAATGTATCACTTACCAAACTTGTGTCATTATCTGGACTAAATATTGCACAGTTTAAATTGGCGCCTTTTAGACCGGTTTCAGATAAGCCTGGACAATAAAGTAGACGATCAGGTAACTGTTTCAAACCAATTACTGTCCATATACATATGAATTCACCAGCACTTTCACTATAATTAAAAGGTTCCTTCACTTTCCCCGGTTCTTGACAAAGCTGATAGCCAACATAAAAATAGAAAACATCTTTAATCAATATAACATGAAGTCCACTGTTAAACCACAAACAAAATTATGGCTGTGCTAAATTTAAGACAGTCTTATATGTCAAAGTAAAATTCATCCATCTGTAAACATGTATCATCCATGGTTGTGTAACGTGTAAATGGCTTGACAATAATTTCTTTATCACGGAATATAAACGCTGACTTTATTTGCCCAGTAATGAGTAGTGATGGGAAGTGAGCAAATTCTTACCATTTTAAAGTGACTAAACATCATCAAATGTTCCTCCATTATAAAGTAGTTACTCATACGCAGAACATGTAAAGAATATACAAGTCAATATAATGATATTTTGTATATCTTAAGTGAGTACTGAACTTAAATATGAGGTTTGCTTGTTGATAATCACATTGATTTTACTGGTTACGATTAAACTATTTCACCAACTTGTTACATGTAGATTCCAACGATATAAAAACAGAATTTTTGAGCTTAGTGTATACATTATCAGTGCAGATAATCTTAAACCCAGACACAACAATCAGCAAATCATACAACATTCAGTTCTTCTTTTTAGTTACCATGAACAATGTGACGTCCATATCAAGATGAATCTAACGTTGATTTTAAACTTGAAAGGTTTGAATGCGTTTGGTACGGAATGAACTGGATTCCAGTGCCGGTATGAGCATCAACGGTGAGATGTAGGTAAGTCCAGTTGGAGAGTCCCAAGTTAGACGAAACTTGTATCTTGTATTTCACTTACCATCTACAATCCAAATTAAATCATTTCAGATTTATAACTGTCGTTATGTTCTCCAAACTAATGTATTAGTTACTATCTTTCATTAAATTGTGAAAGAGTTAAATCTTCATTTTCCATAAAAAGTTACACACGAATATTGTTGAATGAAAATGATAGCCCAGTCAGTCCAAAATATTCAAACTACAATCTCACTCACTGAAATGTACGATCATAAACTTTAGATAGTTTCAGAAATGAACTAAAGAAGTCTACATAATAAAACACCACACTTAAGTGTTAATTCACTCATACTGTATGATTCACTAACTAACAGTTAGTATCGTAGTTTCTATATGACTAATGAATAAGCTAACCGCTGAATATAAAATATTTTTTAACCGTCTTGAGCTACTGACGGTAAATTTCAGTAGTTTAAATTTTTTAGTGAAAATTCACAGAAGATTAATTGATTTTAATAAAAGAATTATCAAAATTCTTCATCAATATCTAAGTCTGATTTTTTATATTGCCATTACAAAGAATATACAAGCCATCAATCACTGTTTCATCTACAACGTATTCCTGCCTGTTCGAATGTTGTATTGGTAGAATTTTATTCTCTCATATTCGTATATTCTGAGCTGATTAAGTTAAGATATATCTAAACTTAGAGATACCTAGAATAATTAGTACCTCTTGAAGAAAAGGTGTCTATCTTAACACGCCAGCCGGATACATAGCATTCTGCTGTTTTAAACGCCGGATATTTTTTCAATAATTTCACTTGGAAGTTAAGCTTTAAGTTTATCAATTTCAGAGATGATGAAAACTACTAGCTGGACTTAAATGATAGCCACCAATAATAAATATACTTGTCCATAACTTGCATAAAATGTTAACATAAGTGTCATTCATTAGTACCACTTACCACTGATTGTTTTACATGCAACTTCTTTAGACAAACTGAACTTGATGCTTAAATATACTGTATTGAAGTGAGAACCTACAGAGAATTTCAAAACACTGACCGTAGCAATTAGAGAGCATTATTACACTCAAGTTTAGACATCAATATTAAGCACATTGTCTAAAAGACATTTTTAAGTGCAGGTAGCTGCCGTAATTGAGTTTGTAAAATAATACTCGGATACAAGTTGTTACACTTCGCACTGTTAAAACAAGATGTAAATATAATGATAATGACGTCACTGATTGTATAAAGTCTTAGTAACCCTGTAAATTCATAATGCTACTTTATCGAACTAATCTCCTCAAACTATGAAATATGTTTTCGGAATTAAAAAAAACTTTTAAAATAACTTGACTTTATAGGGACTTCTTGGCAAACACAATTATTTGTGAAAATGCATATTTGCCAAGATACAGTTTATCAGAGCAGAACAGCATAACAAGAACGTGATGCTACACTTCACATAAAACAGTAACTTAGCAAATTAAATAAGGGGATCTTTTATTAATGTCAATAATCAGAATACAAAACATTACCTTGCTTAGTATGTTGTTCGAATGTTTGTTGATCTTATATACCATCAGATAACATTATTTCATAATATGAAACTATATTGTGTATATTCAACACATTTGACAGAAGTATACAATTGTAAAATTTATCAAGGCATTTTCAGATTGTAGAACTGTAGAAAATATTTTTCACCATATGTTAATGTTTTTGTTCGAGGAACCGATGCTTACACGACGTTAGTTATAGCTCACTATCTTACTTGAATTCTTTGGACAAATTCAGGATTACGAAACAATATCATGCAATGGCACGGTAGTAAAATGAGGCTTCAAAATAACCACAGATACTGAAATTGATACAGTACTGTAGGTCTGAGTATAATAAATATTTCTTGAAGAAATTTTGCATCAGTGACTCCAGACAGAGAACCCTTGAAAGCCAAATGCCACTGAACAGCAGTTTCTTCGCAACATGGGGCCCTTTAAATAGTATTTTCCTGGACGCAAATTGACAGATGCCTTAAAACTAAACAACAGCCAGCTGTTATTTAATGAGTCACTTTAGAAAAAATCTCTGATGGTCTAGAGGGCTAAAATCATTAGCACTGGTGGCACGTGAGAAGGAAGTGGGAGATAAACATTTAACTTTGAAGGTTGAGGTAGAAGAAAAGTTAGAAATTGATGACATTTGATTATGAAGATGGTGATCTTGAGTGATGTTAGAGGTATGAATGAGTTTATCACTGCCTAGCTGTCCACACCTTATAAGGGTTCTTCTTCTTGAGAAAGTTGAAAAAGAAGTTGGACTAGAGATAGTCTCGAAGGCCCAAGGGTGTGATAGTAGTTTCCAAAGAACAACTACTCGATTTCGGTCACACACAATCTTTACATAAGTGGTTTCTGTGAATTACCCCCTTACTTGTTAAGGTTTTGCTAATAAATACAGAAATCCGTGGGGTAAGGTTAGGTGTGAGCTTTTAGGGCCGACCTTATCTAATCCCACTTATGTTTTGTGGAACGGTAGTGTCAATGTTTTACTGGTTGCCTGATAGATATACCGTCATAGCTCTGTACAGTTGGGGGTACGACTTTACCCTCGCACCTCAGGTTGGCCGCTTTTAGTCTTACTACTCTTCGACCGATATGCCTGACATGGCAGAACCTGAAGAGACGATTGTTCCAGCCAGTATAGCCCGAATGGCCCATTACAACAGTCTATTCCGACCATCACGACAAGAAAATCGGAACGATCGGAAGTGGAGGCCATGTTCTATTAATTCAGCCAAGTTGAACATTAGACCTACTAATCACATCGGATAATTATCACACCATATTATGAACTGACTAAAATTTGAACCACAAAGTTCTAAGTGGTCTATTGAATAAAGTTCTTTAGTTAGAATTCCAAGTCCCACAATAAATGACGAAGCTTCACTTAAGTAGTTACCATACTTCATATTTCAAATCGGAATTTGAGCTGTTTCTTGGATAACATTTTCAGAATAATTTCATAGTATTTTGTAGAGTACATCTAATGTAGGAATGTAGGGATTTAGAATTCCAAAAATAGCTCTACTTAACATGACCACAATATATGACAACCTAGTCTTACAGAATCCATGCTAAGCACTTGACATTTGCTTTTGTTACTCAAAAACTAAATAACTGTATTCAAAATATGTGCTTGAATTTATTTATTTAAGTTCATATCTATTTATTGAGGTTTTCGAATCACGGATGATTACTGATTATTTTGCTGACGAAATGGTTCAGATAAAAAAATACTTTGTTTTACCATCACGAATTTAGTATAAACTACTTTGGGATTCATAACATAGACTATTGCATTCAATTGCTGTCTAGCGAAAGCCGAGGAAGAAATTAGGAAAAGACGCTGGAGGTGGATTGGACAAACATTGAGGAAACCATCAAACTGTGTCATAAGACAAGCACTAATTTAGAATCCTATAAGCCAAAGGAAAAGAGGAAGGCCCAGGAACACATTGCGTAGGGAATTGGGGGCAGACATGAAGAGAATGAAGAGCACTTGGGAAGGGCTGGAAAGGAAAGCCCAGGACAGAGTTGGTTGGAGAATGCTGGTGGGCGGCTGATGCTCCACTTGGGATAACAGGCATTCATGATGATGATGAAAGCTAATGATGCAACAATTTATGTTTTATGTCTATTGACATTTGTCATAAAGGACTGGAAAATTATTACTTATTAAGAAAAGAAATCACCACAGTAATATCACTTATGCGATTTGAAACTGCTTTGTATTCATAAGCTGAATATGATTTTTGTTCAATAGATAATGCATTGGTAACTTCATATATGTGCATCATTTTATAAAAAATACTCACCTTAACTGGTCGATGAATAGTTAGGATTACACTTTGCTTTCTTGGTGCACATTCACATGCGATACACTCATAATTTTCCCAAGGAAAGAGGAAACTTTGAGGTTTATTTTTCTCATTCTCATTAAATGCGATCAACTTTTCACTAGATGACGTATTTTCGGACTTCATACTTTGACTTTCGCCATCAACATGATCAGATTTGTGTTTAGCTAAAAAACGAATGTCAGTAGTGTTGAAGAAAATCTCTAAAAAGTCATCTTCATTTAAATCGAAATCATTTGTATCTGTTGTATTCTTCTTCTTAAATAAATATGATACGTTAGTTACTTTTTCCTCGTTAATTATATTCAGCATTAATTGAAGGTTTTCTGATAAACTGTCAGACAATCGCTTGTTCGTATTCATTATTATGGAAGAGGAATTTTCGGGTGTGTTAAGTTTGTTTATCGGGAAAGTGTTTATGGTGTTTTTAGGTGCAGGATTTATTTTGGCATCAAGATTGTTAATTCCAAGGCAAAGTTCGTTAGCTAGTTCATATAGAGTTATTTTGGATGAAACATGATCCAAATCATTAGAAGACGACAAATCATAGGAACAATCTAAATATGTACAAAATATAGGTTTCCTCTGTAAGCATTTAATTAACCAGAAATTTTTTAATTACACATTTTGCAATGAATAAATTAAAAATGTTGTTGAGGCTCACTAGACAAATACGTGACTATATACTGAACTTTAGGTCACAAGTATTGTTACAGCTGAATGAAAGTTTATTGTTACTATAATGTATGGAACCATGGACTTGTACTTAAAAAAGTACAAAGTTAACTCGTTTAATAAGCAACAGTTCTTTGCATACTACAATGCTTAAGATGAACTAATTATATTCAGAATATTTTGCTATGCATATCTTCAGTTTACTTTTAAACAGATATCCCGATAGTGTTTTGCTCTATATGACCAAATTCATTTGGAATAAACCAATAAGTAAAAGCAAGCAAAATGCAACTCTAATCTACAACGACACAAAGACTATGTAAGGAAATACAAAGCTCATTTTCTGATTAAACAATTCGATAACATAATAAGCTTCGTGAGTGTAGAAACAATGTATTCAAGCGTTATTTTGGACTACTGTAAAGTTTAAAATAAGAAGAATGTCGATATTCAAAGATATTTTTGTAGGAACAATTAGACATATTCACGTTCACTGTTCTAAGAATCTGTTTGTTGTAAGGTTGTTGGTATGAAAAGAGACCACCTGAAAATCCAATAAAAACTACAGTTGGATTCTTCTTCCTTGGAACACATCTCTAGAACTTACTTCGAATGCAAACTTACGTAGTTTCCACATCAATTTACTCCATGCTAAAGCCAGTGGTCCTTAGTAGTGTCGGTTTATTTATCATTCATCTAATGATGAATGAAACAACAACGATAATTTGTCTAAGGGTTGGTTTGTCCCTACGGCCCGGCAACACGGAAAAATACCCATTATGATTCAGCTTAAAGTATACCTATCATCAATTTTAAATCTAGTTGCACTAACAAAAAACAATATTATGAATTACAGAGTAGAATTTGTGGAATAGTGGTTCTAAGTATCATAAATCATAGGTCAAATACATAAAAAAAGCGTCAAGATATATTTCTTCCATTCGGAATCATAAAAGTTCTTGACACCTCATTATCACCAGGTCAGCCCCAAGCACGTGATTAGTCTCCCAATATCACTAACAGGATTTATTACTGCTTTAAATTCATTCAGTCAATTACTAAATTATACGCATTGGAATTTTACAAATATATATCACTCATTTCATAATTTAATCTTTTGTGTGAGCATAATTTCACTGTATATTCGTTGATATAATACCCTAACATTACTTTATCTTGCAAAGTCTAAGTATCCTTTTTTGTCGAATTATTATGATAACTTCAGCAATTTTACTTTAAGCTATCAAGAAGCCGTGAAATAAAATCCAATAAAATGTAACCTTAAACATATCCTTTACAGCTGATTTCTTTAAGTACCCGCAGTTGCCTAAGACATCAAACTCTTTAAGGCGAAGTGACTATTAACGTCTCTAACAATATGGGGAAATAAATCTTCCAACAAGAGATACCAAACTGGAAACCTCTATGAGGACTACTTTAGAAATCTTCAATATAATTTATGGGTGATGCTTTCCGTCGACTTGGCTGCAAGATGGCAATAAATGCTGAGTTTGACCTAAACTATAACTATAATTATCAAGCTATATATTTGTAAAAATACTTAATAAAGCCTAGGCGATTGACTAAGCTAGGCTCCTCAGTGGCCATAAGCTATTGCTCTTAAAAAAGTTTACCAAGTCTCTTTATTTTGTTCAGGAAGCTAATGGTCTTAAGTAGATATGAGGTTATTAATCCAATATACAACTATAAAAAGAGTGATATCATGATAAAATAATAACTAGACGTTTTATTCCTTTTATCTAAATTTTACTGGGTTTAGTTGAGTTTCAGTATAAATCTAATAACTCATAAATGCAACAAATAGCAGGGCTTACTGTTGCTGATAATCCTTTCACAAAATTCTCCATTCTCACAAGGTGGTTGTTGAGTCCATGCCCCATAATAAATGTCAACGGATTCAGTTTGTACTTCTTTATGCAAAGGATCACCATTTGTTTGAACATGACATTGATTACGATTTTTGCACTCAGATGAATGAAGCATAAAAAATTCATAATCGTCATTTGGTTTCAACTCAAACACATTCATTAATTCACCAATAGTTAGATCAATCAACTTTAATAGGTCTTTAGCTCTGCATTTAACACGTGAGACAGCATAATGATTATTATGTAGTCTGTTTGAATGTCCGGAGTTTATATCATTCATGTTCTCCGCCACACTAACATTATTATTAGTTTCATTAACAGACTCAACAAAGGCAATACTTTTAGTTTTTGAAACCGATTCGCAAACCCCAAATGAGTTTTTGGAATTAGTTGGGTCGTAGTCAAATTGTAGATTCTGGGACTTGGACGTTGAAACAGATGAAAGCAAAGAAAATTCATCACTAAAATCACTGGAATAGTTATTGTCTGATTCTTCAATAAAGTGAATTTCTTTATAGACTAATTGGTCTAACGTGTCATTGACATTTTCATTGAATATGGAATTTCGGTTACCGGCTGACATCCTTTCTTTCCCCAGATTTCTTTTAACTAATGAAGAGAAATTATTGTTTTTGTTATTGTCTTGCAATATGTTTTTATCAAAGTATTTTACTTTGGAGGACGACATTAGTGCTACGTCAGCATGTTGATCAGACTCAAGAGCCGATAATGCAAAACGTCTCGAATTTAATATGTTTAAAATTGAATTTTTCCCATTTCTTGAAGTTTTCAACTTTTTAGTATCGCCATGTAGGTTCACTCCCTTTGATTTTTGTGGTACTGACTCAAAACTGTCTGTAAGCTGATCAGTACAATATTGTTTGTATGTTTGTTCTTGTAACCTTGTTTTCGTGGAAGAATTATTGATAGTTCGTCTTTCCTGGTAATTTTTGCGATGAATTGGATCTGGTTTCGAGTCAAAAATGCTTTTAAATTGACTCGTACTTGTATGGTGTCCATTTTGTTGGTGCATTTATAATTTGTTCTAGGAGAAACATACAAAATCAGGACTGTCAAGATTATCTCCATGTATAATTTTGAGTCAAAATAATTAACACGTAATGCAGTATGATTAACGAGCCAAGTAACGCACTATCTTAATGTACTGTGTAAAATGTCTAAAGAATACATCGCAGTTAATCCATATGTTACATGCTTACCCACAAAATGCCGCGAAACATGATTGCAAAGATAAAACATTCTATGTTTTAATGCTTAAGCGACATAAGTTTTAGAAAGGAAGTTTGTGTAGGCCAGTTAAGTGTGATGGAACTTTTGTTTTGGACTAGAATTACCCAACTGGCAAGAAACTAGAAAGCTTTGAACAGCCATTTTTCCTGATTAAACACTCTTTTGGGGCATTCGCGGTAACACGAAATATCTAGGTCTTGTGTTAAACAAGTTATGTTCATATTTACGTATTATAATACATTGTTCTAAGTTTGCGATTTCAAACTAGCCGTTTATTGCTAAATAGAAACTGAGTAAATGACTTGTTAGAGGGAATAATGTAATTATACAGAACCTAACAAACGAATTCATAGATTCAAACCACACATAAATACATCAGATATAATTGCCTGAATGGTCAGATTTTCTGGATATAAGTCCTAACAAAATGTTGTGCAATAATCAGACAAAGATGCAAAACTGATAAAATAGGCAAAACCAAAAACATGATTAACTTCGTTGATGCGTGATTTTATAAAATCATACAAATGTAAATGAAGAACTAAAGTAAAGCTTTTTTAGATGGTTAAACCAATCAATATAACTCAATAATCAAGTAAAGATTTACGCTTCCGGACTAGGTCATATAACTGATAATACTCTTTGGTTATATATACTTATGTACATACATAACTTAATAATCTAGGGGTTAATTCAAAAAATTTACTGATTCTATGCAATAATTTCAATGAGACTGTGAATTTTATGACGTGCAATCGTTCATTATAAGTAAAGCCGTTATTTAACAACAATTATCTTTCAAGTAAATAAACATGTGTTTATCTGAATGTCTAGATAATAAGAATATAATGGTCTTTTGTTTAAAATTAAGAAATTTATAATGAATAATTAATTTTCGAATAATCTGGGCAACTTAACACGATACTATACCTAAAAGAATTTATCTTTGTATCAAAAACCGGATTTAAGGAGTGTATTTCTTAATAAGTTAATAAATTTATGTCAAATGATTATATGGTGGACGAAAACTCACATATGGTATATGTCAACTTATACTAAGACATGCTGGTGAGAAACAATTCCTTGGAAAGTTATACATTCGATGGTTAAGCAAGTTAATAATTTTTGTGAACCTAGTTTCCATTTTATAATCGCTGTTCTTGTCGAATATTCGTCATGGAAATCTGCTAATGTATGAGGCTAGTAGTGCTTAACGGCTACAAAATATTTCATTTAAAGCAAAGCCAATCACTTTTTACCAAGATACGAAACAAATTCTTTAACACTACTACATGGGTAGAAGACTCGTACAAGACATTATTTATGCCAGTCTACTAAAGTTATCTTGGACCCGTATGGATTTTTTTACACTTAATCGGATACCGTATAACTTCTACCGACCAAGCGCATACGTATCCAAGATGACTGAACAACATAGTATTTAAAAAGTTACCAAAAATAACTTAGCAACTTTTTCCTAATAAGTATTTGTGTGTTACCAGACTCCTATTCTCATCAGTATCACTGATATCATTTTATGAGTTAAGAAATGTGAAGTATAGAGTTTCCGGAAAACAAAAGCTAAATGAATTATTTAATAAAAATGTACTTTATTTTGCAGAACCAAATGAAATGAATTGCATTTTAAGATTATTACAAATATATTTTCAAACAGTAGCCATAGATACCAAAGTGTAGTGATCTTTAATAATCAGGCCATATAAATTCAGAGTCATATGATTTGAATGTATCATAATTGTTGGTGTTCCTGCAGTCATGTTGCTATTTAATGATTCATATTACGTACATACATTACATGCATATTATATATATATATATATATATATATATATATATATATATCACTTCGAATTGTATCTGGGCTGACTTGGTTGCTTGTGATTTCATTTACTGGTTCGTATAATACAGTACTGCTATTATTACTGTCAAGTTCTTGCTGCGTTATTTCGTGACTGCTATTTAGAGTACTACGTTTTAATAGTATGCTTTACAAAGTTATTTATCAAACCACATTAGTTATGACAACTTAAAGAACACAAAGTAATTTTTTCGAACATATTTTATTTGGCTCTAAAAAAAATCATCTTTCGATTGTATAAAAAGGAATAGTGTAAAAAGGTAGGACGATTATTGCTAAAAACACCCTAAATGTGCGTAAGAAAACTGCATATGTAGATGTTACAAATTAGTTAGTTTAAAGAAACTAAATGGCAGTTCCAAAGTTTTGCGTTAGAATGAAATTTGGAGTGAACTATTTAGCACGCTTGTGTGAGTAATCATCATTCTATAGTAAACCTCTAAAATGAATAACATTATAGAACCTATGCAGGTTTATTTATACAAATGAACTTTCAGGAAATTTCAGTAGAAATAGGATCATATAGGACAAAAACAAAGCATATAGGAATTATAATTCATCGAACTCAATACATGATATTGTTATAACTAGCTAGTATAAACTATGAGATTTCATGATGTTCCAGTCTTGTCGCGAAGTTACCTGTTAGGTCTCAGAATAATGTGTCATATAAATTTGTTTATAAAATTCTAGTAGGTTGTAAATACTCTAGGCGTCTATTTTTATATCATGTTAAGTAAAACGCGCTACGATTCCAAAAAATTCCCCTTACCTTATTTATTTTGGTTCCAATTCACGCTGTTAGTCATAACAACATCAAGGCATTTAGCTTATTAAAACTATACACACATCACAACATATACATGTATGTATAGTCTCTGTCGATGGAAATACAACAGTCATAAACTCTAGAATTGAATACTAATATACAGATGCAATCTATCAAATACTAAGGCAAACTGTTTTTACTGAACGTTTATTCTAGTATGCAACTTATATAGATTTTTTAGTGATATATTATGTTACCTTCCTATCACTAACTAAATTTGGCATTTAGGCACAGCATAATTTTGGAGTTGTACTAAAGTGTAGGATCAACGGCGTTTAAATCGACTGTACAAAAAACGAAAAAAGCAAACCATTAAAATCAGCCAACGTTTTGAAATGTCTGTATTACATTCCTTCCTTTTCATATGAACCACCATCCATCAAGAATAGCTGTAAGTAACCCCATTACTCTTTTCCTAGTACTGTAAACGTTGATGTTATTGGTTTGGTTCTAAATCCATATCTTCATATCTTATAAATGTCCCTACAGTGACACTTTATCAAAATCCTTGTATGTATTTTAAGCTATGTCATTCTGATTATGTCTGAGAACTAGCATGCTCTCCTGTACAAAATAATACTTGGGGATAAGAGACATTTATTTATTTATGGCCGAAGTAGCAAACGTATACACCAGAATGATGCTGCGATTCTGGATTTTCTTCATTCTCCTTGCTTCTCCTTAGGACATAATGAGTATGCGTCAATTATGCATTGTACTGGAGACGTAGTAATTATATACGACCAACTTTCTGCAATACATTTATAGCTCTACGAACATTTTGGTGATGAATGAACGAGGGCGTAGTAATGTTATAGTGTTTGTGATTCAACTGATAAATTATAACACAATGCGGTCCGTTGTCAATTTAACCAATACTGACAAATAACGGTCAACAATCAGTACATATGTTGGAAGCCAGAACGAGGTATAAATAGTGCTTATTAATGTAACAACTGATGAACGTAAATCCAAAGTTCTAAGGTCACAAGTTCAAGTACAATGTCACTATGTTCAATGCCTACATAAATGTAGTGAATAAACAGTGTCTAATATTTCAATTACGGTGCAATATGGTGATTTTTTTTGCAAACGAAACATGCAAATGTTACAGCTACAAGTTCGTCACATATGAGATATCGGTGTCATGTCATTATCCCAAAAACATCCTTAATATCAACCATTAATTTATATTTGAGGGCCCATGGACAAAGATAGACACAGTATAGTGATGTAGACGACAACAAGGCGTGAGTATTTTATTACGTATTCTAAAAAGTCCGTAAGCAGCAAGCTCCACACTGTTTCCCGTAGTAACAATGTCTAAATGTTAACGTCTGAAAACTCCAGGCCACAGCAACAATGATACTAGCCGCAAAGTTGATCCTTCGAATTGGAAAAACACCAAACCGCTTTCTTGATATGCTGGGCACCTAAAGAATATTGATTATTTTCAAGAATTGTGTTTCTGTGGACTATTTCATTGTTTATGGTTGTATTCAAGGTGAACATTCTACTCCTATTATTGCCCAGTTCTTCCTGCCCTATCCTCCCATTTGACAAGTTAACTGTTATTATATCATTTCTCAGTGATGAACTATGGTTAGTAAATTGTGTATACGTACTTTTGTTCACACTCACTATCACTTTAATTTTTCATTATAGTTAGTTTCCTAATTGATTGACTGTGTGGTCAGGTTTTGTGTGTATAAAGGGATATATGAAATATAATATGATTCTGATTCTGGCTGGCGGGTCAATAGTCTCGTTTTTCTATCTCCAGCTTGGGACCGAGTGGGCATTGGGAGGACGCGCATCAGTCAACTAGTTACACCCACTAGGCGTTTTGCTCAACTGATCAATTTTCTTTGCGTCATAACATTTCTAAAATTTGAGAATACCGTTCCAAACAAACGGCATGCCTTTTATAATTAGAAACGCGTTAAAATGCCAAAACGTTCATATTGACCTTAGTTTTGTGTCAAAAATCCATGAGAAACATTTTACTCAGCAGTATGAAATACCATCAGCGTGTAAAATGTTAGACCGATAAGGAAATTTTTGAACAATGAAACATCAAACATTATGACAATACAAAAAAAAACGGAAATATGAAATGAACGAGATATGTGCTTCCAACCGGCTTAAGATATGGCAGAATTGGCAGAGTGTACCAATGCCACGTGCTTCTGATTGGTCGCTAATACGGTTAGGCGGGAATTAAATGAAAGTTAGGCGTAACCCTAACCGTACAACACCAACCATCATCTTTTGGAAATTTTCTAGCTCATGTAGATTTTATAACAGTGATTCAATTCCGACTAATTGCAATCATAGTAAAATCTAATGGCAAGTAAGAATGCTTTTTAAACTGCGCGATAAAGTAAATATGAAATTATAAAGATATCACTAATATCCTAGAAGACATTCATGGATTGCATTCCACTTTGTAAGGTATTTATATGATAATTATTCATGAACATGTCTACTTCTTGACTTTAAGTGTCTATCAGTGTCATGTAAACGACGTATAAACTACTTACGAGATATAAGTAATAAATAACCGTTTCGGTGTTTATCAGCTTTCATTCTACTATTATACAATATTCTTAGATATTGCTGCGCAACTTATTCTTAGCCGAAGTTATGTGTATATACACATTTTCTAGAGAAAAAATAACTAACTATTTAATAGTTAGAAGATATCATGAAAAAAACATAAGGCTAACATAGAATCAGCCAAGTGCAATAAATGAAGCTTAGCCAAGTCGATTTCCTTTCCCCCACCGTTTCGTTCTTAGAGAATGGATTACCGTGTGTGGGCAGTAATATCAAAGAACTTTTCAAATCCCCATTTACAAAATAAACAACGCGCGCTGTTAGAAATGTGCTATTAGTGCTGGCTCACCAACAGCAAATGATCACTAGATTCCACCAGCAAAAAGGGACAAAATGTTTGCTGAAACTGTGCAGCTACTTCCCAGAACAGGTAAGGTAAAGTCTCAACATCATCTTAAGTACACAGTATTCATAAACTCAATATGTTGCTCTCTTAGTATTTCAGGCGCTCTAATTAAGTTTTCCTTTGCCTCAACCTCCCTTAAATTAACCATCAATATCAATTAATTACCATTCGTAAATACCTTCGAGTATTAGCTTGGAGTAGAATCCTCATATTTTCTTTTTATCCCTGTCAAGAGGAAAACTCAATACGTTGATTATCGTATTATGACCTAAGAACAATAGTAATACATTTACTCAGCATTAATATTATATTGTGAAATTGTTTATGGAATTCATCCCAGTTTACAGGAATGGTCATGGTGATATATAGCTGTTATTTACACTAACGCATTCAGGGGGCATTGTAGATAAATAACGGCAAAATCACAATAGGTTGGATGAAAACTTAGTTAGTTTACACGAAACAATAAACGTTGTTTTAAATTTATACTTACGTAGCATGCATTACAAGTACATCGGAACGACTTAGTGATACAGAAGATGGATAGCAATGTACGTGCAATTCACCATATCAAAGGGTCACATTATGACATATGATGTAGATGTTCAGCGGTTTGTGTGGTGTGAAACGATATATAAGTGTATAGGTTTTGGTTACTTGTACATCTTAATAGTAAGAGACAGCCCTCTTCAAGCAATGGAGTCCGTACAAGGTTGATATTCAAGTAAACACGTGCTTTTGCAACAAATGGTGAATGGAAAAAATATGTCGCATAGCATACGAAAAAATGAAAAAAGAATATTAAGATGGTCTAAAATATAATCTGATTGATGATGTCATTTTGTTTCTGGTACGAAAAGCGTAAATGAAGGTACAGTGTTCCATTAATATCATTAATTCAGAGACGTCTTAGCGTTGTATATCCAAGATTTCCAACTAATTTCAGTCATTAAGGTGGCTTAATATTTCTAGTGTGTATGAATAATAGCCTCATCAACCAGGAGACTAATACCTTTGACAGTTACATTATGTAGCTTACAAAATGCTCGGAGATTATCTGCCACGCATACTTTTACTGGCAGTTTGTTCAATATTTCAACGTACCTATCCTCCTATTTTGTATTTTTCAACTTCCACCTGGAAGTTTTTTCTCAGATGATAGTCTCAAGTGTGGGTATGGGAGAGACTATTAGTCAGAGTGTTTGTCAGATTACAAAACAGTTTATAGAGATGAGCCAAGTTTGTTCTTAGCCCTCTTTTCCACAGTCGTTCTGGTTTCAGCATGTGACACCTAGTTTTGTGGTCAATATTAGAGTTGTTTTTAATCAAATGTCGTGTTACACACTCTTCACTCGCAGTTTGTCACTTGTTCGTAGGTTGCTAAATAAGAAGGAACAGTACTCAAGTATAGGTCTTACACATATTTTGCATAGAGTGAGTCTTGACATATTTTGGTAAAAGTTCCTCAGAATAAAACCTAAGAGTCCTTGTGATTTGGATAGTCCGGCAGAAACATATTCAAAGAAGCTAATGGTGTGGGAATATTGTATGCCCAAGTCGGTCGCAGAACTAAGTTTAGGAGGGGTGTGGTTGCTAAGCCCAAGTTGCATTTTAAGTTTCAGGTTCCCTGTGACTATCCATTCACATTTCTCAGCATAGAATTCTAGACACTAATCTGAGCACCATTTGCCTAGGTTGCTTAGCTCTCCCTGCATATTTTAAATGAAATATCCAGAGTTCTGTTTTTTAGTTTTGTAGACTACTTTCAAGTCGTCGGCATACAAGCATGGCTTTCCTTCCATGAAGTACTAGCATATACTATTGAAATACATAATGAGAAGTAGGTATCCTGGAACAATAACTTGCACAACTCTGCTGGATGCAAGTTATGGTGTTGACCTTGCAGTGCCTGCTTTTATTATTTGATATCGGTTTGCAAGAAGTGATTTGGACAGTTCCAGGAGATGCATTAGTGGTCCTTGTGGACAGGAGTATGTAGATTAGTAGGTTATGCGGTACCCTGTCGAAGGCTTTATTATATCATCAACATCTGATCACAGTTTTAAGTAATAGCCTCAAAGAAATCATCGCAACATATGACGCATGACCTCCTTTTGAGAAAACCATACTAGGAAACAGTAATTAAGCCCCATTTAGTTAGTAGTCAAATGTGCGACCTTTGATTACCTTCCTCATTACTCCCAGAGTTTATATGACAATCAGCCAATGGGCTGTAAGCAGGCATCATGTAGTTAGCACCCGGTGGTGTGATGTTACTGTGTTCCAATGGAGCATTACTGAGGAATCAATGATAGTTATATTTAGTGAGGTACCAATGAGGTTTATTAGTCGTGGGTGTAGGTTAAGTGACAATATAGAGTTGTTAAAAGGGGAGTACAGGGCTATTGCTCAGGTGTAACAAGTTTGATGAATCAGGTTCACAGGTATGCCGCAGGTACCCTCTACGCATGTTTTATATCGGTATTTACTACCGATTGGCACTGAGCCAGAGTATTTCAGATTTAAGTAGCCGCAACACCCCTTTTACGAATTAAGAGTGCATTATGACTATGTGCAACGGAATTAGAGATGTGTTCTACCCTGCTAGGCAAATTGCAATTAGGTCCACTCAGAATGCTTTTGTGAGTGTTCAGCTGCAGAAAGGGTTGATTTGCGACAAAACACTTCTCTCCAGCATTTGACGAGATTTGCAAAATGTTTGTCGGCTCAGCACGACTCCGCCGCATTGTTGTTGGGTTTGTATTTATGGGTACATTTAATGGGACCCGGCGACGAGTAACTGTATCTAATGTTTCGTTGATTGTAGGTGCGAGTTTGTCGATATTAGGTGATGTGATCCTAGTAACGTCCAAAAGAACTTTGTTTCTTTTATCTTTGGTGGAGTCCGAAAGTTCTAATTGAATCGCATTCGTAGGTGTGGCGGTGCATTGAGGCATTGTTGGTGCATAGAATCAAACTCATCTCTGCATACCCGCATAAGGGCTGGCTGTTACCTGGCTAGCTTTTGATGGTTGTCTATTGTTTGCTAGATCAAGAGTTTGATTTTCAGGGTAGGAACAGCCTGGAAGGGTGTTACAATTATTCCTACTTCTACTAACACTAGTGGAGAGTGTGACGGTCATGTGGTGACATTCACATCAACACAGTTAGCTTCTCGAATTTTGCTTAAATTTATACTTTAGAGGGGCGTTTGTCCTTTTGTTCACAGCTGCTATGGGACCACAGTTAGAGAAGTGCGATTGATGGGAGAGAGGTAAAAGTGGGTTTAAGTTTTGATTCCGATGACGGTTATTTGTTAATCTTTTGGTTTGGTTAGCTGTCTTTCGCTGCAAAGTTGTTTGGTATGCAACTGTATTTGTGTCAGATTTTAATCTCTTAGCTCCGTTCCGCAACGATCTGTTATTAAGGAATATAGTATAGTCGTCCATAGAAGCCGCTAATAGCGTTACAACTTTAAAAGATGCATGGAATTTAGTTAGAGTTAATAATGAGAAACCGAGTAAGAAAAATTACGACCTCTTAGGCATCCTTCTGATAGTCCAAAAGCAATAATTAGAGACCAACTTCAAACCACTGCATAATCTTTTCAAGTATTCATCAAAAATGGACCAACTCTCCATGGGGTGGAAGAGGTCCGTACCTTCACCATTATGTCAAAAAGATTGTCCTGAATTCTACAAAGCGATAGGGTTGATTCACATACCGTCCAGGGACTGGGCAGAGTGTGTTTGGTTAAAAACCCAACGAAGGAGAACAGATAAACAAACAGAACACTTTCTGAGAGGAGAGCAATTTCATATATTACGCAACATAGACCAGTATGTCATCTGGAATAGGGCAGGAGCGTACTAAAATTACTATCCCACATCCATACATCGACCTTCTCGGTGCTCAATTATTATTATTCATTTAACTATATATATATGCTGTCACTACCTTTTAGTGGTCAAACAACCTGCCACCTGGTCCAAGTTCGTCACAGTAATTTCCACCGTATAAATTAGTTTTGGAAAAAATAGAACTTGTAGTAGACCTAGGCTGCTGTAATCATACAACAGACGAACCTCACTGTTCTTCTTATATAAATATACTAGTAACCAACGACGAAACGTAAAAATTCGAGTGCAAAGTAATAAGTTGTTTTATGCCGACTCGTTAATGTGCTATTGAACATCGGATGCAGTAGAGGAAGGTTCGTTCCTCATAGGTCAACGAAACCGTCGTCGGTTTTGGGGTGTTTGGGCGTCCCAGAGTTACCATTTTGTAACTGGTAGAGCTTATTTATTCTCTGATCACAGCAGCAAATGGCAATGTTTAACCATCAGTAACATTATTTTGTTGCCCACCTTCCTTGGTTTTTTCAAAGTACCTCTAGATTTGTACGATTTGAAATACCAGTAAGAAATGATTTGACGCCCTCTGAATAATCATGACCCCTCGGTTCATCGAAGTATATACTGGTCTTTAGACTCCCTGTCAAATATAGTACTTATCAACATGATTTACGTAGATTCAGAAGTTGCGGAAGAGTTGGTATAACAAAACAGTTTAAAGTAGACTAAATTTTTCTACCCCTAAGTATTTCCCTTCTTATTTTTTTACCGATTTTCTCATCGTTCACATTATCTAGCCTTTAATCATCGTTAGCGTCTTTTTCAGTTCTCGTCTTAATGCTTGTTCACTGTGCTGAACAAAAAGCACTTCAGTTGTACCTATAATAAAGGCATCTCTAAATTATGGGTGAAACAAATTTGAAGCCGAATCTAGGTAGATTTGTGGTATGTTCCATCTCTTGTCTTGCTTACTACTAGATAAGAACATAAATAATCTAGCGAATAAGTCAGTAACGGTTGTAGAGGATTTGAAGCCTGATGGTGTTTATAAGCCATCATGCTTGGCTCCAGTATTCTTTGGTATGTCCCTGCATTTATTTTGTTTTATTTCAGCAGTGGATAGCAAAAACAAATCATCGATAGATCGTGCCAAACTAAGAGCTGCTCGGTTTATACTGGAAGATGTTGATTTTTACGAGTCAGAAGATTTGCCTAAAGAAGTTTATGTATGTTCACTTGATAAGTTACTTTAAAATATTCAGTTTGGATGTGGTTCTGAGGAAAGTTTTGCACGGCGAAAAATGAAGGAAAAACAAAAGTATTGTTCATTACTGTTTATTAACAGGTTCTTAGTTATGAGGAAGAGAACTTAATCCGTCTAAAGACATCAAAACAGGAAAAACGTGTCAATCGCTCTTTATTGCCGGGTGGTTTGTCAGATACCTCCTCAAGACTGAGACAAATGCAAATACTTCTTCAAAGTGTAAGTCTCACATTGAACATGCATAAAACCACTTAAAGAATTTTATTTCCCCAGAATTTTTATGCTTCATAGTTGCAATTGTTACAAGACTTCGTTTTATTTAAGTTGATTTAAATTGATCTTTAGTCGAAATAGTAAGAGTCAAATATTTTAACCTAGCGGCAGTCTCTTTTAGTATACCCTCTCTATATTATAACACGCTAAACTGATCGTAAACAGCAATCGTTACCAAATCTTAAAGTTTTAGCCTCAGGGCACCGGTTTCAGAACTCGTAGTTTCTGTCCGTATACAAGTGAGGATTTCGTCGACCTCTATGAAAAACTTCGTGACAATCACAGGCACTCAAATCTCCTTCCTTCAATACGTTTTAAATTGATTTGAATTGATGAAATCAAATCAGGATTACCATAAATCAATTGTAACATCTTACTTAGAACTTACTTACTTACTTATGCCAGTAACTCCTCGCTGAGGAGCATAGGCCGCTCACCAGTGTTCTCCGTTTAACTCTGTCCTGAGCAATCCTTTCCAATTGTTTCCAGTTGCTGCTCATCCTTTTAATGTCTACTTCCAATTCTCGCCGCAGCGTGTTCTTTGGCCTTCCTCTTTTCCCAACAGGATTCCATGTTAAACCATGTCTCGTGATGCAGTCTGATGGTTTACGTAATGTATGTCCTATCCATTTCCAACGTCTTTTCCTAATTTCCTCTTCGTCTGGAAGTTGGTTTGTCCTCTCCCATAGTAAGCTGTTGCTGATGGTTTCCGGCCAACGGACATTCAGTATCTTTCGTAGGCAGTTGTTTATAAATACTTGTATCCGTCTGATGATGTTTGCAGTAATTCTCCAAGTTTCAGCTCCATACAGCAGGACTGTCTTCACGTTCGAATTGAAGAGTCTGACTTTGAGGTTAGTTGATATTTGTTTTGAGTTCCAGATGTTTTTCAGCTGTAGGAACGCTGCCCTGGCTTTGCCAATACTTGTCATCCTTTACATCTGCATCGGATCCTCTTTGTTCATCGATGATGCTCCCCAGATATGTGAAAGTATTCACTTCTTCCAGAATTTCTCCATCAAGTTGAATTGGGTTGGTGCTCCCTGTGTTGTATTTGAGAATCTTGCTCTTACCCTTATGTATGTTCAAGCCTACTGATGTTGAAGTTGCTGCTACACTGATTGTCTTCGCTTGCATTTGTTGGTGTGTATGTGCTAGAAGAGCTAGATCATCTGCGAAGTCCAAATCATCGAGTTGCATCCTACTTGTTCATTGAATCCCGTACAAGTAGGATGCAACTCTGCCTGTAGCCCTCCTAGGGTTACTGCCGGTCCCAAGCCCGGGTAAAGGAGGTGGGTTGGGCATGGGGCTAGCACCCCCATCCTGTAAAAACCCAAACTTGCTAAAAAAAACGCAAACCAGATTAAACAAGATAAACCATCTTACTTAGAAAATAGGCGTTATATAAACTAGACAGGCAGACAGACAGACAGTTACAACGTAGAAATTGGTACATGCGTACGTCATTTCAAGTTGCCATGCCTCAATTAGCAGATAGAGATTAGATTGTCGAATCAAATCCCAAAGTGGGGAAGGTAGTTAGTATTCATGGAAGGGAATAGAGACCGAGAACATTTAAGAAAATATGATTCAGTAAAGAGAAAATTATGATAAGTTCGGAAGCTTAGGATTTGGAGGAAGACAGGGAATGGATGCACCTGCGCCATTGCCAACGATTTTGAGCCATATCACCCAAAGTCTCAAACCATTTATTACGACCGTCACGCGGACCCCAACCAGGTAGTCTGAACCTATTAACATGGCTCAGCCCAATTGTCAGTGACTTCATGGACTGGTGCCATGTTTTGGTTTGGCCGCCCCTAGCTTTCTTCCAGCCTACTTCTCATCGAGGTAGGCGGTGGTCAGGCATACGTAACACATGTCTTAACCACAGCTGATGGAGATTTACTACTTCATCAATAGACTTACCGTATCTACCTAGTACTCTATTCCTAACCCACGTATTGCTTATTCGGTGGTCTCAGAAAACACGAGCAATGCTTCGAAGATATCTATGATCGAATACCAGGAGCCTACGAATATCCTCTATCTTTAATGGCCATGTTTCGCATCCATAAAGTAAGACGGACCGAACTACTGCGCAGTAAACGCGTCCTTTGGTCAGTAGTCGGATGTCTCGCCTACTCCACAGATGACGCAAATTCCCAAAAGCTAATCTGGCTTTATGTATACGAGCAGAGACTTCAGCAGACACCAGACCGTCAGGTCGGATGAGGCTCTCAGAATAAGTGAAGCGGTCAACACTTTCAACTGCCTCACTCCCTATCACTAACTTCGGTGCCGAATCAAGCCAATCCTGAAGTAACGTTTTGCATTTGGGTGGAGAGAATCGCATCCCAAACATCCTTACATTCTTGTTTAAGGTAGTCAGAAGATTCTACATTTTATCAGCATCTTCGCCTAAGAGAACTATATCATCTGCATATTCTAAGTCAGCTAGTTTATCACCTGTAAGGAGGTCAACCCCGCCTAAGTCAGACGATGAAAATGTCAACTCTAAGAGTATATCAATGATAAAATTAAATAAAAATGAGGAAAGCGGACAGCCTTGACGAACACCACTGGAGGTAATCAGTTCTGATGACAATCTGCCATAAGCTCTGACTCGACATGTGGTGTTCAAGTAGAGAGCTTGTATAAGGTTAATGTACTTCTCTGGTACGCCTTTCATTGACAGACATTGCCGCATAACCTTACGATCGATAGAGTCAAATGCCGCCTTAAGGTCAAGGAATACAACTATTGTTGGGCGTCTAAAAGTGTGTTTATGTTCCAGAACCTGTCGAAGTGTGAATAGGTGGTCTATACAGCCACGTCCAGGTCTGAAACCACCTTGGTTCTCTCTAGTCTGCTCTTCACGAGCTTTAGTTAGGCGTCGAAGTATGATTGAAGCTAATATTTTGGACACTATATTAGTTAAGCTAATTCCTCGGTAATTGTCACAGGAGGACTTCTGTCCTTTCTTATAAATTGGAACGATTAGTGTTTGAGACCAGTCAGATGGGATTACGCCCAATTCCCAGATTCTAGACAGGATCCCAGTTAATCTCGCTGCTAAAACCGGACCACCATCCCTAAATGTCTCAGGGGTTAACCCATCGGGTCCTGCTGCTCTCTCCCTCGCTTTAGGTTCCCTATAGCCTTCTCAACCTCACTAAGACTTGGGGGACCAGTATTAGCTTGCCATTCAGATTGCTTGGGAATGGTGGGCAACCTGGGATGACGCCGAGGGCCAATTGAACTGTTCCCTAAAGTGTTCTGCCCATCGGTCCAACCTTCTGGATTGACAGTGAATAATGGTCCCATCTTTTTCTGCGATAGTTTCACTTACAGTTGGATTTTTGATGCCCGTTACCTTGATAAGTCTGAACAGTTGCCTACTGTTACCTATTGCCGCTGCCTTTTCCATCTCTTTAGCTTTCGCCACCCACCACTGCTCACGATCATTTCGTAAGCTTTTAACCAGTTTGCGTTTAAGTTGCCTTCGCTCCTCATCGTATTTAGGACTAGACGGGATGTGTTGCCGAGCATCTATCAGTTCAGTAGACGCAGCTGAAATCCACTGAGTTTTCCTAACTTTTTGGTTTAGTTTACTAGTAGATATTACTGCTGTTTCAACAGCTTTTTGGATATCATTCCAAGCTGACTCGGGGTGGGTATCGTTTATACAGTTGACTAATTGGTTTTTAAGTTGTTCCTGAAATATATTCTTGACTTTTTCATCATTAAGTTGGACTCTCATGGGGATCTTTGCCGTGGGTCATTTACGTCCAGTGAAACGCAGACTAATACGCGCTCGTATTAAAGCGTGGTCTGAGTCTAAACATATGCTCCAAAATGAGCGGCAGTCTTCTATCGAGCCTCTCCAACGGTGGCTGATAGCAATGTGGTCTATTTGAGACCAACGTTGAGTTGACTGTGGAGGCCGCCATGTCAACTTATGTCTTTCTTTATGTTTAAAGTTAGTGCTTGCGAGAAATAGACGATTATCTGAGCACAGTTGTAATAAACGGTCGCCATTATCTGTTCGTTGGGCCTCGACACCATAGGATCCACCTAGGTGCCTTTCGGTTTCGTCTAATCTACCTACTTGGGCATTAAAGTCACCAGCCACTATCACTACATCAGTACGCTTAGCTTTACGAAGGATGTCTGAAAGCTTTCTGTAAAATTCATCTTTTACTTCATCTGAGCTGCAATCAGTGGGAGCGTAAGCAGAGACAACAAAGAGGCAACGGCATGTGTCCCTATCTTTCCGAGTTCTTACCGTCCCGTTTAGACGGACAGCGCATAAGCGACTGTCTATGGGAATCCAGTCAAGGAGAGCCTGTTCAGCTTTTGAACACTAGCAAGGCCTCGAGTGGTAGCGGTGGGGTCTCCGGAAACACGAAGGGTGAACCGGACTGGTTCTTTGTTTTCACAAGGTGAGGTCAGGTGAATGATTGTATTTGGATCCTGTATACGCGTTTCAGAGACACAGCAGACATCGATGGAACGAGAATTAAGGGTCATGGCTAGGGAGGCCTGTTGTCCTATTTGGCCTAAGGTTCGAACGTTAAAAGCTCCGATATGTAGTTTAGTGCGAGGTTTCAGGAGACCAGGAATAACGTTTTGTAAACTCAAACCATTAGCATTAGAGGCGTGAGGTGATAAGGTTAGGCTCGTCGGGTTAATCGTGGGAATAAGGGAGTTATTTAGAGTAGAGGGTGGGATTTGACCTCGAGCAAAATGATCTCTTGTGCTGTTAGAGGTATGAGGGCGGTTATCACTTCCCGGTTGCCCACATCGTGGAAGGGTCATTCTTGAGGAACCTGAAAGAGAAAAAGGATTAGAAGAGGTCGTGATGACCTGAGAGTGTGACCGCAGTGTCCAGGGGACAGCTGTTTGAGGTCGGTCGAGTAGATTAATTGTTGCTCCGGTTGTCAGGAGAAGGGGCATCGGCCTCATGGCTTCCGAAGGAACTCGGCTTTCACCATGAAGCGTCATATTGGTCCTTCCAATTCCCAGGGCAGAGTTAGAATGGTTATATAGGTTTTTACTCGTGAACTGTTTTTTAGCATGATAGTTGTTTTACGGGATGGGGTTGCTAACCCCATGCCCAACCCTCCTCCTTTATCGGGGCTTGGGACCGGCAGCAACCCTGTGGGGGGCTACAGGCGGAGTTATAAACTAACAGAAGATGTACGTATTATATTTGAAAAATACACAGGTACAGTGGAAAAAGCCTCCCAGAAGACCTGAATGCGAGGCTTATGAGTAGTTTTAAGCCGACAGATGTCCACTTTCTACGATATCTGATAAATATGTATCACACTTTTTCAGTATTTAACTGTTCACTGAAACCTGAGATCAATGACGTTCCTAATAACTTAAACTAGATAGCAAAATCCAGTTAGAGCTTAATTCATCAGATAAACGGCATCCGATATCTAACAACAATTTTGAACTATTCAAAATAACTTACTGTAGTCAATATACATACACAGAATCATCAACGAAGTGTCGACTTTCAAGAGAACATAAATTTCTAGTTATTTGAACTTCAGAAATAAAGATGACATTGTGATGCGTTCGGATAAAGATGCTAATATTGTTCTCATAGATTGACGGGAATGTGCTTCCTAAATTATATTTTATAATGTACAATGCTGACAGATTATCTAAAGAAATCGCCCAAAATAACATCATTGAGCAGCTGATGGAAATCATAAATGAATTAAATAAGTCAGTCAATAACGTTTTATTTCATTGATCTTGTTAATTTAGTAATCGAAGTCAATTTAACCCGTAAGAACGATCTCATTAGATGTTACTTCATAGTTCAGAAATGTCCCTCACGGAGATGATTTGTTTATGTGACTATCGAAAATAACAAGCCTGGTATTAATATTTCGAAACTCTGAAAAAATCACTCTTACGATGTAATTATAACGTAGTTCATATTTAATGATTCGTTTTATTGACAACCTGATGGGGTGGCATTGAAGTCACTATTGGGTTCTATCCTGGCTGGTCGCTTCATGGTAAATCTGGAGAATACTTTGATTCGCAATCGGTAGGTTTCATTCGTACAGTAGGTATATGGGTGCTGAAAACATTGACCTGAATACCATCTTACAATAGTTGCCACCAGCCAATTAATTTTAAACGAATTTTACTTCTTCGACGTATTGTTGGAAAGTAGACCTAATAATCCGTTACATGGGTCTACATACAAACGTCAGGCATAGCTTGAACAACATACGAATTTGTTCTGATGGGTCTGATTGAGTAGGAAGAGAAACTTAACCCACTGTCGTCATTGACCAAACGAATTCGCAACAACGACACTTGAAGATAAACCATCTAAATAAATACTAGTCATAAACAGTTATCCTATTGGCTACATTGACAGTCACGTTAATGACGTCCAACCGAAAAGTTCCTATCCATTCCAAAGGAGATTCCTTATGTAGATTGTATATATTAAAAATACAATCACATAAATTTAGAAAAGTAGTACTTTAAAATCTCCAAGGAGATTTTTATAATTTTCAAAGGTTTATATTGTTTTATCTGATCAACCAATGATCTAAGAATGTGTTAAAATTCGACTTAGTCTATGGACTATGTCTTCGTGCGTCTACAAGTTTACTTGCGCGTGTGTAGCTTGTTATGTTAACCAACGTAATGTTCCACTTCCTTCCCCTAGATTACATTCAACTAGTAATTATACTAAGCCGTTAGCTCGGTGTTATTGCTATAGATAAATCACGTTACACATTGCAATATATATATATATATATATATATATATATATATATATATATATACATATATATATACGTTTTTAGGCGTTGTAAGTGTTATACGTTGACTGCCTGAACTCAGTAACCTAATGGCAAACGCGGTGGCGTTTGGTACGAAGCGAACTGAGTTCAAATCCTAATGTAAACATCAAAATTGGGATGCAGGTACATCCAGCTGACGAGTTCCAAATAGGACGAAACGCGCGTCCTGGATTTCACTCGTTAGTCACAATCCAATTTAAATAATGCCAACGGTGGTATTCGTACAAAATTTCGTCATAAACCGTCTTTTGTGAACATTAATGGTTAAATTGGTTATCACGTTCAATCGTTCCACCTTTTTCCTAGTTTAGGTGTCAGTGCGGATCCCTCTGGGATCATAGTCTGATATGTAATAAATGTACTTTTACCAAATATTGTTGAAGCTTTACCCCTAGTTTCCAGGGAAGCTTGTGATTATTAGCGTATTCGGAGGTGACGTCTTGACTTATCGATTGTACATCATTTTCCAAGTGTATTAATGACGGGATTGAACAAGAATACTGATAGTCAACATTCATACAAATTGTACTCCTTTTTACCTCTACTCCCTTAAGCGTTTACGTGATTTCGAGTTTAGATAGACTAGCTTTAGTGGCATAATTTATTCTTTTATTACTGTTTACAAAGCCAAAGATTACTGTACGGCCTAAAATGTTGCATGGTCAAGCTAATGTACTAGCCAGTGTAGTCAAGTGGTAGTACACATGTAACCCAAGAATCGGAGCTGGTGTATGTTTGATACATTAACATTAGTGTCTAAAACCTTTGCGATTTCTGCAGCGTTGTGTCCAGTAACCACAATATTTTTGATTTTAACAAAGGTAGTAACCATACTAATTGTGTAGTTCTCACGGACAAATAATCAACAATCAAAATTAGTTTGCGCAAACAATTTCTCATTTTTACTGTTTGATTGATACGCCAGTTAGTTGCGCTACTAAATACTGGCCATTTTTCCGATGTCATTGTCCATTTAAATTGTTTTAGCTATGCGCTCTGAATAGTCACTAGTGTGTGTTTTAGTTTATGATAGTCTTCCGTGGGTGTAGGTGGTGTGTTTAAATATTTTAACTTATAAGCAACTAAATGTATATTGGTAATCTTGTATATACGTTTTTGTTTTAAATGCAGTCAGATGAAGAAATGGAATATAAACCACCACCAACAAAGGTAAGGTTTATTATTATATTTGATGATTAAAATTTAGAAGAAGAAGAAACAATTAAAGCGCCTAAGATACAAAAAAAAACGCCCAAAACGAAACTGATTTTTCTAATTATAAACACTTCTTTATGATGCAAAGTAAACTGTATTCATTTTGTTATTTTCCTTATCTTGAAACCAAACGAAGTTTAGTCTGCATGTATGCAGATGATGTAACATGAGAGTTGACTTGGTCTTAGACAGTTCTTAAATAAATCTAAGGACTTGTTCTTGTTAAATAATATCTCGTTACTAATGAGAATATCGATAGGTCAAACCATATATTCATTTACAAATACGATGGGTACCAGGCTAATCCGAGTAAAAATACTCAAATCGTTAGTAGCTCAGAAGATACACCTGAGTTCGTTAACAATCTTAGGGATGCTTATACATGCGAGATCCAAAGCATTCTTTTATAAAATATGAAACCACAGTTCGTCTGTACTAACCTTTCTCCATATCATGCCCTATTTATTTGACACTAGGGAAGAAACAAACATGTCTACTTTAAGCTATCTAGAAGGAATTCGTTTTTCAAAACCGACATTAAAATACATCGTGATCCATTTTATACATTAATCAGTAGTGCGTTCTTTTTTAAGCATACTTTCCCATTTATCTCATATGCGTCCACTAAATGCTCGAAATACATTACGCCATGTAAATTGATAATCATTAGTTGCGTTCTTAAATGAATTACATAAGCTGGGTTCAGTGGCTTTATTTATAATCTCAGATACTAACGAACCGTAGAAAAGTCTCGAATTCCTGGGATTCTAGAAGTTATCCTCCCTTGTTTTAAACTGTTCAGTGTTCTCTAATGCTAAACAATATTATGGTATTCAAAAGCACATAGGCACAAGTATAGCAGTCAGGATAACTGCAAGAGGAAGTGTTAATGATCCTTGCTTCCAGTTTATAACTTTCCTACTTTTCATGGCAGAAGGAAGTCTCAACATGGCCAGCAATGTTTTTAGTCACTGAATTTCGAAATCTTGCAAACAACAGCCAGACATTTGTCATGCAAACAGAGTGCATCACTACGTGTAATGCAATCGTGACCACTTTTACCGCATTGACAGTCCAACATATGACAAAGATTTACGTGTTAGTTATATGCTTTTCACAGGGCGATGGTTCATTTTATGTAATATAACTTTGCCACTCAATGTAATTACATTGTACAGTTACAACTAAAGACGAGTGGAAAAACAAGCGTCTATCAGTCTTTAAAAATGTATGTTGGAAGTGCACTAAAGACCACTGGTCGTCGATTGAATATATTCTTTTTGTTTAGCCATTACATTGTTACAAGAAAACAGTATGATGGAAATACATGGATACTAAATCAACGTTGGAATCATGCACTCCTCCAAAACCTTATAGATACTGAGGTTGAGAATAAACGACTATGTGGTATAATTCTGTCTTAATTAATTTTTATTATTGTAAAATGAAGGCGCTTTAAGTCACTAAACGTTATTTGTTAGCTTGTGTAAATTCTACACATATAATATTGCTTACTGAACTCTTAACTGGTCGATATGTTTAAAATAAAACCACTATATATTATTATATTATCTGATATTGTGATATGCAAAGCGAGTCACATCGCTCTTATGCATTCACAGGCAGCCACATTCAAGAAGACTACGTGGAACGTTATAACCGATAACAAAGGTTTGCTGTAGCTCTTTAAGTCTCCCTCCAATCCCGTATATGATGAGTAGTCTTTATCCTTTATTAATGTTGGAAAAAAAACGTAGTAGGAGAATGTGATCCTCATGTTTTCTGACCTGCATAGAATTATTGCTATTCCAAATATGATCGGTACCAGCGAAACAATCCTATACGTTCGTGTTGTGTATGGACTAAATAGATTGACGCTTCGACATGACATCTTGTAGCAACCATGTTTCGAGCCTTAGGTCATGGTGAATACTGCTTCGACTGAATCGCAAATAGATGCACAGTAAGGAACTGGCTTAAGTTCGTTGGTTGGTATGGGCAGTTTTTTCACAGTCGTATTCTTCATTTATACATAGGTGAATGCCCACTTAGATGTAAGATCTAATGAAGAAATACTAATAATTAGTATCTATTTCTGAAAAATTTTATAGTCGCTCTTCATATTTTGTATACTCTATCTTACTCATATATGCTATGAATTGTGCAGTAAGAATGCTTAGTATGTGCGGGAAAAAGTGAAACAATCTATTCAAACAGTCTACAGAAATTTCGTTTAGGATTGACAGTACATAGAGTCATTTGAGACGTTAAAACTAGACATTCTTTATGTGCACTTGAAAGGATTGTGATAATATTATTCGCCTCAAACGATTAATTTCAGTAAATGCATCTGTAGTCTAAAACTTCCCTTTTCGATCGAATACGCCTTCTTGAATAAAAGTTACAAGACAAGTTTACTATTAAACTGAGTAAAGCAAAAAAAACATGTTATCGTATATACTAAGAAATTACACAGTAATCGTCAGACGGAAAGTAAAATATGAATTCGAGTTGTGTTATTACAATAAAAGGAAAAAAACTGGAGAGACAATAAGTTCAAGAAATCTAGTCACTTTTGTAAACTAATCTGAAAGCAACAACAACAATTTGTACAAAAAATTGTTCGGATTTCAATGTGCAATGTAAGTACACTGTGCTTTATGTATGTGAAGCTCCGCTAACTATCAGCTGGAACAATTTCGTGAGTTACAGAATAACACAGATGTAGCATGAATGCAAATTAGCATAATTCATCCTCATCATCAGCATTACCATTTAAAACGAGGTGGTGTAACTTTTCAGTTATATTGGCGCAATAATTGATAGTATCTGTCTGATTGTTAACGTCTTTGTCAAGTATCGGTAACGAAAGGTATGCAACAACTGAACGGAAAGATAAACAATCAAGTAACCACATTCGTACATGAACAAAGTTACTAAACAACAACTAAGTATACTAGATAATGGTATTTTTTATTTCCAGCAAATGTGACCATTAACCTGATTACCGTAAAACAAATGACTAGAATGGGGGGGGAGTCACAGGATGGCAGTATTAAAATAACATTTCGTTCCAAGGTAAATCAGGAAGACTAAGCAATCATCACAATCACATAACTAGTTTCACTGATAGCGTGTTCTAATTTACCAAATAAGTGCTGCTATTTCAGATTGTCAGTATTTGTGGAACAGTATTGCGCTAGTAAACCAATCAATTTTCTAGACCTCAACATTTATACTAAGAATGTCTACTCTGAATCTAGATGAACATGTCACAGGAGTTGTGATGTTTATTCTCAACTAAATTTCACGAATAAATACAGATTAAATTAACGTCAGTGTAAAGATGAAGTGCAAAGTAAGTTTTTAGAGCTTACTCCTTAAACAGAAAACGGCGTAACAAAGTAGAGTAACTCTGAAGGCACTAAATATCATGAAATCTCTTAACAAGAAAAATGTAATTTCAATAACAGGTCCCTGAGGTTTGCGGCATTTACATTAAAAGCATTGCCAAATCTCAACTAACCACTAGGATTTCCCATCCAGAAAAAAACATCTTATCTTAGGTTACATATAACTTATGTGCTGAATACTGTCCATAAAAATAAATGACGTAAAGCAAGTTTCTGATATAAGAGAGGCCACATATACTTAGAGATATAACTCAGTACAGTGTAAAACAACACAGAGGACATATTGATAGTGTTTCGAAATAGCACGAAGCTACTAAAATCAACATTTAGAGGATTTTCCTGAATATATGTATGCAGTGAAAGAAACTTCTCGTAATGAGACCACTTGACTGATACCCAAATATAATTGGGGAGTTTTAAAACTAGTAAACGAAAACAGGCTCATGAATAGTGAAATATGATGACAAGTGGGATGTACAAAGTCAACATAATTCAGTGAATTGGATGTAAAATCAAAGTACCTATCTGCATGGTAACTCACATGAAGCCGAGTCACTTCTAGAAATATATCTGACAAAAATATTCAATATATCGATTACCATATCAATTGGCACTTTTGGTCTGAAAAAAGATGAAACGTTAAAAGGAAACTACATGATCTGTAAATGTTGACTTTTAATTCATGGGCATAATTCGGTCGATCGAAGGCTCAATATAGTTGCAAATTTAAGACACTCAGTACCTAGCAAAGTTAAGTACTTGGTCTTGTTTTGCCTCAAACGGTCAGTTCTTTTTTTGACATAGTTTCTTATATGAGACCAGTCACAGCAGTAATAGCCCAGGGGGTCTCAGGCTGTAAAAGTGAATGGCGATAGTGCGAGTCCCATGAGACATATAGATGCCCTTAAAACCAGATACGCTTTATTCATGATTCCTAAGTAATACAGAACCTAGAGCTGACATTTCTTTTGCCATCAGCATCTAGCATCAAAACATAGACCATAAAATAGATAAATATGCGAATACTGTTAAGTCAGTCAACAAACCTCTTGCTAAAACCCTAGGATCTTTAGCTAGTGACATACACTATCTCTGAAATACACATACAGGACCCTAGAGGGTTACTCACGTGGCTTCAGCTAATCAGTATGGAGGAACAGTCATCTATGTACTGCCTAAATAGTACAGTAAAAATTCTGGGAGATGACAACACATGCCGATGCTTTTCCGCCGTCTCTGCCTAAGTCCACTAATTACAACTCGGATAGAACAAAAGATGGATTCTACGGGAACTTTCCGAATCTCCTTCAGAAAGCGAGACGCTCAGAAACGGTTATCATAGCAGGGGATTTTAACACCCAAATCAGTAGGCTAAGTGAAACTAAAAAAAACAGGTGAAATTTTCGGCATTCTCGCCCAACGAACAGACAATGGAGATCGTCTGCAACTATGTTTAAATTACTGTTTATTCTTAGCAAGCACACGTAGACATCACTTAACCTGGCGATCCCAAACATTAACACAGCGATGAACATAAATAGACCTTGTCGTTACTAGCCATCGTTGGACAGGCTCCGTAAATGGCTGTCGTCTATTCCGAAGCACATTTTAACTCTGACTATGTTCTAGTGAGGCCGCGCATTTCCCTAAGGGTTACCGGACGCAGAATGGGAACAACGGGAAAACCCCTTGGATGCCAGTTTGAGAATGGAAATGTCAAGAATACATTTAGAGAAGAATTAGGAAAGTACTTAGTTGATCATGTTCAACAGGTTCATCCGAGTGGTGCCGGTGCATTCACTTTGCCTCTTAATCTAGATCTTAAGTCCCATTGTTCTTTCACACGCACCGCTTTATTTCTCCATGTTGTACTTTATTGTCATGTTATCCTTATAAATTTAATCTCGTCATGCTGGTATAGTGTGGCAATTTTGACCTATGTGCACATGTTCTACGTTGTCCATGAGTGACTGATGATGGATAGGATTCGATCAACACTAGTGGCTAGAAAAACAAAAACAAAAGGTGCCTTATGAACATGGAACTGGTTACTTCTCAAATGTCGACCAATATGTCCTATTTTAGGGGCTCCTTAGCACTGCAAAAGCAAGAACCCTCACGAAATCAAGCAAAGAGCATCCAGATTCCGTAACGAAGATGATAGTCTGTAGGCTAATTAGTCGGAATTTAATAATTGGCACCTCGACCCCTATTCAAAACAATTATGGGACTATACAAAGCTATCATTGATTATTTTATAAACGAGAGGATAAAAAAAACTAGCTTACCTATCATGGGACTTATGCAATAATCGTTTGTATAATCTGATTACTTGTTTACAACTTTCCAGATTACATTTTTTGAACTTGGTTAATAATTCATCGGTTGAAAAATTTGTCAGCATATTTGTTAGTAGTTCACACAGTTCATTTTTTAAAGTAGATAGGTCATTGTTATTAGTTGGTTTGATACATTTATCGCTGACATCGAAATCATGCCTATCATCAGTGCCGGTTAGTTCTAGACCTGACAGAATACAGTTTAGTAAATACTGAAAACAGCAAGATAAATTCTGTACGGCAGGTAATAGAGGTGCTTCTTCCTTTGATTTTGATATATCAGCGTAGATAACTTCGACACTTGCGTATGCATTCTTCACAAATTCTACTAAGTTAGTGGACATATGAATTAATACTTGAATGACTGCATCTTCGGTATCTTCAGATTGTGACAACTATCAATTAAGCAAAATATACGAAAAAACCGATGTGGAACAACAAAACCACAAACTTCAGCATTACTTTTGCAAAATATAGCAAAAGCGTGCTACACTGACGATACAAAAGGTTTTCTGATAATATTAATAATAAGCAGGGAACCATAAATTACGTACTATTCTTACACTGAGTATGAACTCATTCATAATACAGGTAAGTCATATCAAACTAAATAGCTTTCTGATGCATATGGCAAATTATTGTTTGCAGTTTTCAGGCGTTAACTTTTTTAAGGGAAGCAAGTTTTAGTGTAAGCGGATTAGAGGCTATATCACAACGTTTAATAAGAATCTCAAGTTCCTAGAAATTCGAAAAATATACAAACGTTTACAATTAAATTTCAAACTAACGTCAACAGAATGTGTCCCCGATAATTCTCTATCATTAAATTGGTAATTCTAATTCCTTAAATTATTATGATGTAACTATTAATAATAATAAGTGATCAAGTGATGTACAACATTTTCAAATATATGGATTACAAAACTAAACCAATATCACAGTACGAAGTTATTACTAGATATTTTTGTTTCACGTATTAAATAGGTTGTTAAATAAGTGAATTCTTAAAAAATGTAGATGGTTTAAGCTTACGTTATACAGTTCTTCAAATTGCTTTTGAATTTCTTGATGTTTTCCCAGTAAATGAATCATATTATTTATTAAGGAAGATTGAACTGTTTCAGTAAGACCATCCTGAAGTCAAACAATAGCAAAACAATGGAAAACGCAAATACAGAAATTTTTAACATGTAGGAATTAGTAAACAGATAAGATATTGATTTTAGAACATCTACATCTGAGTTATTTGTTCATTTGAGAGGACTAGCATTAAAGATAGACATTTCATAAATAAAAAGAAATTACTCAGTAACTCGTCAATGACGAACACTGGTTGAAAAGATTAAAGTGAGAAATAGAGTTAAACAGAGGGGGAAGAAAGGAAGATATATGATAGTATCTAATTTCAACCAATAGTACTACAAGAATTGTTTATAAATGTCAAAATGAAATGGCCAATATATTAGATAAAGTGGTACTAAAATGACATCTTCCACAAGAAAAATGAAAGCTGAGACAAATGCAAGACGAAATCCTGGCCACAAATTCTAACGATAATACAACAAAAACGTCGGAAAGAGTGGATCTAGAACATATTTCTCTTCCCTTACGTTATAATTTATTTCAGACTGCCTAATTCTGCCTATATAAGAAGCTCAGTTCTAATGAAACAACAGAGAGTAATTGAGTTTATAATATAAAATGTCGGAACTATAATGTCTAATCAAACGGATGGAACTTATGAGTCAAACGTAAATGGTTTAGATTGTTATCATGATATGAAATAGAACTGAGAAATAAAGTCAGTTGAGTGTAGCTGTGGACTCACTTATAAATAGAGACGTAGTTGGTTTTATCAACATTGATAAATTATAAAGAAAGCTTTATACAAAGGTGAGTTAGTTTACAAAGCATATTTTATGCGATAACGTCAATTCATAACAGATAAATCTGGTACATGAGCTTGGACTACGGTTTATTATCCCTGTTCTAGTTCCCAAACTCGAATTCTCAAAGCTTAAGTCGAAAATCAAGAGACGGGACGTGCCGAATATATATGCTTATGTTCCAAGTGAACTACAAATCACCAGTGCAATTCACCAAATGTGAGAACAAGAAGTTGCAAAATCGATCAACGAGAAAACTCCAGTCCAAGGTGTCTAGAAATTCTACTGAATGGTGATTGGTTAGAATCCTTTCAAATCCTTTGAGGTTTCTGAGAGCCATCGCAACAATAATATAGCAAGAGGAAACAAATTCGTCAGGACTTTCGGAAACTTTTCCTGGCGTAAAATCGAAACATTCTCGAAGAATATAATTATTTATTTCCCAAATGCATGAAACCATTATACTTCAAGCACGTTCATTAATGAAACCAACATATATAAAGCATATGAAACAATATTTTTAACAGAGTGAAAAGTAAATATATACTTGTGTGACCGGCGTCTAGATGTATAAGGACAAATAAACTGAACTAAATCAGTTAATCAAATAGTCAAAATACTTGTTTTTTTTTCTAAAACAGAATTAGTACAAAGATCAATTGGTTGTGTTTATTTAAATCAATTAAAATGAGAAAGTAGTAATCCAGTTAAAGGACATATTCTCCAGTGTTTCGAATCACACGCACGCATTATCAGCACGCTCTAAGATGTGCAGCTAGCTCTCTAAGTACGTTCAAAAATACTCAAAATTATTAGGGAGTGAAGGTTGCGCAATTTGAATCAAAGTAAATTGAAACTTTTAAAATAATAAACGCGAACACTGATCAAAAAAACGTGAGCGTTTCTGGAAAAACAATCGTTATTCAACTGTCTTTCTAAACTATTATATGTAATCTAGCTTCGGACACTTCCCCATTAAAATTGCTAAAAACAAACATGTTATAAATACTTATCCTTGTTTTGGCAACACTAGTGACAAACACAGAATATTTTAAAGCTTAAAACTGCATTACGGTATAGTTGCAAATAAATCACTAGTGCTTCTACCTACACCCAGTGAATTAACATTTCACTCAATATTCAAAATAATGAAATGTAATTTCCCCCGAAAAATATTTTAAACATAAAATGAGGGTTTACCTGACATAAACGATAAAAAAACCAAGGCGGCCTCAAATAAGTTCCCATGTTTTCGACTAATATAAATGCAGAAAATCAAAAAGATTCTTTAAATCTAAAGTAAGAATTATGTACTATTTGTCATTAATCTAACGCACACAATAAATTAACAAGCTGAAGTGTGGACTAAGTTAAAAGAGTAAAAGTAACGAACAGCAAAATGTATAATAGAAAAAAAAAAGAGAACATGTGGTTACCGAATCAGAATAGTCACCAGGGCACATAAGTGCCTGGTTAAACAACAACAAGATACAGGCGTGATATTCAATGAATGGTCTAAGGTAACAATGCCGTGCAGTTTTTCATTTTATTCTAGTTTATAGCTACAAATCACTGCTTTCTGTCAATGCACAATACATGCATATCACAAATAATCGATCATTGAAAATGAAGTGCAGTAGAGCAGTACGTACTTAACGTATTTTAAAAGTAACGTCAGCCAGTTAGAAATGGAAAATGCTCATTTGGCATCTTTTAATTTGAAACACCCACGTCTACGGCAAAATATCTTAACAGCATGGCGTCTCATCCTTCCCTACTCTACAATCATGAAGCTATATCTCAATCAAGTGTGAGTGATTTCCGAACATTTAACAAGTTGTGAACTTACCGAGAGATCAAAACTGCAAACAAAAATGAGCCAATTGAAGAGGTTATGTATTTGCATTTCATTGGTTACAGCGTCAGTTAACGGCTTTTATTAACTTCGAGAAATCTAGAGACTATGATATGCAGAGCATAGATATACGACTTTTTGATTCCTACTTGATGTTATAAAGTTACCGTGCTCCTTATAAGATTTGAACGTACGGGGGATTGTGGACACATCGTAGAGAATGAAATAAATTTCTGATGCTTCTTAGGTTTCAATAGTCATTCAGCTCGCATAAGCATGCAATAAGAAACGCTCAGATTTTATTCAGTTTATTTAGTGTAGCAAATAAACATATTTATTTAAATGTCTCACAGTTAGAAGCGAGGAGTAAAACTCACCTAGATGACTGAATCTACTTGATTTGGTCCACGAGAAATTGGATAAACTGATCATTTCATGAACAGCTTTCACATAACGTGAAATTAACTCTTGATATAACTGTGGAAGCTCAATTAGTAGACATATTAATATTTGTTGGTCATTGAAGTGTAAACAGGTTGTTGGATGCAGTATAGAATTTAATTCAATCCACTTCTGTTCAACATTTAACTGAATGAATTAAAATAATAAAAAAGACCTATTTTTTAAAATCATAAAAGTAGCATAATGAGAAAGTGCTACAGTTCATCATTTTTAAAAAGATATAAATGGCAATTACTGAATAAACGACTTTAATCAACTTAAGATGGAGCAACTTTCGATATACTGGTGCAGCCATCAAATTTAAATTAAATATATTTATTGAGAATTATTTACTAAATACAGTTTGTGTACTTAGTAGAGACACTCAACAACTGAAAAAAACACCATACATATAAAATAGAGGGAAAGATTTATAGCTCAGTTGAATGTTTCTGACATTCTGGAGGACATTATATGTCCAGAACAACAATCGAAGTTTCGAAATAAAACCAACCAACTCAGAATCAATAAGACCAGGAACACAAAATTTATCCTTGTCAACACTACAGCATTTAAATACAACTATAAAAGTCAAACATATATATATATATATATATATATATATATATATATATATATAGGAAGCCATACACTCATACCTCTAACAGCACACAAGATCATTTTGTTCGAGGTTAAATCCCACCATCAACTCTTAATCGAACCTTATGCCAATTAGGACAACAAGCCTCCCTAGCTATGACTCTAGATTCCCGCTCCACTGATATCTGTTGCGTCTCTAAAAAGCGCATACAGGATCCAAGTACAATCATTCGCATGACCTCACCTTGTAAAAATAAAGAATTGGCACGGTCCACCCTTCGTGTTTCCAGAGATCCCACAGCTACTAATCAAGGCCTTGCTGGTGTAGGTATAGCACTAAGTTCAAAAGCTGAACAGGCTCTCCTTGACTGGAATCCAATAGACAGCTGCTTATGCACTGTCCGTCTAAACTGGGCGGTAAGAACTCGGAAAGATAGGGACACATATCGTCATCTCTTTGTTGTCTCTGCCTACGCTCCCACTGATTGCAAGTCAGATGAAGTAAAAGATGAATTCTACAGAAAGTTTTCTGACCTCCGTGGAAAAGCTAGACGCACTGATGTAGTGATAGTGGCTGGTGACTTTAATGCCCAAGTAGGTAGACTAAACGAAAGCGAAATGCACCTAGGTGGTTACTTTGGATTCGCGGCTGAACGAACAGATAATGGTAACCGTCTGTTGGAACTATGTCCAGATAACTGTCTATTTCTAGCAAACATCAATTGACATGGCGACCTCCACAATCAACCCAACGCTGGACTCAAATAGACCACATTGCCATTAGCCATCGTTGGAAAGGCTCGATAGAAGACCGTGGGTCATTTTGGAGTACATGTTTAGACTCAGATCATGCTTTAGTACGAGTGTGTGTTAGTCTGCGTCTCACTGGACGTGAAAGATCTATGACAAGGATTTTCCTCAGAGTCCAACTTAATGATGAGAAAGTCAAGAACATATTTTTATGAACAACTATAAAACGAATTAGTCAACTATGTAAACGATGCCCATTCTGAGTCAGCATGGAATGATATCCAAAAGGCTATTTGGAGCAGCAGTAATATCTATTAGTAAACTAAGCCAAAAAGTTAGAAAAACTCAGTGGATTTCAGCTGCATCTGCTGAACTGATAGATGCTCGGCAACACATCCCGTCTTGTTCTGAATACGATGAAGAGGGGAGGCAACTTAGACATGAGCTGGTTAGAAGCCTACGCAATGATCGAGAGTAGTGATGGATGGCGAGTGCTTAAGAGATGGAAAAGGCGGCGGCAATAGGTAACAGTAGGCAACTGTTCAAATATATCAAGGAAACGGGTATCAGAAATCCAACTGTAAGTGAAACTATCTCAGATAAGGATGGGACCATTATTCACCGTCAATTCAGAAGATTAGACCGATGGACAGAATACTTTAGGGATCAGTTCAACTGGCTTGTTGGCTTAGAATATACAGACGACGTAGTTTTATTGGGTAGGGATACTGACAGAATGCAGCGTTTTGACCAACTTAAGCATTAGCGTAAGCATGTTTGCTATACGTTTCTCCTCACTCAAGAGCAAAATGTTGTTATACGACTGGCTTCCATCGGAATCGGAACTAGTGATAGTGAGTGAAGAAGTTGAATGTGTTCGCCGCTCTACTTATCTTAAAAGTCTCATCAGTCCCAAAGGTCTAGTATCTGATGAAATCCCGGCACATATACAGAAGGCTCGACTGTCAATTTGCGTCACTTATGTTGTAAGTGAAACATCCGTCTACCGATCAAAGGATGCGTTTACTTCGCAGCAGTTTGACTTGTTCTACTTTATGGGTATGAAACGTGACCATTAAGGATAGAGGATATTCGTAAGCTTCTAGTATTCGATTATAGATGTCTTCGAAGCATTACTCGTGTTTGCTGGGACCAACGAGTAAGCAATACGTGGGTTAGGAATAGAGTACTAGGTAAATATAGTAAATCGATTGATGAAGTAGTAAATCTTCATCAGCTGGGGTGGTTAGGATATGTGTTACGTATGTCTGATCACTGCCTACCTCGACGAGCAATACTGTCTGGTGTGGGAGTAGGCCTGAAGAAAGCTAGGGGCGGCCAAACCAAAACATAACAGCATTCCATGAAGTCATTGATAATTGGGTTGAGCCATGTTAATAGGTGCAGACTACCTGGTTGGGGTCCGTGTGATGAGAGTCAGAAATTGTTAGAGACTTTAGGTGATATGGCTTAAAATCGCTGGAAATCGGGCAGGTGCATCCACTCCATGTCTTTCAAATCCTAAGTTTCTGAACTTCTCATAATTTTCTCTCTACTGAATCATGTTTTCTTAAGTATTATCTCTGATCTCTATTTCTTTCCATTAATACTAACTATGTTACTACCTCCCTTACTCTGGGATTCGATCTGACAATTTAATCTCTATCTGCTAATTGAGGTATAGCAACTTGGACTGATGTACGCATGTACCAAGTTCTACGTTGTAACTGACTGATATATATATATATATATATATATATATATATATATATATATATATCTTGAACTTACTGGATACTTCCAGTTACATAGCCTTTTTGGTCGCTGAACGGATACAATTCTATTTAAAGAAGCGCATTCAGAGGAGCTGACGTTTTGCATACATTTGTTGACCTGAGAAAATATTTCACGATGACATTGATGATTGTGTAATTGATGTAGCTGTTGACGTGTGCATAAAATTTGCTTGTTAATACAATTCAAATGTGAATCACTCATCGCTTTATGCTTTTCCCTATTAACGGGAATATATTCCTTGCATTCCCGAATTATGTTAATGCAACATAATGATGAATGAGAACCATGTATAGATGCAGGAAATGGCGCAGTTGGAGATGGTGATAACGAGAAAGGAATCGACTGAGGACAAAGTGAAGAGGAACAAGAAGAATATGGCCGGTGTGAAATAGTTTTAAATATTTCAGTATTATTACTGTTACTGTCTATATTATCCCTACCATTTGGGGTTATTAAATCAGAGGCAATATGTTCAAATTCATTATGATTTGCTGGTGATAATGATATTGTTGATGATAACAATGAAGAGAAGTGAGTAAGATGTTTGTCGTTTACATGATAATTAATTTTATTTTGATAGTTTGACGGCGATAACATAAGGGAATCAATTAAATATTTGTAATCACATGACTTATTACCTATCATAAAATGTTGCTTAGCAGATAACAATTCAGACGTTGATGAGCTGCGCTTAATTGGTACAACGAAACACTTTTGCATAACGTTTACAGAAAGCTGATCGTGATTATCGATTACTTGTTTAGGTTTATCTGCTAATAGGTTATGATTAAGATCTCTTGCTTGTCCATCATTACAACTGGATAAACAACGAGGAAAATGTATATTTGGTCGTAAATGTCGAGTTGAGTTGATCATATCATCAACGCAATCTTTGTAATTGTTTGTATAATTCAATGAATGTGTAGATGCAAATCGTACTACACAATTATTAGTGTGAAGTAGAGTATCGGACTGTAACATTTCATTGTGTATAACCTTATCACACTCATAAGTTATGCCGTTGAATAAGATTCCTTTGCCAATTTTTCGTAGGCAATGCTCGTCTATTTGCTTCAAGCTAACGTCAACTGATACTCTGTTTTCCACAACTATCTCGCTATTATCCTTATCAACCTCGTTCTTATCATCATTATTAGACTGACTTTGATGATCACCGAGATTGAAGCTTACATGTTCACTGCGTAAATTTCGTACGTTGATATTTGAATATTTTAACCCTTGGTTTTTGTTATTAAAACTTTCTTTCACAGTAGACTCATCATTCATATGAACATTATCTGTATGATGTAATTGTGTTAACTTTTTATTTCCTTTAGTGAATGATTGCCAGGAAAGTGAAGTTGACGGTTCTTTATCTTCTATCTGTGGTTGCCTTTGTTTCTGTACATCATACAGTAGTGGTGAACATTTGTCATCGGCATAATCATCACCATAATTACTACTAATTGTTATTGTGGAATATCGGTTTGTATTCAAAATATCGACATCCTTTACATCGGCTAAATCATTAGTAATATAAGTTAAATGTGGTAATGAATGTGCTCTATTTTGATTCGGTATCCGTGGATGGTGATGATGCTGATAAACATTTGTTAAATGATCCGACTCTATGATACTATGTGTTAAACTACCCGTGGTTATTTCTGCTGGCTGTATTGTTCGTGATAACCCTGTGACAGGTTCATTAGCAATTGATTCATTCCCATCTCCACTGAAATCAAAATGACATGTGATTGCTTGACCTCTCACACCCCATGGACGTCTAGGTTCATCTTCCTAAAAAACAAATGTTTAATAAAGCGATATTGAAGATAAGAACCAAATGCAATCTGTAACATTTGATCATAATAAATTTAGTACGAACGACTATCTAAAAACGAGTACTATTAGGTATTACTTGAACATATACTGGATAAGTACAAACTTCCGACAAAAAACAATGCTAAAATAGACTAATATTTAAAATATAGCCAATGTTATTAAATTATACATGTCCCCTCTGCTTAATCTCTAAAAGCGAATCAACGATGATTAATGGAGATGTATATTGATCTCATTCATAATTGGCGAAAGCGATATTCCGTTCTCCTTTAGTTGTCTATGTTAAATAGTGGCCACTACTAATAAATATTTTTTTACAAGTTTATTCTGTATATTATGTGAAGTCAAAATAGATTTTCATTATAAAGGACAAAATGTAAGTACAGTAAATTAATTTGTAATATTACCTCCATAATTCCGTACTATTTTTGAAAAATAACAATTGTATCCTACAATATATTTGCCAGTAACATCTACCACAACTTCATTGATGACCGGATACACTTTTGCGTACCAACAGGAAGTGAATGTGAATTGTTTTAATTTTACTACAACTGTTTGATTCGCATAACTCCAGATGCAATTTGACAAAAGTATCAATTTATAAAACTAAGGCTGCAAGATATCGATAATATTAAAAATCCACCTCTATAATTATACGTTTCCTAATTACTTAACGGCGCGGTATAAAAGTATACTTCAGTCAGGTGCGATAAGGAGTTATTTGCAATATCCAGTTTTGAGTAGCAAAACATATATTCATGTTAACACTCTTCCTATCACAACTGACTTCTCAAGGTTGTCAAGGTCATTTTAAGCGAGATTTTAATTAGAATGAAATTTTAGACAAATTCTTATCAAAATGATAGTAACCTAATAAGATTTTAAATAAACAATGAGAAATGCTAAAAATCAGGGAGAATTACGGTAGTTTACACGGATATACACCAAATTAATATAGCGAACATTATCATTACAAGAAGCGGACTTATTGCTGTCGATTTCCTACAGTAAAGTTGCTTACCGGTTATTATTAATTTAAATGGAAAACTCATGAATATTAACATGTTGGAAACTAGTATCTCCCATTAAAAACGCCAATTGGCGAGAAATAAAGTAATATTTTGTGACATTCACAAACACTGAACATTACTTCTACTATTCGGAAACAGCTACAGAGACATCTTGCTGATAGAAAAAAATACTTCTTATTACCTATCAACAATAAACGCTCATTTGATTAATAAATAATAAGAGGGTTTATTTTATACGATATTATGGTTCCGTAATATCGAATACAAAAAGATGAAAAGTCCCCCTGTACTTTACTGCTTCTAATGGATCTACAGACGATGATAGTTTGTGATAGAAACTAGCTTCAAATTAAACTAATCCTCACGAACTACATCAATGAAAACACATACATATTTATAAAGTAATCAAAATAGAATAGATATTTTTACGGAAATTATTACTGAACTTACACTCATGGAAGCCTGGAATATAAGAAGGAAACATGAAAATAAAAAGTTATGCAGTGAACAATAACATACTATTTCTAGTAGAAATTATATTTATAATGGGATATTATAAATAATTAACTAACCGAAAGGAAGCCATAAACCTGAATTTCGAGAAAGCTGACCTTCTCAGAAAAAAGTATCGGCTATTCGGATGGAACTGATGCTTTCTATGTCACATTAAAAAAAATGAAAGATAATCTATTTGGATGGTACTGACCCTCTGTGGAATTCATCATCATCATCATGAACAAGGTGAACTCGAGTGCTATTGGAGGTATGAGGGCGGTTATCACTTACCGGTTGCCCACACCGTGGAAGGGTCATTAGTGAGGAACCTGAAAGAGAAAGAGGATTAGAAGAGGTCGTGATGACCTGAGAGTGTGACCGCAGTGTCCAGGGGACAGCTGTTTGAGGTCGGTCGAGTACATCAATTGTTGCTCCGGTTGTCGGAAGGAGGAGCATCGGCCTCATGGCTTCCGAAGGAACTCGGCTTTCACCATGAAGCGTCATATTGGTCCTTCCAACTTCCAGGGCAGAGTTAGAATGGTTATAAAGAATTAGGATATTCTAACAGATTGCCTAGAACTTCTTAATATCAAAAATAGTGAACTGAGATTTAAAGTAACGTAGATTAGTAGGAATAGAGTCCAATCAATAATAAGCACCATACGAGCGTGATACCGATTACTAATTCTCAATGAAACAATTAGTAATCATTAAGTGGAATCAAAAATACACATTTCAATTTGTAGTTTAGTAAAAATGCCAGCTAACATGATTGAATAAGAATAGATGGAATTATATATATATATATATATATATATATATATATATATATAAACATACTCTGCAAAATTTTAAACTATGTTAATACTTTGCTGATATCATTACGTTAATGCAACAAATTTAGGTATTGCTTCATACATTTTAAAGTACAGTGTGAGAAAATTTATTAGCAACATAGAAAATGATGTTTCACAAATGTTGATAAGTTATCCTGACATTCGTTACATCAATACATAATACTTATAGGATACCACTTAATCCCAAAAACCACAAGAAAATTCAAAAAAATAAATGATAACGCTATGGATTGTTAAACTTTTAATTGAGTTCAAACAGATTTTCATCAAAACTACGGTAAAGAAATTTCCCTTTGAAATATTGCCCGCAAAATAAAAAACAAACTCCTACTGTTGTACTGGGATAGGGCTCATTTTAATAGCTCATGAATTTTGAAGTAAACTGAAATACGAGTTCTAACATAATTCAACGAACTGAGTTAGAGATATTACGCACAACTATCAACGTAAATATGGTGACAGCATAAATCCATGAAGTTGTAAAATGGTGCAAATACGAATATAGGTTTCTCAACCAATCTCTATGAAATGTTGAAAAATCAAAAGCTAAAGAAGTTAGCTGATGAGGCAACAAAATCGAACCTAACCACATAAATACATTTTCTACCTTCAAAAAATTCATAACTTAAAATCTCATATTTTTTGCTACATGATTTAATGTCCTTAGCGTTGATCTATTAGTTTTCTTTTTTCCGAACTGTTAACAAATGTAGCAACTTGAATTAGTGAATTTTTATACAAAATGCCATGGCATTGACTCATATACAATATTTTTGGAATTCCACATGATCACCGACTTATGCATATTTATAAGATGAAAATATACACTGAAGTTCGACAACGTGAAATACAGAAATCAACAGTAACAAACTTTAATTTCTGGAAAAAAAAATTCGAAAATGTGTTTCAAACTTCAAAAAACTGTTTTACAAATGAAATAAATTAATACTACATCATTCAAAACCAGAAGAAAGCAGAAATAGAACACAATTTGCAATAGATGAAATAGGTCTAAACTCACACTTGTCGACGCCTGTTAGAGAAACAAGAAAAAAAGTATGTTAGCAATGTCATGAAAGAAACCAAGAGACAAAAAATATACGTGAAGAAGCCCAAACATCCTCAAATTGGTTCAACAATTATGTTCAAGGAGTCAATTGACATCGTAATTCACTAAATGTGCATCGTACTACTAAGAACAGAAACTGCTATTCGTTATTATCATAAGGTAGTGGAAATGTATAAGACGAAACGGCTATAGTACGTGTTACGTATGTCGCAAAATATAGTTCCTAGTTCTACGGGAAAGCTGTTTGCCGCTTAGATCGACTTTATAAGACAAAAATAGGTTGTTAGAGACTGACTTGTGAGGGATATTCTACGTTCCGGTATCATATACACACGACTATTATATTTACATACTTATTTTTCTTTTTAGTGATGCTATGTATTATTCCTTGACGTATTATAATTAAGCTGCTACTAGGTTCTTCTCGAGTTATACTTCTATCCCTTTATTTTCATTTGAGTTTAGATTATGTATGTCCAGCTTTCCTATGCAAATCAAAATACCAATACCATATATCCCATCGCAATCATCGTCATTCATTAGAGTCTCAATAAAACTGACAAGTGAATGCAATATTTGATTTCAAATGAATAAATTGAAGATGAGTACCTTTTCGCTGAAAGTTTGAACTTTTTGGCTATAAATCAGTGAAAAGAACACAAACTAATAAGTCGTTTAACTGACTGATTTAAGTACCCAGTTTACAATTTATATCATACAGATACATAACAAAAAGTTAAAGCTACAAGAAAGCAGCTGACTAAATATGTATAGCTTTATGACAAAATAACTGTAATGTAACATCTCTAAGTACAAGCGAGTGTACTTGGTCGCAATACACACTAAAAATTTCATGCGTAATGATACTACCAAGTTGCTTAAAGCAGAAGTAGGTACTTAGTGGTGACTCTTTAATCTGGCTAATATAGTCTAAAGTACAGCTAAATCTAACTGCACGATTGAAAAGATGAATACATTGATAACTTACTAGTCTACAATCTGGTACACCTAAAAAGTTTATATTCATTAGTTGAGCATCCAAATAAGTATCCAAATCGCGAAACACAGCAGTCTGTTCACCACTACTTGTGTCATCCAAGCGAATATCATCTCCAAAAGGAAATATAATTGTTAATAAAAGAAAAATCAGCATGCATAAATAATGACAATATTTACATATTCTACTCCAATCAACATGATCTTTAAGGGTAACACAAGTTGTTACTAATGTGTACAACCAAATCCCTACTGTTGCTACAGCATTGATGTAGTGATATTGATAGTTTAATCGGGTTAAATTGGCTGAAACAATCGTTTCTAAAGGCCCTGTAATCTCAAGTAGGTCGATTGGAGAGCAGCAAAACTAAAATCAGGAAACCTAAGGTCCGAGAGTGAAGTCGTACCGTCAACTGAACAGAAGTGTAACTGTAGAAAGGTACTTCCCTCAGACAACTAGCATAACAGCGGTGCTGTTACCAAACAAAGAGTAAGGTTTGAAAAGGTCGGCATACCTCACTAAAACCCACAAATTTCTGTCCCTGGCGATAAGGCCTTTCTAAGCATAGAGCTTACACATCAAAAACCACTTATGAGGAGATTGTATGTGACCGGTCTCAAGCAGTTTTACCATGGAAGCTACGGTCACACTCTCGGGTCGTAAAGACTACCTCTAACCCAGCTTCTATTTCATGTAGTTCTGTCCAACACCCTGGTTTCGTATTATGTTTGTATTCACATTTAATTCTGAATAACTTGTAGGCCATATAAATTACTGTATAGCAATATTTGATTTTAAAAATTATTCCATCATAAAGTTTACTGGGATCTATAACTCTGCGCCGAGGAATGAACGAAACTTATTTATCTAAGTATCACAGGCAAAAAAACATCACTAGTTCCAAATCGATGGGTAGAACATTGGTATAATATTGAGTCTTGCAACTTATTTGGTACTGGTTACCAGATTTCACGTTATATCGTGATTTATTTCAGTACTTCACACTTGTTTGCATGACTAGATTGCTTGCAACATAATATACTAATATAAGCCAAATTCTGATAGGCAATGCGTTACCACATACTATGTAAATTGATGACAGTGGAAATTTAAACATGCTTCTTGATACGAATTGCATAACGAATGTAATAAAAGCTGGTTTTTATGACCAAAAAAGTGTTTGTGACGACTTAATAAATTGTTACATACATGTTTTTTTTACAAAGCTCCGTGACATGAAACTTCGAATTCAATAATTTTTATAGTAACCAAGTCCTTACTAGTGACTAAATTTAAGAAGAAATTGTGGAGTTCAATTGAACAGACGCGACTCATGGAGTCCAGCCGTTTCGGGTATTAAACATTTACCTACCAATCACAATAGACGAGGTTGCCCAATATCGTGAATTTACTGAAGCTTGAATCAATGAATAGAGGTTCAGTCCTGAAGTTAACTTTTGATGGGGTAGGCACAGTGCTGAATAATCCGACGCTAGAACTAAATAGTATCCAGTTCTACTTGGTTTTCAGTGGTTTTTTGACTAAAATCAATATGTGACAAAAATTTGCAACTACTGTTATCCACTAGGCACACCTCAATAAGCGACCGCGCACGACGATCAATTTTCTTGCTACATAACAACTACATTTATGAAACTAGTACAAGGAAACTGTATAGCACACTAAGGGAAAAGGGTTTACCTGAATGCGAAATGTCTGCACTTCTTGTTTCATAAAAAGGTTAATGACGACAAATTAAATTTTTAACAAAGATTCTTTTTCAACTATTATATGGAGCGTTATCAATGGCATAACATAATATAATGAAAAGCTACGACAATATAAGAGAAAATATAACCTAAAAAAGACATTACCTGAATTACTGATATCGATTACTGATGTTGTCTCACTGCTTGAATGAACACTTAATTGAGGATCTAAAGTTTCCGTAGACTGACTAAATATAACCTATTTATTAGACAAGAAAAGAAAATCAGTTTTTCAAGAATATACGAAAGGACTGTGACTTTTAATAATACGAACGAGTATGAAAAATTCACATCGTATGAATAAAATCTTTTCACCAAGGACTAACATCAGCCAGAGAACCACTTAAAGCCAACTATTTCGTCTTAATTTGGAATTATAAATTAGTGTGTACTACAATCCAATCTGCAATTGTAGCCAGGTTTTCATGTCTGGCAGTGAAGATATTTTATATTCAGATCACTAATTTGGTTTACACACATCCTAAACTAGCCTTTACAATTCATGAAGCCAAATAAATTTTAATTTTAATTTTTTACGAAATGCTTAGCCTAGTAAAATTTGATTTATAAAAACCTTACATTTGTGAAGAAGCTATTATGATAGACTAAAATCGTTTTTCGACGGCGATTTTAAAACTATTCACTCTAAGCTATGGCATACAAAACCTAGTGTCGTAAAACGAATGCGCTTAAAATTTATCTAGTGAAAGAGTTTGACACTTTTGTGAGATTGAACGGAAAATTGCGTTTTGTGATTGACCGACGTAATCAAAGTCAAATATCCAACATACAAACATGCAACAAAATAATCCGAAAATCATAACGTCATCAACTTTTAGCACTTGGACATAAAAATAATGCTCATAAAATTACGACTGGTTCCAAAAGATTTTTTATAAAGATTATATAAAAATATATGGAGTTATACAATGACACACCGATGGACTCCTTGGAGCACTGATACATTGCTGAGGAGGAAGGCCATAACAACCGACTAGACGATAGAGTTTTTCACGCAAACGTAACTGGAAACAGAAAAAGTGTTGTATGATTTTGGTACTTTATATCACCTCCAATTTACAAAAATAACTAGTAAGTGTGATTAGGGCATCAACTTTAAAATCGTATCTTAAAAATAATCAGGATTATTCGAAAAGGTATGAAATAAAATACAAAGAAGCTAAAATGAGCATCAATGAAATACATGGCTGTAGTTAATTGACCGTCGAGTATACAGAGCACTGTTCATTTAAAAATTAAGTGGTAAAAAATTTTTGATCAGAGAAAATTAAAGCATAAAAGTTTAGACAAAAACGGGTTGATTGATACAAAAACACTAAAAATATAAGTGCACAGATAATATGCACGATATAAGGCCACGAAAATACATAGCGAAAACCTACAAAGTTTTATTTCCCCCCCCCCCATTTAAAAAAAAAGCTGAAGATAATGCGAAAAGCTCATTAGCTAAGCGTAACAAAATCCCATAGTGTGAAAATCGAAGTGTATTATCCGGAATTTTAAACAAAGATACTATGATATGAAGAATGTTAGAAATAGTAAGCAGTGATTAATAGAGAGTCTAGAAAACTGTAAATAAAAATGACCAATGACTATAATCGATATAAAAGTTTTAAATTTATTTCACTATCGATACTTTCAAGCTTATGATTGTCTGAAATGAAACTACACAGACTCTTTGGCTGGGTTATGAACAGCAAATAACAAGCTACATCTACACCCACTAGTCAATCAATAATAACAGGAGAGACTGTGGAATGTAAAAAAGCCTCACATGTACTGTGACAAGTTTTTAAGTCACTATTGGTACTTTACAGTGTTATGAAATTCTCAGACACATTCAAAAAGACCAGATATAAAATAGATTACCGTGAGCATGAATATAATTACTTAACTTTCTTTAAAATATTGAAACTTGTTGCTTACATTTATTCCTTCATTGTGTGCTTTCAACGACTTTAGATAGGTAGACTGTCCTGTGCACAAAAGTTCAACATTACCGAAATTCTTAAAACACAATTTACATTTCGTTATGTAATATAAGTGTAACACTATATAGACTAATGTATAAAATGTCTAATTGAGTTATTCGGTAGTTACACAACGAAAGAAAGATCCTTATGATTCATTAACCATTAAGGGAATCTGTTTTAAGGCGATAACTGGGGGAGGAGGGGTTAACAGAAAAGCTTGAGCTAGACAAATATGATATTCGTGGTTAGTATTTAATAAGTAGTTTGTGCAGAGTGACCAATTTTACGAAAATATTTTAACGACAATATGGCGTAATCTTTACTTGAAAAAATACTTTTTACATTTTAACACAAAATGATTATGATTTGATTATCTTCAAATAGGTTAACTTTTAACTTTTTAACTTAAATGAAAAGTAGTAAATGTATTGGAAAAAAGCCTCAATACAGCACGTTTTTATAAAGTAAAATCAACAAAATCAGCAAAACAATGTGCATTTATTCATTTCGCAAATTATCCTGATCTCTTTATATCTCAAAATATTGAAAACAATGCATTGGGAAAGAATAAAATACATACCTGACAGTTTCCCGGTTTATTCCATGAACTGGAAGCGGAAATAAATATCTCAGTTAAGCCAATTTCACTAACATCATTAAAGTCTTTTCCGGTACTTTTCGATGAAGTAAGATCAGATTCTGGAAAATCCACTTTAGAATTGTTTTCTGATGTTACATGAGACATAGGGACTGGAGTAAGCTGAGGAGCTAATAAAGGAGCTTCTTTTAGAACATCAAAACTAAAATCTAACACAGGACCGCCAAGCTCTAATCTAGGAGGTTCACTATCTGGAAAGGGTACAGTTACTGCTGTCACAGCAACTGCATAATCTAGTACACGACCACTACCTGAAGGATCTAAGCCAGGTAAGGTGTATGGAGGTGTTTCTGGGACAGCGTTTAATACAGCGGAACGGGAAACGGTGACTTGTAAGATTGGAATAACGTGGGTCCATAAACAAGTCTATTGTTTAAAAAAGAAGAGAAATAAATCAGAAATTATTAAAAATTGTCTACCTTATATGAGACATTTTCTAAGACGACCTTTGATAGCAATTCAAAAAAAAACATTCAAAGGGATTTCCTACAAACAAACTAAAGGAGTGGAAATGAGCTTCCCCGTTTCACCAATTGTAGCGAACCTCTTCATGGCCCATATTGAATCTCATATTTTCAATAATGTCATTAGACCAAAGATTTGGCTAAGATATGTAGATGACACTTTTGTCATTATCAAAAAGACTTTTCTGAGAACATTCTCAAAACGAATCAACACCCTGTCTCAGCATATCAAATTCACTTTAGAAAGTGAAAATGAAAAAAATGAGTTACCATTTTTAGATTGCCAAAAGAAATTTAGATGGAACTCTTAGTCTGAGAACTTATGGCAAATCCTGTTAGAGATTCGAAATCCTTAGGAATACAATTGTTCATTTTATCAAGTTGTATAGATTTATTGTCAACATCATTTGTAAACTCTCATCACTTTTATATGAGCACATTTGATAATATTTAATTGTATTATTATAAATGTTTATAATTTCAATTTGATGAATAATCACTATTATTATTTTGTATATTTAAAGGAATGTGTGAAATATAATATGAATCTGATCCCAATTCTGATTTCGTTTCTGCTTGGTTGGTCTATCGGCTTGTTCTTTTATCTCCGGCTTGGGACCTAGTGGGTATAGGGCAAACACGCATTGTGTCTAAAGGCTTGGTTGTGTTGATTGTGATGCTTTCTATATTGGAGAGTCATCACAAGAAATCAAAACTCGTGCCAAAGAACATGAAAGCTACACTAAACGACCTTCTAATAATCCTGTTGAACTAGAAAAATTACAAATTAAATCAGCAATGGCAGTACATGCTATCTACCACAACCATGAAATTGATATCAAAAATATACAAATTATTCAAAAAGGTTTTTTAAATTATAACGAAAGATGAATAGCTGAAGCGCTTCACATTTTGTTAAATCCAACTGCACTTAACAAATGGGAAGGCCTTCCTATCCACCCAACATGGACTTTCTATCTAACTGAACACAATCAAAGTACATCAAATTTCATTCATGTGAACATACATACATTTTTATTTTCACATATTCACTTACTTTCCTTTCACATCACAATAACATATGCATACATGTCACATTTCAATCCATCCTGACCCATATTACTTGATATGACACGATCAAACTCGCCTTTTGATTGTACGAACTTATTTTGTTTTTGATTTGTTCGATTGTATTATTAAATCTTGTATTAATTCAATTCGGTTATTCATTTCTCTGAAGAAGCGACATGCACTAAGCCGCAAAACGTCAGAAATTTTAATTTCTACTCATTGGAATTTTACAAATACATATCACAGATTGATGTTGGCAGGGTACCATTGAAAACCAGGGAGCACTGGACAGCTGTTTCGTTCTAGTGTGAAACTCTTCAATAGTGCGCACCCCAGATTTCGCACCAGGGGCTTCAGATTGACGCGAACACCTAACCATCTGCACTACTGGGTCGGCATCCAATGGTAGAATTCCCACTTCCATCAATTTGTGATATGTAGCGCGATGATCATCCATTATCATTGGTGATAACTGTCTCACACCCGACAAGTCTGAACTCCACCAGTCACGACTTCTCACTAGAGTTTCAGGAACATCCTGGAGTTAGTCACTAATCAGCTCATTATTATAGTTCAATTAGGATGGTTATTTTCGTGGAGATTGATTATTTTATTTGATTGACTATATCACTGCTGAGGAGTTCCACACTAGAACGAAACAGCTGTCCAGTGCTCTCTGGTTTTCAATGGTACCCTGCCAACATCAATCTGTGATATAGTCAATCAAATAAAATAACCAATCTCCACAAAAATAACCATCCTAATTGAAACACATATCACTTATTTTATAAACAATCTATCCAATGCTCAATTTATTTGAAATTATCAAAGTTAACTATTTAGCACTTTGTGACATAAGAATAAAGTAATTAAGTTGACTGGTAAAAAAAACATATGTATTTTGTAGCTATTATTATAATGAATCTTATTATTTCGCTATCACCACCTCAAAAAGCCTTATCTTTTAGTGAACAATCATTAGTGGTCATAACCATCATAACTCGTCGACTACTGATTTTTCGTAATTACTATAAATTTTAACATTTTGCCCACCCTACAAATCAACGTGTTATCATGTATTCCGTTCCTAAATACGTTAGACAACTATAAATATGGAAAGGAGGCATTAGTAACGGCCATGGTTGTGTAGCATGTTTCTAAGTTATCCAAATTTATTGAGTTGAGAATGTTTAAATCCTCGACTAAGTGAATTATCACTATGCTTAAATAACATAAAAACATAATATATAACCTAAGTCTTTATAACATGTATGCTGGAAAAACTCTTTTTTCCCGACAGTCTAGTTAGGAGATCGCGTTTCAATACATTGCATCAGCATCAGCAACCATAATGAAAACATTTTAAGGCAGTTTCAACTGTAAAACGCAAATAATACTTTGCTTGCTTACTCCAAGAAACTGATTAACAACCGAAGTGATAAAGTTTTGTAATGAGTATTTCATATCTCGTTGATTTATATCCACTTGTTGTAAGAATAAGTGAGCCACTTTTAGTAGAGATGGTTGAAGACATGGTGGTCCAAAAGTTAACAGCTACGATTTAAAAAAATATTATTTTAGAATGGGAGGATAAACGAAAACAAAATGATTAATTTAATAGTATTTATTATCTGTCAAAAATGTCTGCTTAAAAGCTTGACCAGTAGTGATCCATTCATACTCCACAATGACTAACGAAACCCCGCGTTTAAATCATGTCAAGGAACACTCTTCTTACTAGTTAGCTGACATGTTTTCGTTTTGTCTTTATAAAAGACAGAAACAATTAAAGCACGATAACTGTACGACTAACGGGTTTTACAACTGATAGTGATAGTTGAAACTAGAAGCATGTACTTAATGTACAACATCACAGTTATCCAAACTACTTAGTTAACAACTTGAGGTTGAATATTTACATTCTCACGATTGCTAAATAGTATTATATTATATATAGGAATTATTACTGATTTCGAAAATATGTAATGATGATAATGAATAGAAACTAAGCAATTTTTGAAAGTATCAGCTTGTATGTAAGGAGTTATTTGAAGTTTTAACCAATATTTCATCATATTTGACATTCAGGTGGTATTTGTAAAACATAAACATAATTACAAAATACCTAAGACTGAGAGTGCTTGAAAATTTCCAGTTAACAATGAAAGTAACCCAACAATGGAACAAAACATTTCAGTCTCAATCTGAATATTGGGTTGTACACGTTGCCAACTAAAGACTCACAGAACTTTACACAAAGAATTATACACAACATGACAACATTTAAGAACTTTAAACTGAATGACAGTCACAAATAAAGTACATTCGTTTATAATAACGTGAAGCATACCTTTGAATATATAAAATAGAAACGAATTTATATGAAAGGTAATTACAAAAAACAAAAGCCTTACGGAGAAAGCAGTAACATTAGCTTACTAATAGAGTGTGTTACTTAAGTATAACTTCATGAACAAAAATTATCAGCATGATGAGTACTTAGGTTCTGTAATATCACTCTGATACAACATACGATAACTGTTACATTGCCAGTCTATTTGATCAACACTAAAAACAGTAAAACTAGAGCAAAATAAAAGCAAGTAGATTACACAAATATGCTCACCATGTTGATATGTTTCAGTATACGTGATATGTTTGAAGCACAGCCTTCCAGTAAGTAGCATATAACACATCGGCTCCATTGATCAACGTCTTTGGAGAAACTACCAGAGGCGTAAAGACGAAGAATAAGTGCAAGATTACTAAATTGAGTTGGATCAGTTTTTAATGCAGCCTGAGCAAGTGATTCTGCAGCCTATAACAAAACATAAAATGAGTTAAAGTAAGGCGTACATGAGAACATTATTGTTTCATCAGGCATTACTCTAATACAAATATATGTACAACGTCAATTCAATCAAACAAATTTGAGTCAAACAAGTTCAGTATTCAGTCAAAATACTAAAAAAAATCATTATGTATTAATAAAATAACTGTAAACGTTTTACTTGTTTCTAAAAGCATATTGTATGAAACTATTGTATAGTCTTTAAACAACTAAAGAACAATCAATAAACTACCTTTGCTCATAGTAATTACAAGCTTTGGGAAACACCGAAGAAACCGATTAAATACATGGGCAATACTACCAAACAATCAATCATGATTCACTTAACTAAATACAAGTATTTAAAAATGAGTAATAGTTTCTTTAGTTCCGAGCATATTTTCATCTGCTTTTTCGAAATAATTTTATCTCAAATCATTTAGAACCGAATATTTAGCTCCAATAGAACGTCATACAGTTAATGGTCATATTATTGAGACAATCCGGAATTTAACTCCGCCTAAAATCCCCCTAAAATTACCTGCCGGTCCCAAGCACAGACAAAGCAGAAGGGTTGGGAGTAGGGTTAGCAGTCCCTTCACGTAAAACCAACCATGCTAAAAAACGATAACTAGAAAAAGCAATTTAAACAATAACCTTGGAGTTGAAAGGTTTTTATTTCGATGAACTAGAACACCTGGTGGTTTAAGCCGAGTTTATTCGGAAGTAAATAGGCCGATGCTCCTTCTGACAACCAGAGCAACAATTAATAAACAGGTACACGGATTGTTCATACGACGTGAAAGACCGGGAAAAGCATCCGAATAGCTAAAGAAATGAAAATATATGTTCTGGAGATACTTGTAATACGTAAAACTCATTGGTCACAAGCTGGACAGCAAAGATTAGCTTCGGAAGTAAAGAAAATACCACACACACACTCTCTTTCTCAAAGAGTAGCACTAATGCTGTTCAAAAAAGTACGGATGGTAAACTCATGGACCTAAGATTATCAAAGCATCCTTCATGATAAAGAAGGGAGGATTACAATGAATATCATTCAGTGCCATGCATCCACTGATGACAGCCACGAAGACGACAAAAGCCAGTTCTATGGAAGGCTGAAATCAATCATCGAGAAATGCCCGGGCATAGACCTGACCATTCTAAATGGAGAACTAAACGCCAAGTTTGGAATAGATAACACTGGATACTAGTATATTATAGGACGACATGGACTGGGAGAAAGGAACGAAAAGGGTGAGAGGTTTTCAAACGTATGTGCCTTCAACAAGATGATTAGAGGTGGCAAAATATCCCACCCCCACAAACACATACACGAAGCTGCATGGATTTCCCCAGACCATAGTACTAAGGACTGAATCGACCACATCTGAATCAAAAAGAAGTTCAGAAAGACCTTCGAGAACGTAAGTGGAAAGAGAAGAACTGATATAACGCTAGACCACCAACTCGTGGTCAAAATGAAGCTACAGCTAAAAAACCACTGGACAGCTGAAATAACAGTATTACAGAGCACAATACAGCCCTACCTCGGGATACTAACAAACTCAACAAATTCAATATAGTTCGCAACAATAAGTTCCAGGCCTTTCACAAGCTACTAGAAGAGGAGACTACTATAGAGGATAACTGGAAAGGAATTAAGAAAGTAACAACCCCAACATGTCAGGAGGTTTCGGGCCGCAGATAGCACCACCAATAAGAATAGATATCTGTTGGTATTCTGGATAAGATCAAAGAAAGGACGGACAAGAAGATATCAATGAATAACAGCCGAACGAGAACTGGGAAAGCCAAAGCACTGGTCGAATACATAGAAGCCAACAGGCAAGTGACGTGAAACATTAAAGTGTATACATGAAAATATGTGGAGGACATAGTAATGACAGCGAAAAAAAACTGTTTGAGAAGGAAACATGAGACACCTATATCACACCTACACGACGAAGCTAGCTGGAAAATGCGGTGGATCGAAACGACTAATTCAGAATAAAGATGGCAAACCAATCACAGAGACTCAAAAACAGAGCAACAGGTGGACAGAGCACTTTGAAGAACCCTTGAATAGACGAACCCCATTGAACCTATCGGTCATCGAAGCGGTACCAACATAAATGTTACTCACCAACAATCGGACGGATCAACATGGTCACTCGACAAATCAAGAGTAGCTAACCATCAGGGCGAGACAACATACTAGCTGAGTCACTGAAGTCAGATATAGAAGTAACTGCAAATATGCTCCACATTTTCCTCAAGGAGACTTGAGAGGATGATATGCCGGGCACCTAAAAAAGATAGATTATCTTTGAGAACTGTGTTTCTGTAGACTATCTCAGTATTTCTGATCATATTCAAGGTGAACAATGTATTTCTATTATCATCCAGTTCCCTTTGGCCTATCCTCCTAATTGACACATTAATTGTTAGTACATCATTGTCTATTGATGAACTATGGTTAATCAATTGTGTATACGTACTCCAGTTCCCATTCACCATTGATCCTATTTTGTATTAACGTTAGTTTCCTAATTGGTTAACGGTGTCGTCTGGTTTTCTATATAAAGGGATGTTTGGAAATATAATAGATTCTGATTTTGTCTGATCGGTCTATCGACTTATTCTTCTACCTCTAGCTTGGGACAGTATAGGCATAGGGCAGACGCGTACTTATCGACAAGGCACAATTAAAAGGCGTTTCGCTCGACTGATCAATTTTCTTTGTGCCATAACAGAAGAAGAATAAGTACTAACAAGAATATATTTAGCTCTAATTGGTTTAGTAATAACCATTTCTCTATGACTTAAAATGGTGGGGAATTTCTGGAGGATGTGGGAACGGAATTCATATGACAGACTACACTGCAAAATTGTGCATGGGAGGTAGCTCACAGATTCATTCGACGTAAAGACCGATGTCAACTGGGCTGCTTACACTCGCCCTTTTTATTTCTACTGGTGGTTGACTGGATTATGAAAACCTCAACAACTACTCAAGGGAAGCATGGAATACAGTAGGCAACATGAATGCAGCTAGATTATTTGGGCTTCACAGAAGATTTAGTTCGTTTATTATACACTTAGCAATAAATATAGGTTAAGACGTACAGTGTGAAAGCAGCATCTGCAACAATACGCTTCAATATGCACATAAGAAAAAACAAGAACCTTAGACACACAACAACGAAGCACCAACTCAATTACACTTGATCTAACGGAGAAGCTCTGGAGGACGTGGAAACGTTTGCATACCTAGGTATCAGCATCATCAACAAACAAAAAGGGTCTGATGCAAGATGTGAAGGCACGGATTGACAATTGAAAGACATCTGGAACTCAAATTAGCTGTCAGCTGTCAGAATTTTCAATACAAACGTGAAGATAGCTTTATTAAATGGAGCTGAAATTTAGAGAACTACGAAAAGCATCATTTAAAACATAAAGATAATTTCAAACAGTTGTTTGTGCAAGACGATTCGGATCCATTGGCCAAATGCCATCAGCAACAACCTGTGGCAGAGAACAAACCAACCAAAATCCATCTGAGGAAGAAATTAGGAAAAGACACGAGATGGACAGGATCCACATGTAGGAAATTATCAAAATGCATCACAAGACAAGCACCAACTTGAAATCCTGGAGGCCAAAGAGGAAGAGGAGGATCAAAGAACACATAGTTTTGTGAATTGGAGATAGACATGAAAAAGAGAATAGCACTTGGGAAGGACTGGAAAGCAGAGCTCAGGACAGAGTCCCTTGAAGAATGAATGCTGGTCGGTGGTCTATGGTCCACGAGGCGTAACACAGACTGATAGTGATGATGACTGGATTTAAGTTAGTATCGTCAACAAATGTATAGTTCTCTAAGCAACTAACTGCAATATTAATACAGCCTATGTTGGAAACAGTCGAGATATGAAATTAAAAAAAATAAATGTAACTGGTTTGAGGACAACTGTTTCAAATTTCAATAAGAGGAATGAGTTGAAAAGTAGACGTATTCCATACTGGGAATAATACAAACTGTGGTTCGAGATGGTGGTAGACAAAAATAGATTAAGTATTCGGAAATCGACAGGGCTATAACTTATCCATAGAATATGAAGTGTTAGTGACCTTGCGAATTTATAAAAACTGATAAAAATAAGGATTATAAAATATACAATCAAGAATTGCTTGAAAAACTTACTTGAATACAAACAGGGTTTTTGGGCCGTAAAATGGGTGATTTAGGAAGTAAATGAACATCGCGATTAGAACTCCCTATAGCTGTTGTATTCACAGTAAATGTTGATTCATAAGCACTAAAAGAGCCAAGACTGTTTGATTGACAGTTACCAAAAAGCCCGATACTATCTGTTTTCATTTTCGAACTAGATGCTACGCTTGAATTTGCATACGACATATGCGGTGCACAACACCAAGATGTCCATGAACCAAGAGCTCGAGGAATAATATTTAGTGATGAGCATACACCTCGACCTAGAAAACCACCTTGTAAAAAACTAAGTTGTTCACAATTAGTATCACATGGATTCATAAGAACTGATGTAGATGGATCTTCATCCCATGCAGTTATTAACATAGGCATGAGAGTGAGTAGAACAATAGGAAATGATAATTGAATGGGTAATCCCATACGTCCATTAGGTACCACCAAAGGATGAGTAAGAAAAGGGAGTAATAATATGAGTAATCTGCAAGACTGATCTACTAGATTCGGCGAAGAACAACCCTATGTTCAAGAAAACAGAAACAATAAATAAATATATTGTTGACAAAAAATTACATCAACAACAGGATGCAAATAAAGAGAATATGTAAAATAATGGAGAGTAAACATGAACAAAGTTTGCTGTAAAGCTGTTCAAATACCGTGTAATTCATTATTAATATGCACAGTAATATTGAATCATTATCAACTCTTCGTCTTTATGCAAATTAAGCTTAACTGACGTGCCACAATGTTATTAAAGTACTTAATCTAAAGTAAGGTAAGAAATGATGATAGGTGCATACTAGGTATAAAGATTTAGTATAGTCCGATGATTTCAAGAAAAACCATTAATTCTATGTTCGTGCTAATATTGAAAACCACACGAGAAATCAATAGGGGAATACACAAAAGGCTGAAGCGTTTGTGAGAAATACCCTTACATCGAAAGTTACTGGATAGCAACCAAAGAAAGCTAACGCGTCATTCACCAAAGTGAACACAATTAAGAAAAGAAAATTCGTCATTGACGACGTTATTTGCTAGAGTTGTACAATCGTATATATATATATATATATATATATATATATATATATATTTATTTATTTATTTATTTATTTATTTATTTATTTATTTATTTCTATAATTTGTGTGATGGAGGTTATGACAACTCATTAATTCAAACTCAGTTTTTATGATCGGAAGTAACATGTTTAATCCCTTAATTTGCAGTGGTCTTAATCCTTTTTTGATTTCACAAAAAATAATTTTTGATATATGTTCATCTTATCTTCAACTGTAGAATTATACAAATCAACAAGTAAGCGGGGTACATAATGGCAACTGACAGCCATTTGGAATAATAATAATAATAGCTTTATTCAATAGTATTTTTAGTACATTATGAATTTTCAGCATAATATGTCTCAACAAGTTACTTTTTTTACCGTGTCAACATCTGAAAAAAAAGACACATTTTATATTGTTAACAACAACAACAACAAAAATTACAGTAACATAAGGAACAGGAGTCTTTGCATTTCATAATAATCTGTATTTTTAAGAGCACAGATTTCTAATTAGATCGGTTCTTACAAACTTTTCATTACATAGAACATGTGCTAAATATGGAAGAGTTGAGCATTTATACTTCTGTTTACGTGCTTGAATCTTGATGTAGCAGCGTCACGTTCTGCCAGAAAATAAACAAGGAGAAGGTTTTGAATGAAGAGGGTGGTTTGTGTCAGATAGAATAATCTTAGATAGCTGTCTGCAGGACTTTAAATGTCTATTTACAACCATGTTTATAGTAACGTCGTAGCTTTCACCACGCTTTCAGTACGCAACACAACATAGTCTTTTCTAAATAGTCCAGGAAAAAATAATGGGGAACAATATAAAATGATCGGTAATATACATGAACTGACAATTTGTAATGATAAATGCTTGATTATACCAAAACTACGTAATCTCTTCACATAGCATATTAAACGGAAAATCTTCTTTGATATAAGCAAAACATGCGAAGACCAAGATAGATCAGAAGTAAAAGTTACACCAAGATAATTAACATTCGACATAGTCTTAATTGTAGAGTCTCCAATTTTACAAACATCGTGTGAATTCACAAGAGCAGTTAGATCCTTTTCATGTCTTAGACTGAAATTAACTGTTTGACATTTGGAGGGATTAAGTTGAAGACCATTCAAACTAGACCATTGTCCAACATTGGCTAAAAAACAATTCATTTCACAACAATTTGAGGAAGAAGAAACAGGCGTACTAATAGTAAGATCATCTGCGTACTTGACAAAGGTATTTTTCATAGAAGAGGGCAGGTCATTCAAGAAAAGTGAGAAGAGAAAAGGGGAAAAACAGCACCTTGAGGCAAACCAACTTCTGTTAGCAAATGAGTGGAGCGTTTTCCCTTGTACACAGTATATTGTTCTCTTCCGGAGAAATAGGAATATAACCAGTTGGTTATCCAGCTTTCCATGTTCATATTCTCAACTTTATTCAGTAATATAGATCTAGGAACGGAGTCAAAGGCGGCAGTGTAATCAAGAAACGTACTATGGACATACTTTTCACCATTTTCTAAGCTGCACACTATATTATGATGTAAGACAACTGCCGCATCCAGTGTACTTCTGTTGCAACTGTAAGCAAACTGATATGGATCGATATGCCCTTCCATTGTTGGCTGCAGCTTACGTAGTAGAAGTTTTTCCATAGTTTTGAGAAATGGAGAAGTTATAGCTATGGGTCTAAACCTAACATTACCCCTTGAAGACGCTTTTTTTCAGCAGAGGTGTTACTTTTATCTTCTTCCAAGCTTTTGGTATCACGTTTGTAGAAAATGACTCGTTAAAGATACTAGTCAGTGGCTGGCACAAAACGTTAGCACATTTCTTGAAGAGAAGATTCGGAATCTCATCAGGACCTGTACAACGTGATGGCTTAAGTGCCTTCAGACATCCTAGAACTTCAATTTCGGTGAATATAGGACCACAATATTTGTTCAATTTACAGTGATCTAAGAGCATCTGATCAGATCCATGCCGTATAAAAGACTCGTTTAACGAGCAGGCATTTAAATATGTATCTTCTGTAATCTGTTTAGTGTGAGTAAGTTCTTTGAGTCGTTTCCAAACAGTAAAAGAGTTTTTACAGGATAGTAGCTTTTCAGCACACAATGCCTTCAAATGTTTTATTTCTTGACATATAAGGCCATTTAACCTTCTAGCTTCAATATAATCTTTGTTCCTGAAGTGACTTTCTTTTTCGCTCCTTAGTCGTTTAAGATGTGGGGAGATTAGTCGGTCAAATCTAATAAAAATTGTTGCATTAGGACAGCAGACATCAAGACAAAACTTTAGGTGGGAACTAGTGACATCTACAGTGGTTTCTAACGATTCATTTGTAAAGAGGTTCCAGTTAGTTGATTCCAGCATGTTATTCAACTTGTAGATGTTTTCATCAGAGTAATTTCTATATTTTATTTTCCTGGTCGGATAAGAAGTTGTATTTTTTAATGATTTCGCATAAATTTTTGGCAAAACTCGAATGACACAATGGTCGGAGTTTAGAAGAGGGGCGCGTTTACGAGTCTCGTATATTCCAATGTCATTGACAAAAACTAAGTCAAGCATAACATTGTAGCGAGTTGGGAAGTGTACTAGGTTTTGGTGGCCTAAGGATGAAAGAAAAGTGCAGTCTGACGAGTTAAAGTCGTCACATACAACTGAAAGAGACCCATTGAGAGTAGTTACAGCAAACTCTGTGAATTCATTGGCAAAGTGGGATAGGACAGATGATGTGCAGTCTGGAGTCACATAAACATTGGTAACACATATGTATTTATATGTATATTATTTTGGACGACATCTTAATGTCAGGCAATCTATAAAATCATTCGAAAACTTAAAACATACACGATTAGATTTACACCAGTTCGTGTTCACGAAGGTAGTAACACTACCACCACACTTTTTCCTGACGAAAAATCTTAAAACCATTTAGTGATATCAAGTTGTCATCGTACAGTTCATGTAGCCAAGATTCTTGAACTGTGATTAAACCACAGTTACGGTATATGTTAAGACTAAGAAGAAACTGTAGGTAGTCCACTTTTCCAATAAGGGATCTGCAGTTAAAACTAAGAATTTCCGGAACAGACAGTTGATGAATATTGTTTCTTTTTAACGCGTGCTGCCAGCCACCATGATGTTTGCGTTTAGATCTAACTGAATTACACATGATAGGTCGTAAACTTTTTATAAAAGCGCGTGAGTACACAATGCGATTTTGGGACATGATTGGACAATTGAAACAAAACAGAAAACGGAAAGATAACTTGTTGAGATACTGGTAAAAAAAGGTAGCCCAGGATATCAAGCAGATAAGATTAGCGGGATACAGTGTAGCATTTTTATAGATGTCCTCAATTTTATTGTAATAATTTTGATTAAAAAAAAATTTAAATAAATAAATGTGAAATATTATAAAAAGACTTATACAGTTATAACTTACTTTAATGACTAAACTAAGTATACCAGGAAAATATGGATTCCAATTTAATTGGCTAAGGATCTTTTGAGCCCTATCACTTAGATCTATATTTAAGGTAGTCGACGAGTGAATAATATTGGGTGTACAAACACTTGGGATAACTAAACTTAAAAGTTTTAAGCCAACTAGATATTCATGTTCGAAATCTGATTCAAGAAGTAAAACACCGGTCCAAAAGATTCCAATTATTAAATCAGCACGTTCTCCTGGAGATAACAGACATACACTATAATTATTATGGCTATTATTACTTGGGTTAGGTGTAGACGTATTTGAAGCATGAGATTTTCTCACTAGAGGACTAGCAAAAGCAAAAAAGACCAACACAATTACTACGTTAATTCGTACAAATTATTTCTAATTAATTATACTAGAAACAATTCTGACAAAAAAAATATAAATGCTTAACTTCAATTAGCTAGAAAGAAAAAGTGGTATGATGATGAAATGACTGAAATTCCACAGTATACACCGAAGAATGTAAAATAATAAAAGTACTACATTAATGTAAATAATACACGCAATCAGTACATTTCTCATTGACGAATATTAAACTCCGCCTGTAGCCCTCCTAGGGTTACTGCCGGTCCCAAGCCCGGGTAAAGGAGGAGGGTTGGGCATGGGGCTAGCACCCCCATCCCGTAAAACCCAAACTTTCTAAAAAAAAAACGCAAACCAGATTAAACAAGATAAGCCATTTAAGCATTGCCCAGGGAGTGAAAGGATTGTTTATAATGCCTCATGATGAAAGCCGAAATTCTTCGGAAGTCATGAGACCGATGCCCCCCTCCTAACAACCAGAGCAAATATTTTTATAGGTACATGGAATATTCGAACAATGTGGGAGAGCGGAAAGACAAATCAAATAGCTGCAGAAATGAGGAGTTACAACTTGACAATACTCGGAATCAGTGAAACCCATTGGACTCAAGCTGGACAGAAAAGATTGGCTTCGGGAGAGATGCTGTTATACTCCGGCCACGAAGAGGAAAATGCTCCTCACACCCAAGGAGTTGCTCTGATGCTGTCCAAAAAAGCACGTAATGCACTTGTGAAATGGGAACCACATTGACCCAGGATCATCAAAGCATCTTTCAAAACAATAAAGAAAGGGATTACAATCAATATTATCCAGTGCTATGCACCCACCAACGACGGCAACGACGAAGACAAAGATCAGTTTTATGATAGACTGCAATCAATTATAGAAAAGTGTCGAGGAAAGGATCTGACAATCCTGATGGGGGACCTCGACGCCAAAGTCGGAATGAACAACACTGGATATGAAGAAATCATGGGACGACAATGACTGGGAGACAGAAATGACAATGGTGAAAGATTTACAAACCTATGTGCCTTCAACAAACTGGTTATAGGTGGTACAATATTCGCCCACAAACGCATACACAAGGCTACATAAGTCTCACCGGATCATACTATAGAGAATCAAATCGATCATATATGTATCAATAAAAAAATCAGAAGATCAATGGAAGATGTAAGAACCAGGAGAGGAGCTGACATAGCTTCAGACCACCACCTGGTGGTTTCTAAAATGAAACTGAAGCTAAAGAAGCAGTGGATAACTGGAGTGGCAGCAGTGCAACGGTTCAATACAGGCTTTCTCCGAGACACACTCAACGAATTCAAAATATCTTTCAACAACAGGTTCCAAGCTTTACAAGATCTACCGAAAGAAGAAGAAACCACTATGGAGGATAACTGGAAAGAAATCAAAGAAGCACTAACGTCAACGTGTCATGAGGTTCTGGGCCGCAAGAAGCATCATTATAAGGAATGGATCTCCACTGAGACATTGAGCGAAATTCAACAAAGGAGGAACAAGAAGATAGAAATCAACAACGGCCGAACAAGAGCAGAGAAAATCAAGGCTCAATCTGAATACTCAGAAGCAAATAAGCAGGTAAAGAAGAACATTAGAGCCGACAAACGGAAATACATCGAGGGCCTGGCAACGACAGCGGAGAAGGCTGCAAGAGAAGGAAATATGAAACAGCTATACGACACAACGAAGAAACTGGCAGATAAACATGGTAAACCAGAGCGATCGGTCAAGAACAAAGAAGGCAAGACACTCACTGAGATTCAAGAACAAAAGAATAGGTGGGTAGAGCACTTTGAGGAACTTCTAAATAGGCTAGCTCCACTGAACCCACTGGACTTCAAAGCAGCACCTACAGATCTCCCGATCGATGTCACTCCACCAACGATGGAAGAAATCAAGATGGCCATCAGACAACTTCGAGATCAACAAGCTGGTTTTCGTAAGGATCGGTCGTGCACAAACCAAATCGCAACACTACCGATCATCGTTGAACAATCAATTGAATGGAACTCGTCACTGTACCGGGACCGGCAGTAACCCTAGGAGGGCTACAGGTAGAGTTGCATCCTACTTGTACGGGATTCAATGAACAAGTAGGATGCAACTCGATGATTTGGACTTCGCAGATGATCTAGCTCTTCTAGCACATACACACCAACAAATGCAAATGAAGACAATCAGTGTAGCAGCAACTTCAGTATCAGTAGGCTTGAACATACATAAGGGTAAGAGCAAGATTCTTAAATACAACACAGGAAGCGCCAACCCAATTCAACTTGATGGAGAAACTCTGGAAGAAGTGAATACTTTCACATATCTGGGGAGCATCATCGATGAACAAAGAGGATCCGATGCAGATGTAAAGGATGACAAGTATTGGCAAAGCCAGGGCAGCATTCCTACAGCTGAAAAACATCTGGAACTCAAAACAAATATCAACTAACCTCAAAGTCAGACTCTTCAATTCGAACGTGAAGACAGTCCTGCTGTATGGAGCTGAAACTTGGAGAATTACTGCAAACATCATCAGACGGATACAAGTATTTATAAACAACTGCCTACGAAAGATACTGAATGTCCGTTGGCCGGAAACCATCAGCAACAGCTTACTATGGGAGAGGACAAACCAACTTCCAGACGAAGAGGAAATTAGGAAAAGACGTTGGAAATGGATAGGACATACATTACGCAAACCATCAGACTGCATCACGAGACATGGTTTAACATGGAATCCTGTTGGGAAAAGAGGAAGGCCAAAGAACACGCTGCGTCGAGAATTGGAAGTAGACATTAAAAGGATGAGCAGCAACTGGAAACAATTGGAAAGGATTGCTCAGGACAGAGTTAAATGGAGAACCCTGGTGAGCGGCCTATGCTCCTCAGCGAGGAGTTACGGGCATAAGTAAGTAAGTGTCACAGGTTATTGATAATGATCAATTATTTTATCTCATTCTTTCCCTTTATCATTTAAAAACAAGCTAATTATAACAAGATATTTCTTCTCTAAAGAATTAGCCTGTCAAAATTAAGAAACACGTAAGGTCATTCTCCTAAACATTGCGGTATTATAAACATACACTACTATTGTTGACCTGGCCAGGACAGTAAATAATAGCATCGATAAAAATTAACAATATTAATATATATCTCTATAGAATTGAGATGATCTCCGTGAGGATTGACATTAGGTTTAATTGTTTGTATTCGTTGCAGGTCAACGTTGGGTAGGTACTACTGAAAACTAGGGGGCACACCTATCTCATCTGATTTCTGGATTCCTCAGCAGTGCACACCCTTGATTTCACTAGAAAGTGAACCTAGGACCTTCAGGTTGAAGAACGCTTAATTCTCTGCACAACTGGTTCGGCATTCAAAGGCGAAAATTCCACTTCACAGAGTTGCGAAATAGGGCGGTGACTATCAACCGTCGGACTTGTCGGGAGTGAAACAGCCATACCCGATGGATGATCAACATGGTGTATCACAAATTGATGGAAGTGGGAGTTTTACCATTGAACGCCGGCCAAGTGGTGCAGAGAGTTAAGTGTTCTCCAATCTGAAGGTCTTATGTTTAATTACAGGCAGAATCGACGGTGCACTGCTGAGTCCCATACTATAATGAGACAGTTGTTAAATGCTTTTCAGTTATACCTAACCAATATCAATTTGTAACGAATGCAAGCAACTAAACTTATCACAATAATTGAGATCTCACAGTCACAGTGAAAACATTAAATGTTTCAGATAATTGGCAGAATATAACTTCTTAATAAATTACATTTAACAAGATGTATGACAATCCTGATAAATACAATTTAGCTGTATAGATAATTTGAATCAAGAAAAATAGGCAGTGTCGGTAAGAAATTTTACAGTTGAGTAGGTTTAAAATGCCTAGGTGCATGAATCAGTAACAGTAAGGCAGCAAAGGTCATTTTTGTCCATCAGAGTTGAGAGACTTTTAATAGATCGATTAAAACCAAGATAAAAAATTTCAACACTTAACTGAATTTAAATGTTAAATAAGCGAATTGTTCGGATTATGCAAAAAACCAAGCCTTAGTTTGAACGTACATTTGATTTTCGTTACCAAATAGTCTGAAAACAACTGAGTGATAATGAAACTGGCAAAATAGGTGAGGTGATTGTGAGCTGTATACAAAGAGAAACATTCTTTTTTTATTTAAAAGATGTCATAAACCTTTACTTAATAGAATCCCGGAAAACCAGAAAAAAGTTAAAAATACTAAACATTTATGTCTAAAAACATAATTATGATAACATGACAATGTACTTCTTAAATAGAATATGTACCAATGAAAAATGTCAAGAATTTTATTTATTTATTCATAGAAAGCACACGGTAACCAGTAGACGAATTTAACACTGGGATATCAGCCACTAATTTATATGTTCCAGCTCATTCAATGGTTTGGACGAACAAGTAACCTCTTATACTTGTGAACGGTATGTGGAACTTACAATTCCGCACCTTACAGGTGATTATACTTTGCAAGTCACATAAATTTATAGCGAATAGTATAGTTAAACAGTAAAACGATATATTCGATCAAAAAGGATAATTAAGAAATATGATCTTACTTAGAATCTGGAAAAATGGATGTAATCGGTGACGCATGATCTAAATTTGGAGAGGATGGCTGGACGAATTTAGGAAAAGTATAATCATTGACAGACATTACAGAGCTTGAATGACCAGGTCGACTTCCGATCAAGGATGACGATTTGGAATGACGATGGAAATGACGGCGATCAGATATTGAGACAATATTTTGTATTGGTTTACGTCCATTTCCACTTACTGAACTGGATGATGGAGAGGGGGGATCAGCAACAAAATGAGAAACCGGTTCTACTAAACTATTACTTTTTGATTTTAAGTGGTGAATAGCTGCTTCTTGTGTAATGAAAAGTTCAGCAACATAACCCTAAAGGTCAGGTTTATTAAAAATATTAGGTTTGTAATGGAGTTAACATAATTTAATTGAAAAAATGCATGTTTGCTAGTTTGACAAAAAAGTTCTTAGAAATCCCCAGCTGTCGAGTTTAAAACGCTAAGTTTCGAACATCCCATATGCAGATTCCTGTCCAAAAACATGCTACTAAAATGGCGCCGCTACGTATTATATAGTGAACTTACTAATATTTGCCTTTAGAAAACAATGTAGTGATGTATAACGATAGAAACTATGACAAATTAGATTACACTAAAAAATCAAATGACGGTTACTGGGAGATAGTGTCCTCGTTCTGTCACATTACATATTACATTAATATGAACCTTTCAGTTATAACTAACGTATATCGCAATGTTTAAACTCACTTTTATTAACATCTTCGCTATCTTTAAATATAAATCAGTATTCTTTAAACTTCTATAAATGAATACTTTAATATACCAACCAATTCATTATAATTAGAATATATTTGGATCTTCCTGTTGATTTGTCATGAACTGAAGTTGATCAGTCTCTGTTGGCATATGTACATCCTGAGCAGATTGCCTTGATATAGTTCACAAGTGGGTTCCTAGACTCAGTAGCCTAGTGGTGATTGTGGTGGCGTTTGGCACTAAATGAACTGAGTTCGAGTCGCCGTGTGAATATCAACATTGGGATGCAGATGCATCCAGCTAACGAGTCCCAAATAAGACAAAACGTGCCTTCCGGATACCACTTGCCGGTCACAATCCAACTCAAACAACAACTATTATTATTATGAAATACGAATACAGAACATTTAAGTAAAACTATGTTAATAAAATTAGCGACACTAAATAATAATTGTAGTAGTAAAATTGATCGTTGCAAGTATATACATTTGAGAGGTGTAAATTATTTAAACAAAAAACATGTACCACATTTACCTGCATTTCTTCACTCGCATCAGATACTGTTTCACCAAGTCTAGCCAACAAATGTGAAAAAGACTTCTTGTCTAAGTGAGCACCAAGAGCACGATGAATTTGTAGAGAGCGACTGGCGTGATGTCTACTAGGACACGATAAACCTGTATGTAAAGCAACTTGGGATAAACGTGCAACCATACAGAATTTTGAATGATCTGTGACAATATCTTTGTGACTATAGTCTTGATTGATTAAGGCTAGTCTATTATGATCATGTGGTGGACCATGTAAACACTGCAAACACTTTTCAGCTTCTTCAGAACCAGCTTCTGATAGGGCAAGAATACGAGCAACCAGTTTAACAAGCTGTTCAAGAGAGTTAATATTATTTTTTGTTTTTATCACAGATTCTTTATTTTCCAGTTTCTCGTTGGTTATAAACTGACTAAATTCATTTTGATAAGAATAATGGGCAATAGTACTGGATGAATTACGTTGAACGTTAAAGTCTTCCCATGTCCATAATGCTTGTCCAGAACTAGGAAATATAGGAAATAAATAGTGTGGAATATTTCGTCAAACTTCCATATGCACAAAATGATGAACCTAAAACAAACACTATTCAAAAACCAATATACAGTCTTCTAAACACCTAAGTACATACAGACTTACCTATTCAAAAGTATAGTTCTAAGTTGTTGAATAGCATCTTCTAATAGCTTCAAATCAGACTCTTTGACTTTTTTAGCTTGGTCAATTTTTAGTGAACAATTGTTTCTGAATGGAGCACGGCTTGATATTATAGTTTTTGTAGACCGTGGGTTAGGGTTAACAGACGAAGGTCTAATACCGCTTGTAAGTGTTTTACAACGTGAAAATTCCTTCTCTGAAATAATAGATGCCTGGGTATGACAAGTTGAACTAGGTTTAGATATTGGTGTATCAGTGCAAACTTGGGATTCCGATGGATTTGTCTCTTGATGACGTGGAATTAAAGTCGCTGTACTAGTAAGACTAAACATTGAATCACTCAATTGACCATGTTTTCTCAATAATGTTGGAGTTCGAAAATTTCCAATAATTGGAGGGCTACTGTTAGGTGAAGACGGACTCGCAGCCAAACTATTTGTAACGTCAATATCTTTGAGTGGTGATAGACCAGATGTTTGCTGAGTTTCTTCATTTTCATTTGGTGATATGTTTCTGAATTTTCCATTCCCATCATATTTAGCGGTCCTCCTCGAAACAAGTGGTGAAGAAAACGAATCGTATCTTTCCAACGAGTTGAAAGGATTCACAACTAAGTTGAATTTCTCCTGTAATTTGAAAAAAATAAGGAATCGATATCTTATACTGTGACAGGACAAAGGTTTTTTCTAAAAAAAAACAACTGTTTTCAAAGTCATGCTTAGAAATATCAAGACTTACTCATTACGTATACACACTACTTATGACTAGAGTCTCTGAATTCAAATCAATCAAGAAAACTACCTGATCAACGTATATATGACTTAGCTCAACTTGGGTATATAAATTTATTCTCTAGTCAATATTCAATTAGATGATTCAAACCTTAACTGAATTATTTGCAATTATTTTAAATTACAGCAATGAATATGCATCGTCTCTTACATTATAATTAATTCATTTACATTGACGATATTTGACTGTGAAAGACGAAACTAAATTATATTTCAACGCATATAAAAAACGTTTGATTTCCATTTAACTGTGTTTACATCATTAGTTAAGCATAGTAGACATTTAGGTCTAGTAGTGCCTGACACATTGGGAAGAATGTGATAGGAAAAAAAGGCGTTCCGTTTGTTAGAATCGCTACTAACGAAGCTATTAATAATCGTAGTGACCAATCAATAAAGATGATTCAATCAATGAGAAAAGTATCAACAGAGTACTAACCTATAAAAGGAGGTAGCGTTTCTTTATATAGGTTATTTAGAGGTTGATATGATTAACAAGAAAACAAACGAATTGATCTGGAACGAAATGTAAAGAGATTGTGCACCTTTAACGCTACTTTATTCGTGTCAAAGAACATGCTCGTTTACAAAACCGTAATACTCTAACTTCAGTCATCAAATCAATATTAATATCGTTTAACCTATATAATATCGACAAACATTTATTCATCGTTTTTATTACTGCAGTTATTTGTCTAATACATCCTTTTACATTAATTGAATACGTCACAGATTGATGATGGCAGGGTACCATTGAAAACCAAGGAGTACTGGACAGCTGAGTCGTTCAAGCGTGGAACTCCTCAGTGATATGCACCCCACATTCTGCCCCGAAGGCTTCAGGTTGGCGAATACCTAACTCTCTGCATCACCGGACTGGCATCGATTAGTCGAATTCCTACTTCCATCAATTTATAACATATTCAATAAAAAAAGTACCAATCTCCACAAAATAACCATCTCAATTCAATTACACCATTTCATATTTTAAAAAAAACACCACATGATAGTAATGTTGACCTCTTTACATGCTCAATATTTTCTCAGTATCTCCAGTTAGAAAACAGAATTGGGAATAATTCACATAATAAAAGTCACACTACTTCAATAACCTTTTATTAAAAATAGATAACGTTAGTGCAGAAAATAAATGAAAGCCCTTGTTGAAATTGTTTCTTCACATCTAACCGAAGAAAAACACTAAATAAAGTAACATCAATCAGTTATGTAAGACGTAGGACACGGCATGAATGCGCATCAGATAAAGTTCCCACGCCATACTAGTTACATGTTTACTACTCATGAAAACAAGTGTTTAGTAACAAACTTTTTTGGCATATTATGACTAAGTGTTACCATATCTGGTGGAACAGATTAGGCTGCAGTAATCTACTCTCGTTTCCAATAATCTAGAGAGGAAATTACAACATTTTGTGTTCACTGTAAGCTTTGGTTAGTTTAATAGCATTCAAATATATTGTGATCATTGTATAACTCGAAATATTGTAAGTTCCTAGCCTCCGAATTCCTGTTTGGGCGGTTCTCTATTATTCACGTCTATTTCTCTTAAACAGCAAGAAAATAATTCAAACAAATAGATGCAAATTCAGATAAATTTATTCCACACTATGTGATTTCTAACCGGATGGACTGATTTAAATAGACGAAAGTATATACAAAACTATAATGAAGGGTTACATAAGATACTCTAAAAATCTAGTTTTACTGGTTGAATTACTTGTTCAAATTTATTACTTAATTAACCGTAAATGAACTAAGCATAAATATTTTAGTATTTGAATTACGGCCGAAATAACTGTCTGATTGTTACTAGTCAATGAAGACGACAAGTTTGGATGAATAATACGTACATTCGTTCATTATTGTTGGTCAAAATGTAACCTGAGAAAAGGTCTAATCAACTTATATATGAAACTTTTGACTAAATAAAATATAAAATGGTGCAAAACACACTTAACTGTTATGTCAACAGAAAAAATGGCATTTTATTTTTAATCGTTATTTTGCTATCATCTTATTACGAAATACATACTGCATTATCACTTAAATCCAGTGGGCTCAATATTAATTACCAAGCCTAACGAACTACTACAGTGATGCAAAATGATAAACTAGAGTACTAATTAAGCTTACACGATATGGCCCACCATCTATCGTTAAACGGTAGTCTTGAACACGGGGACCAGGAAGAGCAGAAGGATAGGCAAGACGACGAAGATTTGCTTCCAATTCTAATCGTAACACATTGAAAACATCGTGATATGGGCATACTTGATCTAACAGAGAAACCAACAATTGTTTAGATTCCTCTTGAACAAGTGCACGACAATGATCAATACCTATGGATTTGGATGAAAAACGACAGACAGTAAATGGTAAAAATTTATTTCAGGAAATGTCAATTCCGCTATTGATAATAAAATATCCTGTGACACAGTCGGTCAACAAGATTACATGATCCTAAAAAATAATACTACAGTTAAATAGGAAAACATGTATTAAATTAGAATAAATCGAACATGGTACCTAAATACGATATCGGTTAACCACCAAAAAGTAAATATCCGGTATAAACCAGAAGAACTGTATGATGATGTATTAAATCAACAAAGTCTACTTGCATAGAAGTATGTATTAGGCTCATATAGATTTAATAAGATTACTTAGCCAGAATCACAAACTCAAAAATAAATTTAGAAAGAAATTTAAAAAATATCTATAGATGACAGGCACATCTCTCTGAGAATCATAGTTGAGCACTTGTGATTAAAGTCTGACTAACAACCTAATCTTTATGATTTCTGCCTCAAGATTAAAAGTTAGAGGCTAAAAGTGCATTTGAATTAACGTTGCTAAATATCTAGATTAAACGTTATTACTAAAAGTGAGCGAAGTGTGAAATGAACATTTTACTGATTGCCGCAATCACTACAAAAAATCGAAGGGTGTATTTTGATTTGATATCATTCTTACTCGTTGAAGTATTGACATGGTATGATATTTTAGATGCACAGTAAATGTTCCAAACCCTAGCCAATAAATAATAGTTCAAAAACGGTCAAATTATATGACAAACCTATGGAGTCTTTAAATGTAAGAGAAAATCATAAACGGTGCAAAATAGGAGGTAATTAAGTGGACATAACAGAAAAAAAAAAACAGAATAACCCACCTAGAAATACACCAAGAAGCATTACAGGGAGGTGCTGACTCCAATTTATGCGAATATCTCTAGACTGAGCCAAAGCACCTGCTAAGATAAGAACCAACGGGGACCTAGGTCCCGCAGGAGGCCAACTTCCACTAAAAACGGCTGACCCACCAATCACCAAAGGTTCAGATAACCATGAATTAAGAGGTGCTTGATAACCTCCATTTACAGGCATACGTAATGGTTTAGGGTTGTAGATAAAATATGATTTGTCAGTTGAATGATTGAATTCCACGTTTGAATTTCTACGTACGCGACTAAAAGTAGAAGGCTTTATATCAGATTTGTCGGGATTGGTAGTACTTTTACTATCAATAGTGACAGGAGATATCGGTAAAACACATATGTTGGACCCTGTAGATCCCTTTGAAGAAAGACTTAAAATGGAAGAAATGCTGGTTGGGAGCGGCAAAGGCAATGGTGAGAGGGGAGCAAGATTAGGTGGCAATGAAGCTGAATGATGAAGAGAGTCTAATCCTAATGATCCGATAGTAACAGTTTTCGAAGTATTTGACCACCTGAATCGTCTCTCTTTATATTCTCTTAAATATTTGGGTTGCCTCAAAATTCTCCCAGTAGCATGTAAACACTTCATATCGGTCATTGGGTTGGATGATGTAGGTACAAATACAGATCGTTCAAGGGGGTCAAAATTTGTTGGAAAGGTAGTGCCGCGAGGACATACGTTCGGCATATCACAACTGGAATCAGTATCACTTGATTGAAAGTCTTTCGGATTAGGGTGTATTAATAGATCTGCAATGTCTTTGGCACGTAAAGTAGCATACTTATCGTCCAAAGTTGATCCACGCTTACCGAAACCTAGAAAATAAAGTTTCAAGAAAAATCCCGTCACAGCTTGAAACATAATCCAAAAGATATTACAGAACTCATCCAAAAGTATAATATGTCCGTTATTTATAGACCTAACATCTATAGGTTTTCTATCTGCCGAGTAATTAGGCTTTTAAGCTGCCACACAATTCATCTAACATCAAAAAATAAACTGAAAAATACAATAAACGTATATGTTGTAGAGTGTACATAGGCATAAAGTTCATTTACCTTCAAATGAATCAACATCTATCTCTGGTTCTCCATCACTTGCTTCAACTAATTGATAATTAGGTTGAAGTGGTGTTAGTTCACGAGATTTCTCTGAATGTGGTGGTTCCAAAAGACTATGATTATTATTGCAATTACCACTTGAAGTAGACGATGCTGTCTCAAGTTGTTTCCGATTTTCAACTACAGTACTTTTTTGATTGTGAATGCTGATAGATGTACTGACAGCAGAAGACAGTTGATAAGTAGCTGATTTTGGACGTACAGCAGCATTGGAAGTGGTAGATCTTTCCCATAAAATAACAGCAAAAAACTTCATAAAAGTATACACTTTTAAATAAGATACATTTGGCTTATTGCATAAGACAGATTTGAAAATTACCTATGATTAAAACATAAATGAAGAGAGAGACTAAAACTTACTTTCCATTCAAATTATAATCAATATTGTGATAATCATAACTCCCACCAATTGCACTACGTAAGGTACGTTTTTGTGTAGTTGCTTTTGTACGCAGTGTACTATCTAAACCAAGTGCAATTAGTTCATCATCTGGTTGTCCGATTCCATCCTCGTTAACTACCAAAGAAGAATTAGCTTTTCCAATAAAATCATTTTGTGTCTTCAGTGGTGAATTATTTTCAACATGAGATCGAAACTTTGACGACTTCAATTCGTCAGCAGATTGGTGATGACGACGATGACGTTGAGAAGACGTACTTACTCGAAAGAATGGCAGACTAGATATAGGTTCAACAATTAGACCACTATTATCAATAGTCTGAAAAATATATACGTACCGAGAAAATATAAACATAAGAAGTTTTAGGACAATAATATGCCAGATTACATTTTCATCAGACTTTAATACATCTAATATGGTAGAAAATTAAGAGCTGTTAAAAGGACCCTTTATTCAAGAAAACTATGTTTATCATTTTCCAATCGACCGGTGGTGCTTACTCAAAACGAATGACAAGTTACCTAAATTTGCCACTTCCATTTGCATATATGAATCCAGTTGCTCCTGTGGAGAAAGTTATGTCGGATCTACCACCAAGGAACTTAGTCGAAAAATGAATGAACGTCTTCCAGAGTAGTTCAATAAGGGTCGAACAAAAGTGAATACTCAACTCGGTATAATATCATTTGGCAGATGGCGGTCATGTTGTCAAGAAAACCAAATAAATTAAAGCAATACATCATACACTGGTAATGGGGTCCGTATTCGTTTATTATGTATTAGAAAAGTAATGTGGATTCGAACCAACACTCAAAAAATGTATTTTTAGAAGAAATTCGCAAAACTCCTACCTCTCTCCAGGTCAAATATAATTCGAACTCTGTATATCTCTTGTTTCATGTTATCGTATATTGTTGTCACCACCTACATGATTTAAAATTCTTATTTACACATGCTATTATGTAATCCTCGGAGTTAATTATTTTAAATTCACTGCATTTACACGACTAATAATAATAATGATAAACCTATCCATTTACACATTTTACCTATTATGACTAGTTATGTAATCCGTCTATTCTGCAACAACCTGTTATATCTGAACGCACCGGGGGCAGCCGATTATTATCGATTCTATTATCTGCCGAGCTATCGCCTATTGCTAACACCCAGCCTTGTCTCAGTCTATTGCACAGACACAAGATCCGACCGATTATCAGGAAGCCCACTTGTTACTCACACGAATATATTAACCAATAATACACAAGATATATATACATAAAGCCTGATAATGTCGTATGTCAGACACACCATATTAGCCAATCACATGTCTCCGTCCAGACGTCACAACCACTATCTTATAAACTGTCTCCATTGTTTTAACATCTTTCATATTTGCATATAAATATTACCGCATGGTACAGAAAAGCCTGATGAAAATTTAACTAAAAACAATATCGTTTGCCTATATGTAATTGTTCCACGTAAAAAGTTTTAATTGCAAGAAAAAACTCATTTATTCAAATAGGTCTGTGAATGAGAGAACATCATATAGACTGATATCCATTTGATAAGCTAAACGACATATTTCCACATTTCGATAAGCAATGCTAATGTTAATCAGATATTGATAAACGACAAAAAAGCAAGACTAACTTGCATTTCGACCATAAGCTCTTCAATAACACTTTCAGCCTGTTCTGAAGCTAAATATGTAAGGAGACGCTTAACCTGTAATTCAAAATGAAATATATTAGATTTTATATATATATATATATATATATATATATATATATATCCCTAAAAATACAATTGTTCGTTTTATCAGGTTGTATTGATTTTTGTAAACTTGATTTATAAACTTTCATCACATTAATGTGAGTCAATGTAAATTATATTCACAGAGTATATTTGACAATTTTTCATTGTATTAATAAAATGTTTATGATTTCAATTTGATGAATAGTCACTATAAATATACGAATATTTTGTACACGACTTCACTTCCCAAATTTACCGGAATAAAGTTTCCTGCTTTTCTCGTCTTCGGTCTTCTGATTTTGCGACTAGGAGGGTTCAAGGCGTTCAAGTGCTACGATTGTTTTGCGGCTAGTTAAGTTACCAAGCACGATATATATATATATATATATATATATATATATATATATATATATATATATATAATTAAATGTCTGGATGATGTATTATGTCTGTAAAATATTTCCTATGCACGTTGAAGATGTACATGTATTTTTATTGATTTAAAATGTATGTGAAGTGTGGCGATTCGAACGAATTTCGAAAGAAGCTTAATTTTGATTTTAAACAGCCACAAATAAATTTGTTCTGTATATGATTGTCACATTTCTAATTAGCATATTGAAATTAGTAGTATTAATACTATTCGTAAAATAAAACTAAGAAACACCGTTAGAAATTAACGAACGAAAATATAATATACATAAACCACAATGAAATCAATTTTCAACAATGTCATTTAAGACAGGTAATCAAATGAGCCTAAGATCGACAACCCCATGGAGTGATGCATGTCTTAGCCAGGTGACTGTTAGATTTCTTTCCGATCTACTACACAATATTAGCTACAGAAAAAGATCGGGCTTACGTAGCGTGTATTCAGAACGACTCATAGTCATTGAAGGTTAATCAGCTGGTTGACCATCTTTAATTTATAGATTTATCAAACACTTTAAGGTTCGTCAATCTTGATGCACTCTTATGATAAACTAGAAATATGATTAAAAAATACAAGTGAGACAACATATGAGCATACACAAAGGTTCCCGTCTCAAAGGGAAATTAAAGTAACCACTAGTAACCATGATTCCACTAATATACTTTATAAATATAATTACTGAATAATAAACTCATTTAGAAGATAGCATTAAAACGAAATAACTGCAAACTGATATCGACAAAGCATGAGTATAAAAATATCCATTCGAAATAGTAGCACGTTCGTCACCGAATATACTGTAGTAAATATGTAATTGTTCGCTTAAATGTGCCGAGGTGTGTAGTCAAACAGATAAAATAAAAATGAACAACTTACATGTATTAATAGAGTGCCAGGTGCAATAGAAGTAATAATAATAAAATATCGAAGAATTACACGTAAATTTGTCGATCGGTGGCGAATTAACGTTAACCAAAGTTGCTTTAGTGAGTCAGATGAAGTTGGACAATCAGCAAGTCTTAAGGATAAGTAGAAAAGATTTGTTAGCACAAATTCAGTGGCCTGAAAATAGAATAAAACCAAGGAAAGCAGTTTTGTTGCTTTACTATCAGTTAAATATAATGAACAACAAGTACACAAATGTATAAAGACATGTATTGTTTGTATGTATTACATATTATGTTTTAGGAATAATACTAACATATTGATCAAAAAGTCACGTGTCAATACAGTGTATGCTGTTTTGAAATACCGTATGGCCGTAAAAATAAATAGCTGTTTAACAGTAAATAAGTACTTATCTGTAGTCTTGAGAACACGAATTCTTATGAACTACTTTCACAAGAAAATGTAAAAGGAGTAAGTTATAAAATAAAAGTGATTGTCTAGCAAAATAACAGTAGCCGGATTCTTATGATATGTTAAATATCAACCTATCATCATGGTAAAAGATATACCACTAAGTGAACTCATCATTTCCTTCATGTACAACGTAGAGCCCGACGCGTATGCTCATGGTTTCAAGTTGCTATACCACATTAGCACGACGAAATTAAATTCACGAGATTAACAAAACAGTATAATTTAACAGGAAGGAATGAAATAAACGAGATTACGAAAGAATAATGGAACTTAAAGTCTGGCACTACTTAGTCAAAACATTTACACAAATGTGACCAGTTTCAAGCCATTTCACGTAGAGTTCCCAACCACTGATCACGACTGTCATTATCGACCCCAACCAAAGAGCCTCCATCTACCGACATGGCTAAGACTAGCAGTCAAAGATTTCATAGACTGGTATCATGTTTTGGTTTGGCCACCCCTACCTATATTTCCTCCAACTCCTGACCCATTCAGCATAGCACGATGAGGCAAATGATGATTAGGCATACTCAACATAAATCCTAACAACACCTAAATCGATGAAGGTTTACGAATTCTTCAATTGACTTGTTATATCATCGTAGTACTCTAAACTAATATCAAATTACGTATTCCTTCATTTCATGGTATGTAGGCGATATTAAGATTTCCATGGCCAAAGACCTGGAGCCTAAGTATATCTTCAATTTTCATTGTCGATTTTTCGCGCCCATATGTTAGAACGAACCGGATCAATGAGCAGTACAATCGACCTGTCGTTGAGAGCTGTATATCCCGACTACACCACAAGTGACGTAGGTTAGTAAAAACCAGACAAGCTTTCTGAATTCGGGCTGAGATTTCGTCATATACCAACCCATCAGAGGTGATGAAACTTCCGAGATAAGAGAAGTGCTATACCCACTCAACTACTTCACTCCACATAACTAATATAGGTAATGATTAAATTCAAACTTGAAGTAACATTTCGCATTTAGATGGAGAGAAACAAATCTCAAATATTCATGAAATGTTACTGTAAACATGAATGTAAGGATGCTTGGGATGCGATTCTCTCCACCCAAATGCAAAATGTTACTTCAGGATTGGTTTGATTCGACACCGAAGTTAGTGATAGGGAGTGAGGCAGTTGAATATGTTGACCGCTTCACTTATATTGGAAACCTCATCAGTCCTGACGGTCTGGTGTCTGTTGAAGTCTCTGCTCGTATACATAAAGCCCGATTAGCTTTTGGGAATTTGCGTCATCTGTAAAGTAGGCGAGACATCCGACTACTGACCAAAGGACGCGTTTACTGCGCAGTAGTTCGGTCCGTCCGTGAAACATGGCCATTAAGGATAGAGGATATTCGTAGGCTCCTAGTGTTCGATCATAGATGTTTTCGAAACATTGCTCGTGTTCACTGGGACCAACGAGTAAGCAATACGTGGGTTAGGAATAGAGTACTAGGTAGATACGGTAAGTCTATTGATGAAGTAGTAAATCTCCATCAGCTAAGGTGGTTAGGACATGTGTTACGTATGCCTGACCACCGCCTACCTCGACGAGCAATACTGTCTGGTGTAGGAGTAGGCTGGAAGAAAGCTAGGGGCGGCCAAACCAAAACATGGCACCAGTCCATGAAGTCACTGACAATTGGGCTGAGCCATGTTAATAGGTGCAGACTACCTGGTTGGGGTCCGCGTGACGCTCGTATTAAATGGCTAGAGACCTTGGGTGATATGGCTCAAAATCGTTGGCAATGGCGCAGGTGCATCCACTCCTTGTCTTCCTCCAAATTCTAAGCTTCTGAACTTATCATAATTTTCTCTTTACTGAATCATATTTTCTTAAATGTTCTCGGTCTCTATTCCCTTCCATTAATACTAACTCTGTTACTACCTCCCCTACTCTGGGATTTGATCCGATAATTTAATCTCTATCGGCTAATTGAGGCATGGCAACTTGAACTGACGTACGCATGTACCAAGTTCTACGTTGTAACTGTCTGTCGGTCTGTCTGAAATGTTACTCAAAGTGTTCAGGAGACTCTGCATATCGTCAGCGTCAGTGTATTTTAAGTCGACAAGTAGGATTCTTGATAAGAGATCGACTCCTGAAAAGCTAGTCGAAGAAAGTATAGTTTCTAAGTGGACATCTATGACGAAGTTAAAGAAAAAGGGGGATAAGGAGCAACCCTGATCAAAACTACTTGAGGTTTATAATTCATGTGACAGTTCACTATAAGAGCCTTTGTAAGGTTTATGTACTTTTCAGCCTTATAATGATAAACAATCACAGTGCCTCTCGATCTACGGAGTCAAAGGTGGCTTTCAAATCAAGGAATATAACTATTGTCAAACGTTGGTAGCTATGTGTATATCCTAGGATCTAATGAAGAGCAAATAACTGATCAATGCATCCTCGCCAAGGTATGAAACCATCCTGATTTTCCCTAGTTTGTTGTTCCAAGGCTCCTAAAAACGCCAGAGGCTAGTATTTTAGACACTGTATTAGTCAGACTTATACCGTTGTGGATGTCACAAGAGGATTTCTATCTTTCCCTGTAAACTGGAGCGATCAGCGAATGAGACTAGTAGGAGGCGATTATGTCCAGGTAAAAGACTTTGGCTAATATGTCAGTCAACCTGCCTACGAAAATTGAGCTATCATCTTTTAAGATATCTGAGGTCAGCTTGTAAGAACATGATGCTTATCCTCGCTTCAGATTACCTATAATCATTTCGACCTTACTAAGAGTTAGGGGACATATGTCAATTTTCCACTCAGGTAATTTGAGGATATTTGCAAGCGGGAGGGCAACCGGAGGTCAATTGAACTGTTCATGAAGATGTTCGGCCCATCGGCTTAACCTTCGAGATTGAGAATGGATCATAAACTCATCCTTTTCCGAAACAGTTTCACGGACGGCCGATTTCTTAATACCGACTTCGTTGATGAGTCTGAACACTTGTCCAGTATTACCTATAGCTACAGCCATTTCCATCGCTTATGCATTTGCCACCTACCACTGGCTCATGGTTCTTGGGTAGACTTTTGTTAGTCTACATTTGAGTAGTCGTCGTTCTTCATCTATATCCGAACCTACCGGAGGGAATTTTTGAGCCTCCATTAGTGTAATAGAAGTTTCAAAAATTCCTTGATTTTTCCTAAATTCTATATTTACATTGGAAGTAGATAGTGCCACTGAATTCATAACTGTCTTAAAATTATCCAAAACCTGTTTTGGATGAGCCTTCTGAGTATGATCGACTAAGTGTCTAGCGAGCTCTTCTTTGAATGGGATCTTTGTTTTTTCGTTCACCAACAGGCGACCGAGGGGTTTACCAGTTGTCACTTTCCTGTGCCTGGGTAAAACGCATGGAAATGCATGCTCTAACTCGAACATGGTCAAAATCCAAATATGTGTTCCACGACGAGCGACAGTGATCCAACGACGGGTAATGGCGATATGATCTATTTGTGTCCATCAATGAGTTGATGTTGGAGGTCGGCATGTTAAATAATGTCTCTTACTATGCTTGCAAACAATAGACGGCAATCTGAACACAATTGTAGAAGACGGTCTCAATTATCCGTTCGTTGGGCTGGTTTCCTATAAAACAAGCCCAAATACACTTTAGCCTGACTTGGCTTTTCAATTTGGGCGTTAATATCTCTTGCTATGTTCACTATGTTTGAGTGTTTAGTTTTCTGAAGGAGGTTGTGAGATTTCCTACATAATTCGTCTTTCGCTCCATCAAAAATACGGTCAGCGGAGGGCATAAACAGATACGACAAAAAGGGATTGGCGTGCGTCCCTATCTTTCCGAGTTCTTACTGTGAGATTTAAACGGAGAGCGAATATACATTGTCGACAGCAATCCACTTAAGAAGCGTCTGTTCTGTTCGTAAGTTTAGTGTTATACCTACATCAGAAAGGCCACGAGGGTTTGCCGCTGATTCCTTCGAAATAAACGTAGAGTATATCGTGCTAGTTCTATGGACTGATTAGATGACGCCAACTGAATGACTACGATAGGGTCCTGTATGCGTGTTTCCGAAACACAGCATGCATATTGATGGTGAGAGATTTAAGAGATTTAACTAGTGAGGCTTGTTAGGCAATTTGACAAAAGGTTCTCGTATTAAAAACCCCAACACGAAATTTAGAGAATGGTTTCAAGATACCTGGAATGGAACTTCGTGGAATCGAAGCACTAGTTATATGTGTAGAACTGTTAGGGTTCTCGCGAAATAAATTACACCTCAATAACTACTAGCGAACGTATGACCAGCAACACAACAAACAGTAAGCTAAGCTATTCGCAGCGCCTCAGCCCGGCTAACTAGAGAGAGAAGTCCAAGGTCAGCAGAAGCTTTTAATTCCACAGGCAGCCCAGTAAACGGAACGACAATCGCACATCTCATGCGTACATATACAAAAAGAGAGAGCGTCCTTGAAATTTTACAAATAACCTACTAAAATAAACAACGAACCAATAAGATTTAGCGTCTCACTAAGTGGGTAACACGAACTGAAGGTGAAAAGGGAAATTTCTGGCGCGAAAACGAGAAATTTAAATTTACACAAATAAATCACAAAAATAACAGGTTTACCAAGAGAATTCTGGGGATCTGACATCCCCAACAAGAAGAAGTGAGATAAAGATGGGGGATTGAAGTAAAATTAGAGGAGTTATTAGGAAGAGTAGGAATGTGATTGTAAACGGGGTGATCTCGAGTGTTGTTAAGGATAGAAAGATGTTTACCATCACCCGGTCGCTCACGCCGTGGAAGGGTTCTTCTTGGTGATGTACCAGAAAAGTAAATTGGGTTAGGGCAATCTTAAAAGACCAAGAAGCGCGACCGCAGTCCTGACAAAACAACTTCTAAAAGTCGGTCACACACGGCTTTTTTAGAGAGGTTTTAGTTGTGCTAGCTATATACCTGTTAAGGTATTACTGCCAAAGACGGAAATCAATGAAGTAAGATGAGGTGTATATTTCTAGGGTTGATGTGGGAAAACAGCATCGCTGGCATGCTGACTAACTAGGAGATACACCTTACTAACGTCATACCTCTGTACAGCTGGTAGTGCGACTTTGCTCTCGGACCTTAGTTTGGCTGCTTTTAGTCTCACCGCTCGTCAACCGACCTGCCTACTACCATATTTCTTAATGGAATGATTTTCCTAGCTAGTATAGCCCCCCGTTGGGTTACTACGATAGGCAATCCCGACCACCACGTCAAGGTAGCAGCAATGGTAGGTCGCTGAGTAAATGGAATGTAACTTCCTAAGAATTAAGTAAAACGAATAAATAGAACGACAAAACCGCCACAATAAAAGCGTTAATTAATAAGCAGTCATGTGGAAGAATTCAAATAACTAGAATCACAGTCATAGTGGCTGTAGTTGGCGAAATACGATTAATGCTACACACATTAAATTAACTTACGATGACCAAAAGTATGCAATATTGATACAATCTGATTTAATATGAATATCAAAACTAACCTTCTTCGATCCCCATCCTCTAGACCGAAGTGTAGGAGGTACAGTTGACCAATATGCAATATCACTCATAGATTTGCATCCATTTTTATAATCGTTATGAAGAGTTGGATGATAAGATCGAGGACAAAATGTGTCTGTATGTTCACCAACCATAGCTTGACGTGCACGCATTCTTAATAGTGCTAATGATTTAAAATGTAGATTGTCAATGGTGTTATCTGAATCAGTGTTAGCATCTTCATGATCATAGAGCAATAACAACTCAGAATTTAGTTGATTTTTCGAACGTCTGTGTCGTTTAGATGAACGGATACGATATTCTGGAAGATCATTTTTATACGTATTATTTTGCTTCGGTTCAGATACTTCAGAGGTATTATTATTAGCTTTACATGTAGGAATTCCAGTAAATTCAGGTAAATTATTAGGTGTAATTGAAGAGTAGACATAACTATCTTTACCTACATCAAAAAGATCATCATCAATATCCATATTATGATTTGGTGCATCCAACGAATCACCATCCACGAGATCCATAAGCTCCACATTGATAAGCCATGATGAAAGCAAACGTAACAGCGGAACGCGTAGACCCTCTCTAGCATTTTCAAGACGTCTAGAAACCTCTGAAAATAAGAAAAAGGCTTGTAGGGACGTACAACAAGACAATCATATGATATAGTAAATAGAATTACTAATTGATTTTAAAACAGAATATCTGAATATTGGTAAATTATTTTTCCGATTTGAAAATAAATCTATATAACCTCACTATTTAAGAATACTCCTTAATATCAGTTTCATGAAAATTATTTTCAGACACAATTAAGACACTCTTAAGACTATCTATCCCTGTGATACCAGGTATGTACATAATAAAAGTTATATATGGCAGGTATTAATAACACAAACCAATACTAACGATTTTAAAATGTAGATTGAAATAACTCAGTTGTTGACATCACATAAGCTATAGGGTTCAAAACTCATTACAAACACTAGTCTGTACTATAACACCTGTATATGACTTTGAAAATCGCTGAACTACAATAGGTTTTTATGAGACTATCGTTTGTCGATGTGGAGTCATATAACGGCATAACATGTGAGGGGAGCGTAGAGTATAAATAGCACATACCCGAAAAAATAGAGAGTGTGAGGTCTGGATGTTGAGCAGCGAACTGTCTCACAACTTCACAAGGCGACCAGTGATTAAAAGAATGATAAAATAATTTGTTTATTTGTAAATATGTACGCAAATGAGAGCAGTCACAATCTTCTAAGTTGCACAAAGTTGAAGATGATTGGGAGTCGTAGGCTTCCTTGATTATGAATGATTTGTCAGTTTCAGAAGGATGTATGTGCTTCAATAGACTTTCAATAGGCTATTTAAAAAGTAGCAATAAATAAATAAAAACACAATGCATATTAAGAAAACAAATAACAAATACTATATTCATTCATCAACTTCATGATCACGCATAATAAACGTTTTATAAAGCCACATAATCACTAATAAATCAAAAGTATCTGATCCATGGCATTCTAACAATTTATTTACACGATAAAGGTATTATGAATTAAGAATCAGGATAGTCAACTTAATCACAGTTGATACAATTCGAAATAGCTGGTTCCAACAGTCGTTACGAATTATGAATGGTAATTTAAACGACAAAAAATTCCTAAGTGAAAAAATGCAACAGAAGTGAAATGCTGATATGTGACTGAGTGATAATTCCTCGAGAGAAAAAGAGATCCGAATAAACTAAATCGAAAACAAGGCCATAAGCCAATAGGACGGAACTTTTTGTCATACAAGATGTGCTCATAAGTAAATTATGAAATAAAAAATAATATAAATGAATATCGTAAACGATTGGACAATATGGATAATGTAAGTCATTCATTCTAAAACCAATAAAGATCATTCATTATCCCCCGCCTCCCCACCCCATCATATGATATCCACTCTTTTAAGAGATGAAGGTTTGAGGACGTATTTAACTAGTTATGCAACTGTAAATCATTTAAAGATTTCTTTAAAAATCATTGGACTAACAGTCAATTGCTTATTTCATATGGCAGAAAGATTATTTCCCAAAATAGAGGTTCATGTACTCGGAACTGATATAACACTTCTTATATGAAAGGTATATTACTTGACTGCCAAGACCAAATAAAACAAATGATTCGAATCTAGAAACTAGTGGTTGAATGTCTAGCACAGCGACATTTTAGTGGATAAAGCAGTTCACTATCATCTACACAGTTGCAAGTTCGAATGTCGTAACAAGTACTTACGTTCACGAAGTGTAGCTCATAACTATAAGTATGTTTGTTTACTAAAATACAATATGATATGACAATTAGCGAGACTGTGTCAGCTATGCTTCATTAGTCTGAAACTACGCACATAAATTATTCGCATAACGCCAATATTATCCTGTATGATGTATTTTGAATGATTTTTACCTAAAATCGCCTTACTGTGGCATTAATAGTTCATAAATAGATTGAGAGCAAAGCCTGAAACTGAATTTGCCACCATTATTCCCTGTAAAGACCTATTACTTGAAGGTGAAATAAATGAGACTGAATTATTATTGTAAAAGTAGTGACTTAGAATATTCAGAAATTTAGTCAGTTTACTATATAAATGAACGGCACTGAGTTTCTATCTACTATGTTTTATCAAGATCAAGACCAAATGAGATACAAACTTTGACATAGAAAGATGCTCATAATAACTAAAACGAATCACTATAATTAGGTTTTCAGTTAATCGTTTAATAAGAACTAAAAGAGGCCATTACAAAGTGGCTAAAGACTGTAATTAAAGTATAACTGCCCAGTTATACTTCAACTAATAAGTAAAAGAAATGAGTCACGAATCCCGAGGAGATTAATGACACTGCTAGATTATTTTGACCTTTTCAAAGTGATATCTGTATCACATATTTACTCGTTTAAAGAATATAAAAAAAGTGAAGATTAAAGTTACCGAATACACCCTATTTACCTACTCAGCAAGATTATTCATAGATTAAGGTTGACCAAGAAGACAAATATGGTGGATATGTAACTGATAATATGATTTAAATTAACATACCTCTATGATAAAACGCTGGTACAGAAGTCGTAGTAAGTAGAAAGCTCTATCCGATAGAAATTTAGAAGGACAGTCCATAAAAATGAAGCACAATGTGATCAAAACAATATGATCACAAGTGAAATTTGGCCTAGACAGAAGAAAAGAGAACCTTAGGGAAAAAACAAAGTGGTTCAGGAATATCAGGTTAATGCATAAAACATACATCTGGAGACAACAGTTCAAAGGGCTTACAATCAAGTGGATATCTCACCTGTCATCAACCAGCAACTTCGGCTCTTCGTGTAAAATGAAATCAAAGTGATGTTGAACTTGTCTATTCGATCTATTATGTATGATAGAAACAACTTCGTCTTCAGTTACATAAACTAAAACTGAATATCAGTTAATGACTATAATGACATCATGTTACTACTGACCGATACATCGCGTTATACACTAAAGCAACTAAATTTCTATTAAATATTTATGATCAGTGCACTAAACACCACCAGTGTTTATCAATATTGAAGACATATCATGACAAAAGAAAACAACATATGAAGTTGGGAAGGTACAAAACAATTTTTACTAGTAGTAGCATGAAGTCTAAATTGTAATTTGTATGTGGCTTTGTAGTATATACTATTCAGTGATACGTTCACTTGAATCCTAGTGAATATTAACATTAGGATTCAGGTGGTATATTAGACTGACGAATCTAAACCAGGAAAGGACAGTCAATCTGGGACTCCATAGCTAGTCGTCATCAAATTTTACTTAAAAAAAAACATGCTTGAATAACAAAAACGACAGGTCACAACATTAAACTTAACTTTATGAATAAACACATTGAAAAATATAAGTTAACTCTTTAAATAAAAGGATAAGGATGAATATTTGCTTACATATTACTCATTATAAGACAAATACATTCAAAACACGCAGTAGATAATGATATATTTGATGCAGTATAGCACTGATCAATTACCCAGTTGAAAAGACCAATACTGTCAGAGTTGAAATCCAGTAGAAGGACTAAAGTCTCTTCACCGAGTTGTCGAAGCAGCTAAAGCAAAACAGAAAAACAAAGATACATAACGAGAAAATCGACCATCATTCAAAGATATTAAATTATAAAATCATAAATTTTATGGTCACAAAGTGAGTCATTATTATTTTCAATGAAAACTTCGGTTATAAGTTCTTTTAACAGTTAATTTTAGAAATGTCTTGATAAAATACTTAAATATCTTGACTAAAGAGCGAAAATACCGTAAAACATATTTTAAAAAAATTTAAGGAAAATTTAACCCCTGTGAACAGCTAGTATTCGTAGGTCAATTTGGAGAGTATCTAGTAAACATTATGATAACTACTGATTTAGAAATCCAATATGATTCTGTTATATGCTTCAGCTTCAGTTTTCACCCTCAGTATCTGCTAGGTTAAACCACAACAACGTTGTTCGAATAGTTCCAAATCTAACGTTTGTTGTTACAAAAAACTTCCCAGAATATACACAAAAGAAAATCTTGCACTGGATACATCAAAGAAAAGTAATATGTATTAAACACCAATATCATATTATCAGGAAATACAACCTACAGAATCCAATCGATGTCCACCACCAGCTGCTATTATCCGAGAGCGTGTGTGACTATTACCACACAATGAAGCACCTCCAGGACTTAGAGTATTGTGCAAAAGACCACGTCCTGTGACAGGGCAAAACCATAACCATGGACTAGAACTGAGAGCAGTATCACGTGCGACAAGAAGTCCAGAGATCCAACGAAGTACATAACCAGAACTTGGAGTGCATATATTTGAACCTGAAACACTAACCAAACGTTCGGCACTTGAAATAGATGATACATCTGAAATGATGCCCAGTTTCACATTGTCGTATGGTAACAAAGCCGAACGATCAAATATTGGACCACAACATACCAAAGCTGCCATTGCTTGGTTGGACAACCAAATTAAATCAATCCATAAACAATACTCTACAGATTCACTCTCATTAGGTTTTTCGATTTCACATCTTTTCTGTTGAATTGTAGAACTGTTAGGAGTCTGGCTTGATGAAACACTTAGATTAGTATTACAATCTATGGAACCAGAAGATGGTGCACTGCTAGCACCTAAATTATTAACAGATTGTGAGAAATTATCATTTGACAACTGGTGATGAAAGTCAATAATTCCAGGAGATATTTCATTTGATGGAGAAAACCCAACCATCCCGTTCAGAATAGGCGGTTGTTCAACGACATTTTCATTTGAATAGGAAGAACAAGATTGAGTCGGCGCTGGACCTTCGGATCCAAAGCTAAAAGATAAGTAATATTTAGTGCGTGAATTAAGTGTAAAGTGAATCGTAATATGAAGATCAAAATGCAAAATTCAACAACCTTGCCACATGTATTTCAATTGTAACAGATAAAGTGGCGTGGAAATCAAATTTATTTTATAGTAATTTAACAAAAATCATCCTAGAAAATTAATAATTCAAAACCGCGGCGATTGAAACACTAACTGATGATTTTATACAATATGTCCAACTAAATTCAGATAATCGTGTGGCTTAAATGCCTCGTAATTACGTTAGTGTTTTTGTTGCTATAACTGCTATGTCCCACAATTCATGCATGTTTTCATATGTGCAACATCTTGTAAGTCTGCTTTCCTATCCCCCCCCCTCAAATAGAACACAGCTCCAGAGCACTACGCTAATGTGACATTCACATATATTACTTGTTCATTGGACTTGTTCCGTCTCACTTCGTAAAGCAACTCATACTTGAAACAATTATATTTAGACATATGATGATATATCTCTGGTCTGCTTGTGCGATCGCATGGATCTATATTACTATTGCTTAAATATGATAACTATATAACAGATAATATTCTTATTGTGTTGTTTCTATTGTGATAATTGTGAAAGTCTTAGCATTTCAGTTACTATGGAATATTATTAGTTGTATATAAGAATATCACAATAATATAGTGAAGAACTTTTAAAGACAGTAGAAAACTGTCAGCAAACACTTGTTTAAGCATACTAAGAAAACCGTCCGTATTAGATGTACCATACTAGACAATAATATTGCTAGGTAGCATCGTAGTGATAACTGTTTGCATTTAAAAAACATATTCACGACAGAAGGTCTCATATGAATTTAGCATACTATCTCAGCACACAGAAAAATAGTTGAACTTGCGTAGCTTAACTGAAAATAATTTAAGTGAAAGCTTAAATCAATAAAGCGAAAAGTATATCAACACAACTACAAGCTTTGATTAATTCTGAAACTCATGAATGTTGCAACAGTGACTAGTCTTTTGGTACCTAGACAAAATATTATTTGAAAGAATGTACAAAAATGTTAGTTCCAGTGACCAATTTAGTTTACATATAAACATTGTCAGACCAATAAAATAAGATTATATTATTAAGACAAGGATTTAATAATTTCAATGAAACTACTTTCTCATTACGTACAAATCACTTTCTATAAGTCAATAGCAAACACGTTAATATGTCCGTTGTTTATGAAGTAATTATTAGGAACTTAATCTTATAACCAATCGTACCACGTTGAGTACGGAACATTTGGTTTCGGAGTTAAAGATATTACGAAGTTATCTAAATCAAAAGAGCTGAGGTTAAGTAATCAATAATACAACAAATGAAAGCAGATCAGATAATCGCCACATAAAGAATACTACATATGAGTTAGAATGAAACCCCAAGTAATGATGATCTAGAGTTGTATAAGTTTAATAAAAGAGAAATTAAGTTTCACAAATGCATAAATGGGAAAAGTTATAAACTTACTAAGTCCCCATAACGTGATCATAATGGGCACTCCAATGAGACAACAAAATGAACAGCTGATACCTTAATGTTGGAGGTAATAAAGTTGTACGGTTTTGCTCTAGATGGTAGAAAATAGGCGGTATAAATAAGAACTGAAATCAATTGATAAATACAAAAAGAATGACAATGGACAATAAATACTCAGATATAACTACTACTTTCATATAAGTGTAACAGTTATGAAAAGAATAGTGTTAACCAGGAAAAAAACATACGTAGGCAATCATTAAAGGTGTAAAGTACTAAAGCCCAAATAAGAAAAAAGCTAAAGATTTAGTAACATTCTGTCATTTATTTGTGGGTTAATTGATCTTCTACGGCATTTTTCGCCATCTATTTCAATTTATGAAGTCGCGAAGCATTGTTAACCCTCAAAGATATAGCACGATACATAATTGAATTTTAGTGACCGTAGAATATCAAGAATACTAAATCGAAATAACCGTATCGAATTTCAACTCGAAAACTATTTACTACTACAATGGGTATATTCCACAGTTAACAAAATACTATACAATTTGCTTCAACTAGTGTTAACGTATCTATTTAATAAAATTGGATATATATATATATATATATATATATATATATATATATATATATAATTGGCACCTATATAGGCCTAAGAATAGTATATTTATAGATAAAATTGGATATTTATTAAAAATTAAGTCATAAAAATACATACAACTACCAAGCAGTCTAGCCTCATCAATATGCTAAAGTAAAAGAATTTGAAATCAAACCGAAACACTTCATTTTCCAGCACAAATATATCCGATTTTTTCAAAAAATAATAATAATCATAACACAGGCAAATCAATAAACTAAATCTGAACATAAACCAATTTACTGATTTCAAATAACTTTATTGAATCACTAATTACTTCGGTAAGATGGACTAGAGAGACATGAATAAGTGAAATTATCTGGTAGAATAAAAAATGCAGGCTAACTCACTACTAATAACAATAAAATTTGAGGACTAGAAACCAGCCTATCTTTAAGTACACATTCCATATCAAACAACTCACAATTAACTAAGTCAACATCCGAAAATAAATGAACGACCATTTAGCGAACATTTATTATCGACCGTATTTACCATCCATAATTTTAGTTTCCATTTTCAAATTATCAGGTGAAAAACTGGATCTATTTGATTTCAATTACTGATGCACTTTTACGTATATAATTCGATATCAAATAGTTTCAACATGTTCAGTGCCAATTCTCATTAAATTGATTGTTAGCTTTATGAAAATTCACGAAAAATTTTACAGTTTTGCTCATGATTTAACATAACCAATACTTAGTGTAAAGAGGATAATACTAAATATTAAACATGAGATATTAACTAGTAAAAGCGTCTTCACTTACTCGGTAAACGTCGAATAAGCTCTTTAATGAAAATACAAAAATGCAAACGGATTTCACTCAGCGAATAAAATTCAGGTGAATAACTCGGTAATGACTGGCCAATAAACGTAGAATTAGGCAATGAAGTAATTACCGAATTACCACTCACCGATCCACTCATCTGACTGTTGTTCAAGGAAGTTCCACCTATAGTAACTTGCTGAGAGGCGGAACCAGATGGTATAGATACTAAGAGATTTAAAGACGTAGAGGACAGATGCGAATGATTGATGGGATTTAATAATTGATCCGAAACTGACTCTAAATAACCTCTCATCCCGTCCATGTAATCGAGAAGTTGACAAATTAAAGATCCTTGAGGAGTGATTATATTGGATTCTCTAAAGCAATAAAACACAAATTACAAAATGCAAAGCACGTTGTAAGGCACTTTAAATAAGTATATTCTAGAATTCAGTTTCAGAAAGATCCATCTAGACTGAAGATTATGTTCACTCTTCACTGATACCTTTGAGGATAAATACTAGTATTCATAAGTGATAAACATCGACATGTGTATCACAAGGTTTCAAATAAAAACCGTCGTCAATTAAGTTGGGAAAGTTAGAAAGAATGTCAGTTAAGCTATATCACAGATCGATTCATCTAACAACAATGAAATAATAGTATCTGCTTTAAGAATGTTTGATAAATAAGAGGGCAGCATCAAAAGATAAACGTAAGCAAACATAAATCAACAGGTCACTAGTCCACATATTTCACCAGAAAGACAAAATGTGTAGTAATATATACAGTATATGTTTAATCGATTAATTACTTACGGATATGCGAAAACACCAGTTTGTGCCATCAAGGAAAGAATTTTGATTAGAGCTGACCTTAAACCATCTCGTCGACGTCGACGTCGCAAATTCTCCTGCTTCCGATCGAAAGATTCTTTTAGTAAAGGTTGTAAATCCTCAAGAACATCTCTAAAAGAATTCACCCCGAAGAGTAATCCCATTTAACAGGTACCATAAGATAATATGAGATACATAAAAAAGACAATTTGACGAGATTAGTTAAAATTCTTGGAAGGTTTTAAGCAATTCTAGAAACAATGAGACAAAGTCAATTTATATTATTTCCATAATACTAAACGATAGTGAATAACTGTTAATTCAAGACTGCTAACCAAACACAGTGAGTATACCAAGAGAATGATCTGGAGATAGAGAGGGATAGAGTCAACACAGTGCAAAAATTGAATAAACCTTTCTACGTTTCCTGTTTAAATAGTTTTGGTCACTATTAGATATCATTTTTGTGACATTGTTTCTATATTCAGTCAGTCAAGTGTTTTAGAAATAATCATGACCACATCCGAACATACTAGGTTGATAATATATTTCGGTTCATTTGTATAGGTTACATTCAGCCCATAAAATCTCAAGAGATCAATCAGTAACTAATAAACAACCCGCTGCTATCGATAATAACTATGCAACAGGGAGTACAAAAGCAGTGGACGTACAATGAAAATTATAAGAAAATAAGAAAATTACCTGAACGAAGCTGGATTTATGCGACCAAGGCCACCAATAGCCGAATCTCGTATTTCTGGTTGTTCGCATTTTAATAAAGGTACCAACAACTTAATTAAATCCCTGGCATTCACTTTTCCATATGATGCCGAATGCTTTAAATCTGCTGGATTAGACCAATTAGTACATAGAGAGTTAAGTGCAGCTGTACGATTAGTTGAGACGTTGGAATTCGAATCAGTCGTTTGACTTAGAACTTCGTCAGAATGAGTAGGAGATTGAGTACTGTCACGACAACTGAAATTAGTAACACATGGCTCAGAATACTTTAATAAAAAACAGAGTAAAATTAACCACTTAGTAAACAGTCATTGAATAAATAGATAAAGTAATAACTACTGCGTTAACATCAAAATACTCATTACAAGTAACTGTAAAACGTCTTACGAAAGTGAGGGATATGATTTGCTAGCATTTGATCATAGATAATTTCGAAGAACTATTGCATACGGGATCGGTGAATAAAGTAAGATACTCTATATAGAGGTGTTATGCTCAGTGAGGATGTGGATCTTCATCAACGGAAGTGCATGAGTGATGCATGAATAAGAATAACACGATAGTAGAAAAGCTCATAGTTGCCTGTCAGATTGAAATATATATATAATAAGAATAATAGTCTACAAAAAATAATCACTATTCAGAGAAAAAGTCAATAATCGTAGTAGCATTACTAAAACAATTGCTATAATTAAGATTGCCATTAAGAAGAATATTTCGATTTGGTTATTTTCGATAAATAGAAACTATTTGAACTGTAAAAATATTTGATACCTAAAGAGAATTATTTATGGGAAACAATACAGACATTATAGAGGTTTCGAGGATATTCTGGACGTTATTTCGGTATTACAACTAGATGATCGACTGTTAGAAATGCTTACCAACCAAACTTACTATGCACATGATATAAACAATGAAAGTAATATAAAAAGAGTAAGAAAAGTGGGGAGAAGAAAATGAAATGGAGAGTGTGGTAAACTAGAAAAACAAACAAAAGTGTGGTACTGGAGACAAAGAATAAATTCAAACATATTTGGAGAATATTTCAAATACTTTTCATGAGTCTTCCCAAACTCGAAATATCAGACAAGGATAGTCAATACTTCAATGTTCACAATTATCACCAAAAAGCAGTAATAGAATGTAAAATACGAAGCAGATAGATTCCTTATGACTGAAGCTAAATGTGATAGACAATTGGTCGTTGTACAAAATATGATAAACAACCATTTAATATATGGGATTGACAACTATTTGAAAGTAGATGGGTACAGTGCTTTCAAGAATGAGGATAAATCAAACCAATGAACAGGTAGAGTCGGGTTTAATAGTAAGTATGTAAGTCACTTATTATCCTTGCGACAAACACTCATAAGATGAAATCGAAGCGAACATCGATACATAAGAACCAATAAAAATTGGCTTACTCGTTAGAATCTCCTTTTATCGAAGAATCTGGTGAATGCTTTTGTAGAGGAGACTCAGGTTGATAGCACATATCCGAGGGTTTGGATATGCGTGAACCAGTGGAGCTCGGAGCTATACAACACCCAACAACAACATAGTTATGCCATAGAGGAAGAAACTGTTCACGTTCATTCGCAGGTTTCTTACTCGTGGTTCGGAGTAACGACGATGCTCGATTTTCAGCCATTTGAGCACTGAAACATTAAATAATAATTACCGTCTATATGCAAAAAGTGGTTCTTGAAACCAAAACATGAGGAAGAGTAGATAATACTTAAAGAGCGTAACAGTATAATTCTGATGAAAATAAAAGGTTTATAGTCAGACGATAACCACTAAGGAAGAACGACTCGACAATGTCATAACTACATGGCTGTTTAAATACAATATTACGTTTCCAGTAAATTTATATTTTCAGAATCTATACTGGGGAAAACAGAAAAGGTGACAATTCGGAGGAAGATAATAACAAAAGTTGAAGTATAGAATTGGGAACAAGAAATTGTTGACGCGTTGGGTTGCGTTGCGTTGCAAGTAACTATTATAATCAAGACCAAGACATATTTTAACAAGAACAGAAACATATAATTATAAGAAGAGCAAACCAAAAGATCAACATTTGATTTTGAAAGAATAAAAAAGTGATTCAATTTACCTTGGGTCAATCAAAGGAAAAAGAGTACTTATTCGCTGGAACAGTATCGACCAAGCAGATTTGATAGCCATAGGACAACTTGTGGGGAGGTTAGATGCGTTGAACACTACAGAAAGACAAGTAGCCCATACATCTGTGAGAACTACACGTTCATATGTAGGCTGCATAATGTAAGCCTGTTGAGTATGCTGAACTTGTTGATTATACTGAGATGGTCTACGGTGAACAGGTACTGTAGAGAAATCTGATTTAGAAGTTTGCATATTCGAAAAATCAGGATGTTTAGAAGAAATGAATAATCCAGAAACTGGTGGTCTGGCTAGAATAATCAAATAAATAAGAAAAGCCAAGCATATAAACAAAATCGTTGTTTTAAAAATCCCCAAATAAAATAGAACCAAATTAATTGAAAATATCATATCACATAGTTTCGTAGAATATTACTTACCCTGTGTGTAAAGTATTTACTGAATAATCATGTACATCGCATACTCAAACGTTTAGTATTTATTCGTCAAATGACTCTACTGTGGATACAAAACTATGCATTGGTTTTCTAGAAATTATGGCTCCAACATTTCAAAAGGATGAGTAAGAGCAATACTTAGACTGGCCGCGCCAAGACAACAAAAGAGACAATCAGCTTCTGGTCAATCAGAAGACTGTATTTGAAAGTGAACAATTTATCCTAAAGGAACAATAACATTAATGTGAATGTAAAGCACTTACATACTTCTACATAAAGGTTTCAGCCTTTGAACGAAAAAGCGACGATATAGAACTTTAGCAAAATAGCTGAACAGCTAACAGCCACTGGAACTATTAAATGAATACAAGAACTATTTAGGCATCTGTAGAATACCTCAATGTTGTTAGCGTGAACACTCATCAATGAGTTCACAAAATACTACTGTAAATGATAGGGTATATGCTGGAAGTATATCCGTATAGATGTATGTATTGATGAAATAATAGTATTAGAGTTAAGTGAGCGTATTAAATATATGAAAATTACGATTAAACAAAATAGGATTTTCTTATGCATTATTATAAATTGTTGCGATAACTCCACAAGAAGACATGAAACTACAGAGGAAATTACTTCCTCATTGTAATTCCTACTGAATTTGTAGATTCAAGACATATTGTTTTGTAAATGGTCTCAGTCTGCCAAATGGATTACTGAAGAAGGCAACCAGGGACGTGTAAATGTATAAATAACATTATATTGTGACATGTACAGCAAAAGTCTCGTAAACCCATTTAATTTCTGTGAAAGCAAAATTAGAAGTGTACCGAAATTCCCTTACAGTTAGAACAATAGCTCCGCACTAACAACTAAACTGCAAGCTTCGCGCAGAAAATAGTTGTTAACAATAACAAGTAATGAAAAAGAATGCCCTAATGTTTTATTACTTTTAAAATCCTCAATCAATTAACACAGATAGAAGGAATCGAGTTCAAAAAATGAAATACCTACATAAAACATATATATATATATATATATATATATATATATATATATATATATATATATATATATATAAGAAGTTAGTAAGTAGATTCATCCGGTGTTGCAACCGAACAAAAAAACATTCACTTAATAGACGGTTTTCGTTTAAATCCGCATAGTCTCACTGTGTTGAAAAATGTAAAGAAACACTGGAAAATCTCGCAAAATCCAACTCGCATGCAATAAAAGACAATTTGCAACATGCCTCAGAACATCCTATAAACATAACACTTTTTACCGCAAGGATTTCGAACAACAAATTTTTCATATTAATCAACGCATTAGCGAAAACGGCACTATACCTGTCTGTAAGCCAGAACAACTCTTAATTACAAGCACTCACATTGAGGGCATGATAATTAGACATAATTTAAATATAGAATACCATAGTACGAATTAATTACAATGCCAAGAAAAGTATCGAGCTTTTCTCATATATCACTATTTAATTTTCTGATAAAGAAGTGTAAGCATACTATCTTCTTTTAGTAAATTGATCAGCCCGGTAGATGAACGAGAAGAGCCTCACTGTACCACGAGGTCATTTGTCAAGTAGAATAGTATAAATAAAGCTGTACATTAAACTAGTCAGTTTCATGCACAAGTGAAATACTAAAGTATTTATGTGATGTGCGAGTTGAAAGTGAAGTATGATTTAGAAATAAGGTGTCGAAATCTAGACGATTGAGAACTGTTTAAAAATTTGAGGATTATTTGTTTGTAAGTTGATGCAACGCCCTATGCATTTACGCTAACAAGAATAGAAGCACCCGTTTTATTGAGGAAAGGAGTACCCTCTTCTGGCAATAAAAACACAACGCCGAAAAAATTTTGAATCACACAATCAACTAATTATCGGTTAGTGTAGTCATTAATACGAATAGACAGCATTTATGTAACGGGGACGTTTCATGAAAAGAGTACGCCGATTACTGTGGAAACCAAACAAAAATTTAGTCCTTTGTGACGAGTGATTTAAAGTAAAATTCGGGAAGCTCAAATAGATAAGTAGATAAGTGCACTTTTCACTACTACTGAGACAGAATATATAAGATTAGTCAGGGCTTATAATTTGCTGCTTTGCAGTACTGGAACTGATAGTGATAAAATTGTTAATTGTGCACTAATTTCATAAGCAGAAAACAACCAGTTATAAAAAATAATGGTTCATCTTCAGAGCTGTGAAATCGCATATATATATCATATTTAATAATAATGCAATACGTTTAATCGAACACAGTAACATGATAAGCGTATTTAGGAGTCTAATAAAGGTTGAATTTAAAAAAAACTAGGTAGGAAATACGTAATTCGATCGCTTAAGGTGATAAGATAAATGAACTATATACAAGAATAACATGAAAACAAGAGAAAATGCTGAAAAATTAACAAGAATATTATTATATCTGAAGCATGGATGGCCGATATTATCGATTCTGTTATCCGCCGCACTATGTTTTACAGCTAGCACCTAGCCTTGCCTTAATCTATTGCTCAAGCACAAAGATCCGACTGATTATCAAGAAGCCAACTAGTCACTCACATGCATGTATTACAACAACAACCATAAACCAGTAATATACAAGATATGTATATAAGACCTAGTCTTTGTCATATTGTCTGTCAACGATATTGACCAATCACATGTCTTTTTCCAGACATGTCACACATGTCATGCGATTGCACATCTTGGAAAATGAAATTGCTCAAAACAGATCGTTTTAATGAACATAACTCTTGTTTTCCAGAGATAATTTTAGTCACAGATAAAAGTAAACAGTTCACAAATTTCAAAAAGTTAAAGTTAAAAAAGAGGAGAGATTTTCCAAGAAACTTGACAATCATCCTACAACCCTTACCTATTTCTATAACTTGTTTTCACTGCGGTGTTAGGCACAACAACTCAAATACGAAGTGTATTTTACAATTCAGAATAAATAAAATTATCACAAAATCAAGAAAGATGTGAACGAATTATGTGTAGTCTTTTCAATTAATAAGTTAAACTGCTCAAAGTTAGCCGTTAAGTATTTTCAAGAATTGGTAAAGACAGCACTATCAATATTGTATCCTGCTGCCTTTTCATTTATGAGTGGAGATCACAACTGAAATCACAGAGTACCAAAACCCAATACATAACTAACCACCAGTTGATCTAGTAAATAAATGAGCTAGATTAAGATTGGGACAAATTCGATATTCTGAGGCAACAAAGTTGTTGCAAGAATTAAGTATTTATTATTCATATTTGCTTTCTGATGGTAGTAGTCATTACAAAGAAGTAAATAATAATAATTCACAAAAACAAAACACAATTCAACATTTGTAATTTAAAGGTTTTAGGAATATCTTCAAAACAAATAACCATTGTTGAAATTAACCATAGATAGAAGTAATTTACTTAAGCCTGTTATATCGAACCACTAAAGGGTGAAAAACTTCCAGAACTGTGTTTTAGAGGACTAATTCATTTATTCTGGTCATGAGTAATGTAAACACTACATTTCTATTATTGTTACGTTCCTCTTACCGTATCCTCCCGTTTAGTATATTTGTTGTTATTATGTTGTCTCTTACTACGGACTACAGTTAATTAGTTGTGTACAAGTTACCCCCCCCCCATTCACTGCCACAATCTCTTCTATTTCGTATTAGTATAAAATCCCTAATTGTTTTGCTGTGTGGTCTGATTTTCTGTATATATAAAGGCATGATTGAAATACAATACGATTAAATTGGGTTGGATAGGATTATGTTTGGTTGGCTCATAAGTCGTTGTTTTCACTATTCCGGATTTGGGGACTGGTAGTCGTGGGGCAGACGTGTCCGTATTCTGATTATCAATTATCAAGGTCATTGTGTATTGTTTCGCAATACATAACAAAACCTATTATGTATATCGTGAAAATGCTGTTTTCCGCTCATATATTAGCATGACGTCAAATACACTGGTGTCTAATCAGAAGTTGCATAAAAGACAATTACTAGATCAATAAATATGATAACTAAAGATCTTTCATGGATTTATCAAATCTGAACTAGAAGTAAAATATATACATTAAGTTCACTCTCTAAGTGATAAAAATAACCCGTTGTTAGGTATTTCTAGAGAAAAAATATGTCTTAATGCATCAGACTGCATAGATTACACATGATATACTTAATACTTGTTGAGGTACATATTCTAAAAATCAACTAATAATTAATTCGGTTTATAATGCAGTAAATCAGTGGGAAGAATACTTTATTGTAATTAATTATTAGTGCTTACCAATTTTCGTAAATGATTCCTGAACAATACATTCATCAAGTGCGGATTTTTCTGTTGTATTACCAGCAACGGAATCCCCTCCAGATGCACTATTATTGCTATTACCAATGTTATTATTAGCGTTATCAGAATTACTTAGTTTACTGAGATCTTGACGATCTGATAGATCATTAGATAGACCCTCGTCATTTTGCTGTACATCATTGTTAGACATTAAACCAGAATATTGAGTGTTATTCAAACAATTAGCCGGTAAAACAATTGGTGAATAAACAGTCGCCGTACTACCACCAAACCAAACAGGATGTGAACGTTCCGTAAAAACAGAAAAGTCCATACTAGGTACGGAAGATAGAACAGACTGGAATTTACGAAAAGATACATGATTAAGCTATGTGATAAATAAGTTATCTAATAATAAAAACAAGTCACTATACTAAATATTCATAGAACAGGTTTTTAAATAACAAAAATCTACATACTTTTCCTGAAAACTGTCAATTTCCTATATATGCTGGCATTTAAATAATTATGACAGAAAAGATTTCTTCAGCTTAAACAACAATTCAGTCGAATGTTTACATGAATAATGATTTTAAGGACGAAAAACAATTAACTGATTAGTTAATTATTAAGTTTTGGGATTATTTAATGTTAACTCTAATTAACATCACTGTACAACCACAAATTTTTTACAATTATCAATACAATATTTTTGATCTTATTTATTAACTTAAATAATATATCATCGTACACACCTACATTCATTCCGAATCGGTCAATGAAATGTTAAAAATCTTTTACTTAAGTGTACTATGCTCATTTGATAAACAAAGACGATTTTATATTTATTTGATTGAATATGTCACAGATTAATGTTGGCAGGGTACCACTGAAAATCAGGGAGCACTGGACAGCCGTTTAGTTCTAGTGTGGAACTCCTCAATTCGATTTTATATTTACCTCTTGCAAAAGTTTTTTTAAAATCATCACTCCTAATACCATACAGATACATACATACAAGTTCAGATCACACTTTCACTACAAATGTCACACAGACCAAAACATAAATTTAACATTATAACGAGATTGAATAAGCCTTAGGTAGAGAAATGTTTTTTGGATCATACTTAACTTTGATAACCTTGATTTTGATTATTTCTCTAAAGAAATTTGGGTCAGTTTGCCGAGCGAAATGTTAAGAGTAATTAACATCTAATATCTTATACATACTTAGCACCCAAATATTATCAAACTAATCACTTAGATTTTGATGAATATTCATATAGATACCTATATGAATTTGTAAAACAGTTTAATAACACCGTATCAGATAGTTACACGTTATTCTCAAGCAAACCACGTAATTTGCAGTAAAGGCCACATCATTTTGACTATACCTTCTTATAAGCTAATTAGGCTTCCACAGGTGTCTAACTATTTGTAGAAATAAGATTTTGTCGTTTACTTAATTGCTATTAGTTTCAATTACAGATATTACACCTGCTACAGTTCAGCAATTTTCTGATAAATTATGGATTATTCACAAAATGGTACGAAGAGAACAAAATTCTATCTTAATCCTTGCTTTATTCGTACACAGTTTGTATTATAACCTATAACTTATATTGAGTAATTTTAATATAAGCTAGTTTTTTTACGGTAGATTCATAATGTTTAAAACAAATTGATAGACAAGATTGTTCATTTTATTAATTGGATTAATAAGACATTGAACTTTACTGTAAATCTATAGTAATATTTCCGTCTAATAATCACTTCGTTACGCATTATACTTCGTACTTTACATTTGTATATGCAGACAATTAAATTCGATACCTAAAGCTTTCTAGGAAATGAATGAACAGACCAATAGGGGTCTACACCTAATGATATATAATTTGCAGTAGTTTGAATCATCACAAAATACGGAATAATACATAAATACATAGAAACACGGAAGACAGATTATCCGACAATAAAAAACAAAACTAGTATGATCATCTGTCACATGATTCAAGGGATTAGATGTAGCTAAACAATCTGGTTAATCAGAACTCATAAAAGACCACATGAGTGAACTTTGGATATAAATAAGCCAAAATAAATGACCGACGATCAAACGAAAAATGCGGACAGTTTATTCAGTATAATTGTTCATATTTAAATCAATATAATAAATAGATATAGCTTACTCTTTCACTTAAAGGTAGTATGGGCAAAATACGTTTTAAAATAACTGGCACTGAACGGTCTAAGACGTCTATACAACACAGTTCACGTGGATCGTTAAGATATTTTATCGAGGGGTCATATGTTGCGGATCGAATCAAATTTAATAAAGCTCGACATTTTCGGAGAATGTGAACAGATAACCGCCTGGTGATTAGACGACAACTGCACAACATAACTAAAGCAAATCCCTCAGCTTCATATAATGCTGATTTTTCAGCCATATTAGGTGTTACAGCTCCATCCTAAAAGAGTAAAAAGGAATTTCGCGAATATTGAAAAATATATTCATTTGAAGGTTTATTACTAACCAAATGCAGTTTACTCCTTAGAGTAGTCAAAGTCATGAATAATAGAGCATAGTATGCCACAAATAATATTAAATGACTGGCAATTCGTTGAAGTGGAATTCCAGCTTAATCTATGGTGATATTTCAAAAATCTCTTCCAGAATCTCTTTTTATTAATTAAAATATAGCGAAGTCAGTGCTCTTCGCAATTGAATTAAACTGCTTAGTAAGAAGGCTGAGGAGAGTCCGTGATAAATTATAAGATTATCAACAAAACAATCATCATCATTAATAATAATAATAATAATAATAATAATAATAATAATAATAATAATGATAATAATGATAATAATAATGGTATGACTGCTCGTGACAAGCTCCGAGATGAGGTTCAAAATGTTCTACATATGAGACTTCGTACATGTAGACCATGACATTGATAATAAGATAATTACTGACTAGTGAAATTAGATAATGTTAGTGCTACACCATAAACTAACCGCAGTTGAAAATAAAGACTTATAGTTTTAAACTTAGTAATAGTAAGGTATGATACATGCGATGAAATCCGAACATTTTGAGTTCTATGCTGGGCATGATAGTAAGTTCGCGTTGAAGCGATAAAACTACTAAGTGTTCCCCGCCATTTAGTAAGCCGCCAAGTAACATTAGTTTGTACTTAAAATAAACCACAAAGAGAATTATTCCTTCCAGCCTTTTACAAAGGAGCAAATAACAACTTAGTATAAAAATACATGCATTTCATTGTAATACTTTAAATTCATAGTAAGAGCAAAAAACACAAGTGAACCACGTTAGATACAACATGCCTTTTGTAATGCTAACTTCCAGTTGTTTAATAAATGAAATAAAGTTTTCAAACAGCTATCGAGTTGATGGGGTGATGTATCCGCTACATTTTTCTGAATAAACTGTATAAAAACTGAAAATTATAAAGTAGAGAGTGAGAAATTAATAATTTAAATTTACAAAGAACAAATACAAAAACGTATATAAAAGGCACCAACAACATGAAATCAATAAGTTCGAATAAACGTTAATTTAGATCACACATACTTCGACGCTAATGAATACTTTGAAATTTTTAGCACGAATCATCGAAATGCTCTGTTCATCAATAAGCATAAGAAAAACAACTTACATAAACAATAGGCAGATGAGTAAACTGTACATACACCGAATTACAAGACTCAGTTAGTAAAAAACCATGGTTACGTAAGCAAAATAATCAGAACTGAAAAAAAACCTGTGCAACCTTCCTACTCGGAATGAATCATTGAGGATTGGCATTTTTAAACATAAAAAATATGAAATTTTAATTTCTACTCATTGGAATTTTACAAATATATATCACTTATTTTATAAACAATCTATCCAATGATCAATTTATTTGAAATTGTAAAAAATATGAATAAAACAACTACTTTTGACTAACATATTTAAGTTATCTACACGAAATGAATTATTTTTATCAATATACCCTGTAATAAGAGGGTAATTCCAACCAAATTGGTTTTTAAGGAGGTCAACTGATCAACACCACAGTACCCAGGCCATCTACAAACTAAACACTAGTAATCTAATGCAGCCTTATCTTGTGGAACTATACGTATAATTAAAACGTTTGTGTAAATTAAGTATACTGACGATAATAATGATTGATAGAAGTCAAACAACCACTCTCCGATCATCAAGAGGTAGAAGTGAGTTGGTCAAATCATAATCAACAGAGAGTCTGACGATACATCAATACGACGAGATGAAATCAGCAGGATCAGTAGAAAGTCGGATTAGTGTTAGGAATAATAATTAGAAATAAAAAAACACTAAGAATACGCTTCAAGAATGCAAAATGAAAAGTATGTAATAAGGAATACAGAAAACGAGGAAGGATGAAAGGAAGATAAAAAGTATATCTAGCGGGGTCACCCTGATCGATGTTAAGCCGAGTTACTCAACAAGTTAAACTATCGATCTTCGGTATGAATTAGTCAGTCAGTTACATCCAAGGACTTGGTACATGCTTATATTAAAACAAGTTGCCATGCTGCAATTAACAGATAGAGATTAAATTGTTGAACAAAATACCAGAGTAGGGGACAACCTTGACGAACACCACTTGAAGCAATTCGTTCCGAAGACAGTTCGCCAAAAGCACCGGCTCGACATGGAGTGTTCCAGTAAAGAGCCTGTATAAAGTTAGCGTACTTCGCCGGTACATATTTCAATGATAGATATTTCCACATAACCTTACGATCAATAGAGTCAAATGCCGCCTTAAGGTCAAGGAATACAAATATTGTTGGGCGTCTGAAAGTGTGTTTATGTTCCAGAACCTGGCGAAGTGTGAATATTTGGTCTATACAGCCACGTCCAGATCTGAAACCACCTTGGTTCTCTCGAGTTTGCTCTTCACGAGCTATAGTTAGGCGTCGAAGTATGATTGAAGCCAATATTTTAGACACTATATTCGTTAAGCTGATTCCACGGTAATTGTCACAAAAGGACTTCTGTCCATTCTTATAGATTGGGACGATTAACGTTGAGACCAGTCAGATGGAATTACGTCCAGTTCCCAAATTGTAAACAAGATCCCCATTAATCTTGTTCCTAAAACTGGACCATTGTCTTTAAATATCACAGGGGTTAACCCATCAGGTCCTGCTGCTCTCCCTCGCTTTACATTCCTTATAGCCTTCTCAACCTCACTAAGACTTGGGGGACCAATATTAATTTGCCATCCAGATTGCTTGCATAGATCTTTCACGTCCAGTGAGACGCAGACTAACGCACACTCGTACCAAAGCATGATCTGAGTCTAAACATGTACTCCAAAATGACCCACAGTCTTCTATCGAGCCTTTCCAACGATGGCTAATGGCAATGTGGTCTATTTGAGTCCAGCGTTGGGTTGATTGTGAAGGTCGCCATGTCAATTGATGTTTGCTAGAAATAGACAGTTATCTGGACATAGTTCCAACAGACGGTTGCCATTATCTGTTCGTTCAGCCGCGAATCCAAAGTAACCACCTAGGTGCATTTCGCTTTCGTTTAGTCTACTTACTTGGGCATTAAAGTCACCAGCCACTATCACTACATCAGTGCGTCTAGCTTTTCCACGGAGGTCAGAAAACTTTCTGTAGAATTCATCTTTTACTTCATTTGACTTGCAATCAGTGGGAGCGTAGGCAGAGACAACAAAGAGATGACGATATGTGTCCCTATCTTCCCGAGTTCTTATCGCGCCGTTTAGATGGACAGCGTATAAGCGACTGTCTACTGGAACTCAGTCAAAGAGAGTCTATTCCCACAAGGCCTCGAGTGGTAGCGGCGGGGTCTCCGGAGTAAACAGAGCCTGTTCTTTATTTTGGCAAAGGTTGAATCAAGTGAGCGACCGTACTCGGGTCTTGTTACTTGTTTCCGAGACTCAGCATAAAAAGATTAGCCGGATTCTAGAGCCATAGATAAGGAAGCTTGTTGTCCTATTTGGCACAAGATTAGAACATTAGAAGCTCTAAAATGTAACTTAGAGCGAGGTTTCAGAAGACCATGGATAACATTTCGTGAACTCGAAACGTTAGCATTACAGACGTGAGGTGATGAAGTTACGCCAGAATTGTTAGTCCTAGGGATAAGAGGTCTAAGGGTTCGATTTGACCTCGAACAAGATGATCTCGTGTGATGTTAGAGGCATGAAGGTAGTGTTTACTTCCTGACCGACCACTCAATAGAAGGATATTGCCTCTTGAGGGACTTGAAAAGGAAGCTTGGTGAGTATTGGTTTTAGTGACCTGGGAGCCTAGTCGCACGACCTAAGGGACAACTGCTTGAGGCCAGTCACGCACGATATTGTCATGGGGAGTTTTTGAAATGTTAGCTTCGCTCTTTAAAAAGTCTTACCATCGAAGGCAGAAATTCATAGAGTAAGGTGAAGCGTGACATTCCTAGGGTTGACTTTTTCTAACCCCTTCCTTCCTTTGAGAGAAGGCAGCATCACTGCAGATGCTGGTTAACCGTGGGAAATACCTTACTGCTGTCACACTCAGCTGCAGATAGCAGTACGACTTCGCCCTCAGATCTTGGGTTGCTGCCCTTAGTCTTATCGCTATCCAACAGACCTGCTTTGAATAGAGGGACATAGAGAAACATGCGTCCCAGTCAACATAGTTCGGTTGGGTCAACACAACAGGCAAGCCCGACTATCACGTAAAGGCAGTAGCTATGGATATGATCTTGGCTATATTTTGGATCCCAACGACATAATTAATACCTATCAACATGGCTTAGATCAACAATCAATAACTTCAAGGAGTGATATTACGTTGCCCTAACTTCCGTCTAATATACTCCTAAATCAGAGAATGAGTAAGTGGCATTTTACAACTATATTATTTCATAACCAATTATTGTGGTCAATGGACTATGTGATATAAACTTGATTCTACTACTACCAATATACACTACATGACTGACACCAGGTTACCAAATCAACCCTCAGCAACGACGTTTATGACATCAAGTTACTTAAAGCAACTAGCAGTACTAGTAAAAGGATTATATTGATTAACACTACGAACTAACGAAGATAGGTGAAGTGATGCTAGAATGGCACTCATTTAACACAACGGTCATGGGATGAACCATTTCACTAATTATCAATTCGTAAAATTAAATCTTCATGCGTTCTATAAAATCACAAGCTTCGTAATTAAAGATAATACCTCGTAATGGAAACAGGAACATAAAACGTTACAGAATTTAGAAAATGACGTATGGACAAAAAGTACTTTGTAATTTAGAACTGGTCCTCAAAATAAATCATACAATATAAATAAGTAACTAAACAAAATATTTACCAACCTTGTATTGTTTTAACTCGATAAGCTGGTAATTCAACAATTAAATTTGCCATAGCTTGCTGTGCCATTTTTCGTACATCTTCGTCAACATGTAAACAAACTTTAGCTAATATTTCTAAAATTTCTTGTTTAGTCATATCAATAGGAAGCAGACGAGGAATACAAGCAACACAAGTCTTTAATAAATCCAGTTTAGGTTTACGATCTGCCCTGTAACGGAAAAATGGAATAAAATGGTTTTTTTAAAGGAAAATAATTGTGTATATTTTGATATTCTGGAAAGATTTACTATAAATTCATAGTTAACTATGTAACGAAGGTATTGTTCAGAAACACCAAATATATTAGAATAAGTAAATTGATCTAGCGAATTGATAAAATGCTTCAAAAAATTATAAAGTGTATGAGAAACCCCAACTAAATGGTAAGAAAATTGAGTGAATTCTCATAAAACAAACCCTAAGAATATTTTACATTTAGTTCATGTCTATTGATTGTTGTGAGGTTGGGAAGGCTATAAGTAACTTGAAGCGAAGGAAAGCAGAAAGACCTGATAAGTTGTCTACCGATATCTTTAAGGATGATGTTCCAGGTTTAACTAGCAGGTTGACTGATATATTAACCAACGTCTAGTAACTGAACATCATCCCATCTGACTGGTCTCGTTCACTGATCGTTCCAATTTACAAAAAGGGGCAGAAATCCTCTTGTGACAACCACAGAGGAATCAGTTTGACTAATATAGTATCTAAAATATTAGCCTCTATAATCATTCGACATTACTACAACACTAGAGGACAGCAGACTCGAGAAAACCAGGCTGGTATCAGACCTTGACGAAGTTGCATTGATCACATATTCACCCTGCGCCAGATCCTCGAACACAGACATATGTACCAACGTCCAACTATAGTTGTATTTCTTGACTTGAAAGCTTTCGACTCAGTAGACCGTGAAGTCTTGTGGCAGTGTTTGTCATTAAAAGGCGTACCTCAAAAGTATATAAACCTTATAAAGGCTATCTACTCAGTCACCACCGGTCGAGTCAGAGCCTATGCAGAATTGTCATGAGAAGTATCATCCTCAAGTGGGGTTCGTCAGGGTTGCCCCTTAACCCCTCATTCATTTTATTTCGTCATAGATGTACTTTTAGATATCTCTCTTACTTCTTTTAACTCCTCTAAAGTTAATCTCCTTCCAGGAAGTCCTCCCGTCAACTTAGAATACACAGACGATATAGTCCTATTTGGTGAAGACGCTGACAATATTCAGAGTCTCCTGAGCTCCTAGAGTAACAATGCAAGCTTTTTCGGGATGCACTTTTCCCCTTCTAAATGTAAAATTATACACCAAGATTAATCTGCTTCACGACCTAGATTAGTTACAGGGAGCGAAGTAGTTGAATGAGTTGATCACTTCACTTATCCCGGAAGTCTCATCACCCCTGGTGGGTCGGTGTCTGACGAAATCTCAGCATGGATTCAGAAAGCCCGATTGACATTTGCCAATTTACGCCACTTGTGGCGCAGGAGAGATATCCGTGTCTCAACGAAGGGCCGGGTATAATGCGCTGCAGTCCGCGCCGTCTTAACTTATGGCTGAGAAACGTGGGCCATGAAAACCCAATATATGAGTTGACTTTAGGCATTTGATCATAGAAATCTTCGTAGCACCGTTCGTATATCATGGAACAGTTGAATAAGTAATATTGAGGTTAGACAAAAGGTTCTTGGGAAATATGGTAGATCAACCGAAGAAGTCATTAACCTTCATTGACTGAGATGGTTGGGACGTGTATTGCACATGCCTGACCGTCGCCTGCCTCGTCGCGCGATGTTACCTAGGGTTGAAGTAGGATGTAAGAATGGGAGGGGCGACCAAACTAAAACATGGCATCAGTTCATGAAGTCTTTAACTGTTCGTCTAGGCCATGTTGGTAGATGCAGATTACCTGGTTGGGGTCCGCGTGATGATCGTAATGAATGGGTGGAGACACTGGGCGACATGGCTCGGAATCTGCCACAATGAAGCAAGTGTATTCACTCTTTACCTCCATCTGAATCTTCAATTCTATTATTCTTCTCTGCACACCTTTACTTTACTCTCCCCTCTTGTATTCTGTTATAGTGTTACCTCTGCAACCTCGTAGTGCCAATGTGGTATGACAACTTAAACCTAAGGGAGTATGTGTCCAGTTCTACGTTGTTGGTGAATGAAAAAATGACTATTGATCGTTGCTCTATTTATTTTCTACACATAATAATACTGAACACCATTTAAATAGAGTGGGAATTCGATTATATAAAATACAGTAGTCATGATCCAAATAAGTGATTAGTATTAGTTTTTATAATAAATTGTCGGGCATATCGCCAGTTTTATTAAGTATTACTTATGGGTACACAGAATCAAAGAGCACTATTCCAAAACTGACTGCACGTGAAATTGTCATCAAAGTGATTGCATTTTAGGCCCTTATTATGAAATATATAGGAAGGGTTATAGACGAATAAATAAATTTTAAAATGATACTTTACAATAAAAGTTAATAAAAGTAAAAAATAGGGATAATTTTACTAACAGTTGTTAATCGAAAAAATTAAACAAAACTATGATCTCATATCAATATACAACAATATCTAAAAGTTGAAATCTGAGAAATTTTCACATTAGGAGTGACGAGAAAGAAAGTGGTTAGAAAATATTCGTGGGATCTTTCATATATCTACAGTAAATATGGAAGCTGTGACTCACATCTAATCATAAGTCATATTTTTTCAAGAATAAAAACATCTACCTAAACCATGAATAATTGTGGGTGATTTTAAATGGCTATGCCTTCCATTGTATGTTAGGAAATATGAGATAATTACCGTGATGTCATGGAAATGCATGATACTAGAGATGACAGAAAAAGTCATTAAGTTACAATCATGAAAATTAATTCTCCAGTACAATGAAATCATAAAATTAAACTAAGCGCAGCTTACGTCATTAATTCATCAAATTCTTTTTGAGTAACTTCTTGTTTTGGCAGCATCATTGTGCGACAAACTTGAGTATCCAGCTGACGTAAGATATGTTCAAATGCTCTTCGAACAGGTACTAAGTAGCTTTGTATCCCTAACAAGGAGCCCAATGCTTCATTCAAATTGGTGCCGTGAAAGGAGCGTTTAATAACAGCTTGTCTCAAACCTCCACCAATCCCACCAGCACCAATACACTGTTGGGGCATAGGAGGTTCTCCTTCCTTTTGTTGTAGACCGTGAGCAATAAGCAGGAAAGCACATAAGCCTACGTTTATTCTCTAAAAAGAACAATAAAACAACAAGTAGAGGAAGATATGTACTCACATAAAACTACTAGTTTTGAGAAAACCTAAAGAAAAACACTATGTAAAGGTAACAAGCTATCGTGATAAATGTAATCATGATGCTGCTAAAATTATATATACATTACTGCAATAAACATTTTAGTAATTGGCTGCATCTATCTTAGATTCGTAATAACATGCTAAGGATTTAGTGTTTCTACACAAAATGTAACTAGTTCTAATGCTATATACAATAATAGTTTAGAGCAGAGGCTGGCAAAATGCGCCCACTGAGTAGAATTGAGTAAGTGAAATCACTTAGGAATATGCGTAAAAAAAAGACGGAAATGAGATGATTCAGAATTATTTTAGGGAAACATAGAAATTCGTATTAAAATATTAAAAAAACGTTCGAAATCAAAATAATCTGCTTTACAAGAGAGATGAGAAACTTTGCTCAATTCCAGAATCTAGGCACACAAAAAGTTTCAATATAATCTAATCTCATTGTATTAACTGATGAATTGTCATTTAACATTTACAATCTATCAACAGCTTGGGTGAACAAACCAAACATCCAATACTGGTCAAACTGTATACATCAGTAAATGAGGATACACTTAACAATCTGAGGAATTGCGCACGTAAAGTTCTTACTAATTTCGAGTCAACTTACAATTGTGAACAAGCGTTTTAGTGTATGAACTTCAAATTCAGGTACTAATTCACAAGTATGACTCCAAAGTAAACAGGCAAAGTGATTCTTGACTACAACAAAATATCGAAAAACTATGCATAGTTGCATTCCTTACAGTGGTAAAACACTGATGTTTGTTATAAAAGTGCTAGTTTTATTAAAAATAATTGCATGTTAACATCCACGTTTATATGGCCCTCGGAGCAAAACATTAACCTTCATTTTAGAGCCTCGCACATAAATCTAAACAACATAATGAAATCTTACCTCTCTATGGTTAGTAAAAATTTGTAGAGTAACCTATTCGCTCCGTAATATTATCTTAACAGTGTCACTTAAAGAGTTTTACGAACATTTTCAGAAAATGTTTAAATTCCTTAAGTAAGTACCGAATAGTTGCAACGTGTATAGATCTCACAAAACATGCTTCATTTCTGCTTGCTGAAAAACTAGTTCACTATTTCAGATATGGTACTAGTAGTAATTTTAGATTACTAACTAATGTGTAACAAAATTACAGGAAGTTAATTCGGTTACTTTTTCCCGACCAATCCATTATGACCAACAAATATAATTCAGTAAACACCAACAAACAATTCAATCCACAGAGCCATGTGGTTATGTTAAATAAAAAAGTGTGAGTATACGCCAAACATGTATTGACACGAAGTGATGTAGTAACGATGGCATCAGTATAAGTGAACACAGATATCTATATCACATATAAGACTAATTTACAATTACCTCTGGCATCACCAAGGTTTTTTGCAATCCGTTCACTCCCAGTCGCTCAATGATAACTTCTTTCATCGCAAATTCAAGCTTCTCCTAATAGAAAGGGTCAAATGGAAAAATACAACTAAATCAGTATTGTGACTATTAAGCATACTCACTTTAATTTTAACACAAATTATCAACAATTATGTACAAAAAAAAGCCTATAACAAGTTTGAAATACAACCTACTTGTTTTCATAACTACAATTAAACAGTGCATTTAGATTACTTATTTTGTTAACATGTACTGATTTTCATACAAAGCATTGCTGTCAAAAAGAATCAAATGAAGGAAATTATATGCACAAACTTTAGTTTTATCCTTATTAGCATAAAATAGTGGAACTAAATACAGTCTGTATTCAAACGATTATATAAACAGCCGAAACCACTAAAGCAGTGGTGTAGATGGAAACTTAAAGTAAGAAACACTCATCAGATTTGTTAACTTCAGCAGAAAGCCATGTTTATTAACTAGTATGTTAATAAGCGTTGTCAGTAAAGTTATAACTGGCATAAAAGTCCATGAATTTGCCACTGCAACAAATCATTCCGAATAGTTTATAATCGTGTGGTGATTAGTTTGTCTTCCTTCTAAACAACAGTTTACGCATAAATCGAATCTGAATCTACAATCTAATAATAGTACATAAAAAAGCACAAACGCATATTCACTGGAACGTATCGTATATACTTACAAAAGGCAACACAACAGCATTAAGTTAATAAGTCGCTAAACACTTATCTATGTCTAAACAAAACAAATAATAATTTTAAAAAAAAACAGTTCAATTATTATGCAACATAGCAATCGCTTACATGAGCAATAAATTGGATAATACGAACAAATATATTAATTGGTGCATCTTTTGGCAAAATGATTTTCTGATTTTTCGGAAATAAGCTATTGATAATTGTACATAATTTCGCTTGAGTCTCTGTATGCTTTTCACCTTTGATGCGTACAATGTAGACCCTACGTATAATTTGGGAGAGTTAAACAGTGTGGTAAGAAGTGATAGCATTTATAATATTACGTACATCTATGTAATATGGTATGATTTTAGCGAGGTGAGTGGCATGGTATCACTGAAAAACTTGCGACTAAGAATGGAGGAAATCTGTGTAGTTTTAAAGATTATTTAAATGATATCAACTTTTGGCGTTCAACAGTTAACGGCATTAGTTTAATGTCTCAACTTCAGGAAAGATGAGAAGGAGTCAAACCACCTGATTCCTCAGGAAAAAATAAAATGATTAATCGACCTACTGTTATTTTTCATATATATGACTGTCTCAAATTCACTCTGGGATTTTTACTACACCGAATATTGTTTTTACTTTATGAATTATGAATCAAGATTGAACATGTGAAAAAACTACATTATTCACTATAAAAAGAATTAAGTCACAAAACTATAGCAACTTCTCTATTTTCTATAGTACACAAATGGCCTCAAGACCTTCAGTTCAACAGTCAAAAGCACTGAATAACTTCATTCTACAGACGATGTACTATACAATAAAACCTCAAATAAGTTGGTATACATACTTGAAAGCTCTGTGAAGTCACAAGGTTTTACAGGCCAAATCAGTATAACAAAAATTAAGCCCTTACTTTTGAAATATGTATCAATACATCATATGGAATACGATTGAATGTTTACCTAGGGGCTTCAGTTCAGAAAACCACTAGTATTTAGTCCCGTTTAAAACTGAGTGACTTTATTCATAAAACCTAGTTTATCTCGTTTTTTTAGTAGCAGAATAAATGTAATTAGTAAGGAAATTTAAAATAATCCAAGTTAGATACATGAGTGGATGAAACTTAAGTATTCAATAAACTGTTCCATATAAGATTGTTATACTGAAAAATCTTATAAACGACTAATAAAAGTAGCCATACCCAATCGGTTTAGTCTTCTACCCAAAAAAATATTGCAAAACCGTTTAAGTTGAAAAAAGAAAAGAAATAAATGTAGAACAGGAATAGTTGTGATTATAGATGTAGGGACTATTATGTATTGTTTAACTAAATACAATATTCACGAAAACCTAGACAGATAGACAAAACATATTGAATAAATCGTTCTGTGCATCAACGATTTATGTTAAAGACTAAAAGCTTAACCTGTAAAATCAAAGTACACATCTAATATTGTATCACCACTAAGTATCGAGATTTCTAGTCTAGAGCTTACCATAGTATGCATGATAATGATTGTAAACTGACTAATGCAACTTTTGAACTTCGATTTTTAAGGTGGTTTAAACAAATAGACAAGAAATTGGTCCAATTGTTGAGGAAGAATGGTTTAGTACCAACACACAGTAAACAAGTCACCAATGGGAACAAAGCCTTTGAAAAAAGACAAAAAAAAATTATGGATGTGGTATGAAAAGCTAATGTAGTTAATGAAATACTCTGTACTCCAAAGCGATGCATACATCACACTATACTTGATGCATTATCATTGTGAACCAATTATGAAACTAATGTGACGGTGAAATATATGGACTCACAACAGACTAATGTGAAGAAAACTTGAAACGTTCGTAACCGAACCTAGTCGCCTCATTATTCAAAGATGCTAGTAAACAGGCAATAAATAGAGGATTGTAAAATAGTGAGATTACTTTCGTCGTAAGAGATTAATATCTTGCTAGCGAAATTAAAGGTTGACAAATGTGATTATTGCATAACTACCAAATACTTACTTCGACCAATGATTAAGTAATCGTTTCGCTCAGTAGTTCGCCAAATTAAAAGAAATTATGGTTTTAACCGACTTGGCATAACTTAATGTATTCAGAACATTTTTTTCCAATTAGCATAAACATATCTATTCACTGATGCAGTTATATAATTGCTTTAAGCACAAAAGTCATTTTCTACTACTGTCAATGGATTTTTCACAACTTTCGTTTTGGCATGACATGTATTCGAAGCATCCTTGATAACCCTTGTTCATGTTAACTGGTGGCTGATGTTATCTAAAATCAATGTGTGGTGAAATCCATCGGAGACGTTTTAAGACTCGAAGTAGGCAATTAATAGAAGCCTGATGGAATAAGTTTAAATTCATATTACTTCGTTGCTTAAATTCGTCTCCTTGAAGACCCCTATTCCACTAAATCAAGAAAAAGCGAATTTACCAATAGAAAAATGTAGTTCATTACTCTGATTTATTCAAATTTATCAATAATGCACAATATACCTTTATATGCTGATGCATACGAAAAAGACGCTTACTGGAATATGTTTCTTTTTACTAGCCAATTCTAAACTTGCTGGATATAAGTTTTCTACAAATATTTTTAACGCTGGAATATTAACTTCTTGACGTGCAACAGCAGCTACTGGCAATAAAATCTCAACAAACAAATCAGAGAGCACATGTTTAATTTCAATTTCCTTTACTTCTAAATAGTAATGACCTAATTCTTGCAGAAATGTGAAACAGTTCACAAAATCCTCGATTGGATGCATCTGGAAAATATTTCAATTAAAAGCATAAAATGAAGATAAAACATACGCTGAAAAAAATAATACTGCCTTTATTAATTTTGCTACATTTTAATAAAGCCTCAAACATAGCATTAGACTATAATTTGAAAGGAAGCATAACTATGCGTATACTTAATTAACGGCTTGCGTCAAGCGATGACTGGAAAGATGTGAAAAATACGTTAAAAACATATAAACTACAATGAAAGTCGAATATTCGGAGCAAACTACTAAAAGAGTATAGCTTTTTGCGATGAATTTAAGGATGCAAAATAACAGTCAAATTGTAATATAATAATACCCACTACAGATGATTTGGTAGTTTAACTTTTGCCTTGCACACACAACTACACCTTGCTTATGCACATCATGTAACTTGAAAAACATGTATATGCAAAACAAAGTCTACTATCATATTAGCATCTGTTGCTTAGTTATGACTAATAATTCGTAAATCTACCAATATAAATTGTTATTACCACTATACAAACTTACTTTAACGCGGAAAAATTTCATCCCCATAATCAACGATACAATGCTAGCTCTATTGTTCTGACTATTTTCTTTAGATCGTAGATCATTTAAACAACTCATAAATTTGTGACGTACTAAAGCAAATCTAATTACAGAATAAAAATGTACGAACAAATAATGCATTTGGTATTTTACGGTAAAAAAAATTTTAATCGTACAAGGTAATTTAAGTGCTTTGTGAATAAACCTAGTAACCAGTCTGTAACAATATAGTGCAGTGATCCATGATCACCTTCACATAAAGAGTACAACAGCTTAAAGAGTACTCTAAACATTGAACCATTAGGACTCATTACATCACTATTTGTCATTATCAGCAATAGTAGCGGGGATGATTATCTTAACTATTTATAGGTACGTATATACAGCTGTATTTTCAATCAGATTAAGATAACCGTCTGAGAGCATAGAGCACCAAAATAATTATGTATTGGTTAAACGCTAACTAATGAATGTAAACAGTCGAATATAAACAGGCAAAAGAACTAAGGCTTGACATACAAAATTTCTGCAGGAAATTTGCATAATTGGTTTAAAATAGCAGCACAAATTTATATTGCAGACACCATAAAAATACTAATTATTCCAAAAGTAAGATAAAATTACCTTGATTGGAACAACAACCCGACAATTTCTGCATAAAGATCAGCAACAAGATTTATGTTTTCACTATTCTTTGGTTGCAAACTGTATTATCAAAAATAACGAAAAGAACTTCGACAGTTAATAAGAAAAAGTGCTTTCTGGAGGACAGTAAGGACTAGCTAAGTGTGGTTTAACTAAGACGACAAAAAGTTGGGAGACAGTGAAGTTAAGACCCAAAGACTCCCTCCAACTTAAGTCAGCATGTAGACATATTTGCAAAGTAAGACAATTCTACAGAACTTAGTCCAACAAACTATACCTTTAAGATCAAAAGAGAAAAACTTACTCCTCCCTATAGTTAAATCTTCTAAAACATTGTTCCAGGATTGATTCAATAACATCATTATGGCCTGGATGAAAGGGTAATTGCTTTAACACTGCTAGCATGACATGACAGAATACCATATCAATAGCAAGCTGAAAGCAAACGTAATGAAAATAGGAACATAGAGTAGACATACATCGCGTCGTTCAAATAAAACGGATAACTCTGGTGAAGATAAATTAGATTTCGACAATGAAGATGATTCTGAGGTACATTTGATAGACTTGTCCAATTTATGGGCACAAGCAGGTGAAACTTGTTGACTATCAAAAACATGATTATTGTCTTCAGCTGAAGGACGTTGCATTGGAATCGAAATGTCTCCATTGTGCTCCTTAGCTGTGAAAGATTGAAGCTGCAACTGATAGTATTTGCCAGATGAATGTTGAGAACTATACCACAAAGAAAGCGACGATACAATGGAAGGAAGAGCAAATTCAGCAGCAACACCAAATGAACTGATAAGATGATTATACGCTGGATCCTCATTTAGTTTCATGCTTTTTACAAGGTTTGCTTCTTGCTTATCCTCAAGGGCTTTTTCAATCTTTGACTGAGCTAGGTTCATTAAATGGCGCAACAGAGCCTGCATAACCCATTCCCCAGGCTTCGCAGCAGCCATTTTAACAGGCAGAGCTGAAAAACGGCATAATAAACACAGGTTATTGCTAACTATTATCCAGAGCAAGAAGCCAAGAATATTAGAAAGTAAGAAAATTATGCCATTAATACATCTCGAAAGTAAAATTATAGTAACCACAAAAGACACCAGTACTTTATCTGACTTTAAATGTCATAAACTGCTCAATAAGATTATACGTCGTAGGTTTCGAAATAGGCTGGATCGTTCGCCCTTTTTTTAAAGCTGCAATAATAATGAAAAACAAGTATTCGATGATGAGTTGTAGCATATGTATTATAACACCACTGTCGTAATGTAGTTACTTCATATGGTACTTTAAAATGTATAATTGATTCTGCCTTCTTTATCTTACAAGTTACAGTGTAATGCAAAGAATATTTTCGGTGCATTCCGTTCGTCGCTTCATTTAAAACAGAAAAATTGTCATTGCAATGAAAACTACGTTAGATGAAGTCTTTTGAGATTAATCCGTCCTCGACAATAAAGATAAGCCGGGACCACATGTTTTTAAACATACGAACAAAATCACTATTTTATAATGCACTTCAGTTCAAGTTACAACGTAGAACTTGGTGCATGTGTACATCAGTCCAAGTTGCCGTGCTCCAATTAGCAGATAGAGACTAAATTTTCGGACCAAATCCCAGAATAGGGGACGTAATAATAGTATTAGTATTAATAGAGAGGATTAGTGATCAAAGACAAGACCTAAGAAAATATAACTTAGTAAACAGAAATTAACACAAATTCAGAAGCTTAGAATTTGTAAGAGGACAAGACATGGATGCACCTGAGCCACTGAAAACGATTTTGAGCCATATCACCTAAAGTCTCCAACCATTGATTTACGATTGTCACGCGGACCCCAACCAGGTGGTCTGCACCTATTAACATAGTTCAGCCTAATTGTCAATGACTTCATAGACTGGTGCCATGTTTTGGTTTAGCCGCCCCTAGCTTTCTTCCAGCTTACACCAACACCAGACAGCATTGCTCATCGAGGAAGGCGGTAGTTAGGCTTATATAAAACATGTCCAAACCACTTCAACTGATCAAAATTTACTACTTCATCAATCGACTTACTATATTTACCTAGTACTCTATTCCTAACCCACGTATTGCTTACTCGGTGGTCCCAGCAAACACGAGTAATGCTTCGAAGACATCTATAATTGAATACTAGAAGCTTACGAATATCCTCTACTCTTAATGGTCACGTTTCACATCCATTAAGTAGAACGGGCCGAACTGCTGCGAAGTAAACGCATCCTTGGGTCGGTAGACGGACGTCTCACTTACGATACAAGTGACGCAAATTGACAAAAGTAAGTCGAGCCTTCTGTACACGAGCCGAGATTTCGTCAGATACTAAACCATCAGGACTAATGAGACTTCCAAGATAAGTAGAGCGGCGAACACATCCAACTTCTTCACTCACTATCACTAGTTCCGATTCCGATGCAAACCAGTCGTCAAGCAACAGTTTGGAGAAACATATACTAAACATGCTTACGCTAATGCTTAAGGTGGTCAAAAAGCTACATTCTATCAGCATCTCTACCCAACAAAACTATGTCGTCTGTATATTCTAAGTCAGCAAGTTTATCTCCTGGAAGTAGGTCAACCCCGCCGAAGTCAGACGATGAAAATGTCAACTCTAAAAGTATGTCAATGATAAAATTAAATAAAAATGGAGAAAGCGGATAACATTGACGAATACCACTTGAGGTAATCAGTTCTGATGACAATATGCCATAAGCTCTCACTCGACATGTGGTGTTCGAGTAGAGAGCTTGTATAAGATTAATGTACTTCTCTGGTACGCCTTTCAATGATAGATATTTCCACATAACCTTACGATCAATAGAGTCAAATGCCGCCTTAAGGTCAAGGAATACAAATATTGTTGGGCGTCTGAAAGTGTGTTTATGTTCCAGAACCTGGCGAAGTGTGAATATTTGGTCTATACAGCCACGTCCAGATCTGAAACCACCTTGGTTCTCTCGAGTTTGCTCTTCACGAGCTATAGTTAGGCGTCGAAGTATGATTGAAGCCAATATTTTAGACACTATATTCGTTAAGCTGATTCCACGGTAATTGTCACAAAAGGACTTCTGTCCATTCTTATAGATTGGGACGATTAACGTTGAGACCAGTCAGATGGAATTACGTCCAGTTCCCAAATTGTAAACAAGATCCCCATTAATCTTGTTCCTAAAACTGGACCATTGTCTTTAAATATCACAGGGGTTAACCCATCAGGTCCTGCTGCTCTCCCTCGCTTTACATTCCTTATAGCCTTCTCAACCTCACTAAGACTTGGGGGACCAATATTAATTTGCCATCCAGATTGCTTGCATAGATCTTTCACGTCCAGTGAGACGCAGACTAACGCACACTCGTACCAAAGCATGATCTGAGTCTAAACATGTACTCCAAAATGACCCACAGTCTTCTATCGAGCCTTTCCAACGATGGCTAATGGCAATGTGGTCTATTTGAGTCCAGCGTTGGGTTGATTGTGAAGGTCGCCATGTCAATTGATGTTTGCTAGAAATAGACAGTTACTGGACATAGTTCCAACAGACGGTTGCCATTATCTGTTCGTTCAGCCGCGAATCCAAAGTAACCACCTAGGTGCATTTCGCTTTCGTTTAGTCTACTTACTTGGGCATTAAAGTCACCAGCCACTATCACTACATCAGTGCGTCTAGCTTTTCCACGGAGGTCAGAAAACTTTCTGTAGAATTCATCTTTTACTTCATTTGACTTGCAATCAGTGGGAGCGTAGGCAGAGACAACAAAGAGATGACGATATGTGTCCCTATCTTCCCGAGTTCTTATCGCGCCGTTTAGATGGACAGCGTATAAGCGACTGTCTACTGGAACTCAGTCAAAGAGAGTCTATTCCCACAAGGCCTCGAGTGGTAGCGGCGGGGTCTCCGGAGTAAACAGAGCCTGTTCTTTATTTTGGCAAAGGTTGAATCAAGTGAGCGACCGTACTCGGGTCTTGTTACTTGTTTCCGAGACTCAGCATAAAAAGATTAGCCGGATTCTAGAGCCATAGATAAGGAAGCTTGTTGTCCTATTTGGCACAAGATTAGAACATTAGAAGCTCTAAAATGTAACTTAGAGCGAGGTTTCAGAAGACCATGGATAACATTTCGTGAACTCGAAACGTTAGCATTACAGACGTGAGGTGATGAAGTTACGCCAGAATTGTTAGTCCTAGGGATAAGAGGTCTAAGGGTTCGATTTGACCCCGAACAAGATGATCTCGTGTGATGTTAGAGGCATGAAGGTAGTGTTTACTTCCTGACCGACCACTCAATAGAAGGATATTGCCTCTTGAGGGACTTGAAAAGGAAGCTTGGTGAGTATTGGTTTTAGTGACCTGGGAGCCTAGTCGCACGACCTGAGGGACAACTGCTTGGGGCCAATCACGCACGATATTGTCATGGGGAGTTTTTGAAATGTTAGCTTCGCTCTTTAAAAAGTCTTACCATCGAAGGCAGAAATTCATAGAGTAAGGTGAAGCGTGACATTCCTAGGGTTGACTTTTTCTAACCCCTTCCTTCCTTTGAGAGAAGGCAGCATCACTGCAGATGCTGGTTAACCGTGGGAAATACCTTACTGCTGTCACACTCAGCTGCAGATAGCAGTACGACTTCGCCCTCAGACCTTAGGTCACTGCCTTTAGTCTCATCGCTCCCAAACAGACCTGCTTGGCATGGTAGTACCTAGACAAATATGCCTTCCAACCAATACAGCTCGGTTGAGTCATCACGATAGGCAAGCCTGACCACCATGTCAAGGTAGCAGCTACTGTCGGAACCGTAAAATACGTCAGAACATTACCAAGAACTTTAAGTTTTGTAATCAAAGATACTGAAGGACCAATCTAAACGTTGTAGGCATAAAGCTCTGTTTTCAAGCAACATATCCGATACTAAATTTTCAGGTACTCAATGTATTATCCACGGTATGACTTAAAGACTTACATTATTAAGGAACCATGCAGAATAAAATTTCCACAGGGAGAGGCTTCAAAAGAAGCACTGTAACATGCTCCATGCAATCTACAACTCCAATAGATGTTACTTCCAAATCCAAAGCAATCCTAGCTCATTTATCGAGACCTAGAATAAAGAGACCTACTGAAGAGCTACAAACCCATTCAGATCACAGCTCAGCGCAAAACTTAGTAGTCTGTAACTCAACCCTGACATGCTTTGTATAGTTCACTCCACACTATCACGTCGTTAAAACTTCAATTCAAAGAAGTGAGCCAAGGGAAATTGAATAGAATGACTATCTTTAAGAAAAGACGGAGGAAGAACTACAGTGAATGACAAATAAAGCGCCACATGTGCTTCTATGCAGTGAGTCATAACTAAAGCGAAGATAATAATAGTAGAGAAAAGTCTTATTCTATTCGACAAAACGACAACAATTAGATATAATCAAGATGATCAGACTTGGTACAAAGAACAATGACGGCACTATCTCTAAGTTCTGTCAACAAAACAAGAAAAGGAGAGTTAAGGCCACTATAGCCAAAAATCAGAAAATATTTTATGAACTAAAAGAAACCTTTTACGTTATCTATTTGTTAGAACAACCTACACTTTACTGCGACACTCGTATTAACGTCTATTGTAGTCTATTGTGGCATAACTAAACATGTCAGCCGCTAAATTTTCGTTAATGCTTCAATATTCGTTGAACTAGACGATTAATGGATTTCTTGAAATCGTTGACTGAATAGTAAAATAGCCATTGTGGCAACTTTTATTGTCTTTTTTAATCTATAGTTTTAAGGGCAATTTTAATGGAAGAAATGATACTGGTCGTTTGCCCAAATAAGTGGTTAGTTAGGAAGTATTGTCAATTTGTGTAGATAAGTACATCGTGCACACAGACCAGATCTTAGAAAAATGACTGCTTTTAAGTGTAGTTTTTCAGGCATGCTGACACAATGAACTTTTAAAAAGTAATTCAACATGTTATTTTGTCCACTCGACAGAAACAGGAGACATCTGAATTCCTTCCATATTTTTCACATCAAAACAGGAAGTCACCCAAGATTAGGCTAGACTCTCTTCGTAGAAATGCCAAGAAGCGATTGGAACGTTTGAATGACGATCCTCCACCCATATGAACGAAGGTTATAATAAATTGCAGTGTATATTCAACATCCTCGAACCCTGATTAATGAGATCTCCTAGTGTAAAAAATATGTTACCCCCCTCCACTCAAAAAAATTCAATAAAAAACCCCTAGTAGACATTAAAATTGCAAGATTTTTTCAGAAGTTTGTGTATAAAAGTTCCTCCAGACATACACTTTCTACTGTAGTATGTTGATATACATTCAAAAGTGAGTTAATTCTACTAAATCCTTTAAGTTTTACATTTAGTTGATCTGTGTCTCGAAATAAGAGAGTAGGTATTTATTTTAATCGTAGTGTTTTTTTTTCTTGCACGTTCTACTGGATTTTTGTGAACGACATTTGCTTTGTTTAACCTAACTTTTTTTGTTTTAGCTGCTGCTAAATTAACATGTTTACGGCTTTGATTATATTGCTTGAACTGGCTGGATTTTGTATTTCCTGATTGTAAGTTGAATCACATTTCCGGAACAAGTAACTCCTATAACACTGGAAACAATATTTTTGTAGAGCAAAACACTAACATTTGAGCAATCATCTTTACTGAAAGGATAAAATAATATTCCCATCTACTTGTTGGGATTGAATTGATCATTTGAATGTGTGGGGTGATTAAGTGAGTGGGAGGGTGACAATCACTTAGGTAACAAAGTACATTTACATATATAGCTTTATGCAGAACCGTTCCTCACCCATCCACTTGTTTTAAGCATTGTTTGGGCAAGAAGACGCCTACCAAATCTAACCTGGACAGTTAACCATCATTCCAGACTGTCTTTGTTTGAAAAATGCAGGGGTGATTGTAAACTTTAATTCAAATTGGGTACTATAGCTAATAGACTATGAATTTTAGTTAAAATTAGAATTCATTGTTAGGAATATATAGTACTTGTAATAATAAGTTGTTCAAATACGGTCCCGGATTAAGTCATTTACAACGCTTTTAGTAAATAGTAATTATATAAAATTGGTCGCCGGTAGAAGTGTAAGTACTCAAACAGGCACTTCAGGATCATAACTGAATATTTTTAATAGCATAGTCTCAAATATAAATATTCGATGGAACCAGACGTGAAATGGTCCAATCAAAAATAAGAAATATGCTATTTAGAAATATATTTTTAGGATAAGAAAGAAGTCAGACGAATACCTATACATGAATTGTTATATGTGGATAACAGTATATTGCATCATTTAATTGGAATGCATTCGGACACTCGTTGGTTTGTCATGGACTGAAACTAATCGGACTGTCTCTACGTGTGTATCCTGTAAGGGCTGCCTCGAGGTAGCGACAGTTCACAAGTGATTCATAGGTAGGATCCTGACTGACACGTAAAATCTAGGACGTGTGTTCCGTTTGTTTGAGACTCCTTAGCTAGATGCACGGACATCCCAGATTTGATGTTCGTGACAGGACTCGAACTTAGTTCCTTTCGTACAAAATGTGAAAATGTGCAAAATGTGATCAATTTCAGGCAAAGGCAAGTCAGAGGGGATATTAAAGCACATTCTAATTACATACACACAGCCGTTTGCACAAAAGTGCCCGTCTGAACTCTCTAGCTTAGTGGTGAACACCGTGGGGCGTGGCATTAAACGGACTGAGTTCGATCCCCGGTATGAATACAAACACTGACATATAGGTACAACCAGCCGCCAAATCCAAAATAAGATGAGACGTGAATCTTGGATTCTGCCTCTTAGTCACAATTGAATTCAAACTATATGGCACTGATTGTAACATCAACATGGGTTGAGGTGTGCCAAAATCATATGATTGTCAGAGTTCATATTAATTCTGCATTAAAGATCACTACAGAACATGATGTTGGCTCAAGCTATTGGAAGGAAATAGGATTTATATTAAGAACTAACTGCAACTTTGTGAGTAAAAATGGTAGTGCAAAATCATGTGAGGTTGGCGAAAACAGAATTCAAATCATTCTGGAAAATGTAAGAATAATTCAGGATCTCGTCACACCCGCTGGCATTATTTATGTTGAAGCGATTTGGCTAGCACTGTTTGGCTTTCTTTAAAACTTCACACTGCCTTGTGCCCATTATTACAGCACCAATAGAATTAAGACACAAGTCAGAAACAGCATCAATGTTGCAGATTAAAATTGTCTATAAGATTCAGTGTAGCATTTCGGTATGATAGTTAACCTTGACATTGGAGACCATGTTCAGATATAAGAATACAAAAATATATGTACATATATTTTTCTCATACACATATTGTATGCCACTCCGTGAAAACTTCGAATAAAACGAGGTTCGTATTGAGAACTATGTATGTATGCAGTTTACTGTTAAGAACATCGCAGTATACATCCATATGGGGATTAATATTTGAACTGCTACAGTGATTTGTGCGAAATAAGAGTATTGAAAGGAGCCTATGGTTACAATTATTTAACAAATAACCCTAATATTGAGAAGTATTATGAAACCTTCTGTGCGCATTGTGGCTTATCTGTTCGGACCAGTCACAACAAGGGAGGATGCGAAAAGGTGATTAGTGAGTCAGTAGCGGTGCTATGCAAACCTAACAATCTTTTGGATATATGGATGAATTTCTTAACAACACTATAGTATAGGAACGAACAGGTGTGGTACTTGAAATACTTGCACTCAGTTTACAAACTATTCAATCACGTGTAATGGTAAATAATTCCCCCCCCCCCGAATAAATAGTTGCATAGGCTCTCGTCATTGATGATGATCATTTTTGCTTTAGCGGACACGACTAGTTGAAGTCACTTGGCTAAGCATCACCAAACCATGACACGACATGGGAAGTAGTTCCCTGTAGTTCGCCAGCCTAGACGCAGATATTTTTTTGACTCTCTATTGACAATCAAATATGCCTTTTCCTCTATCCCTCACTGCCTTCTGATTTATTATTATTCGTACTCGTGGGTTTAATCGTTAGTTGTTGCCCTGGATATCTGATAAACGCTACTTGGCCATATACCGGGTGCACTTCACATCGTTCTAAATCATTATACAGTTTAAGCCGATGGTAATCCATTGTTTATAACAAAATAATCTTTCTGGAAAAAGCTATTTGATTACGTAGGATGTATTTTTAAAGTGGTAAATACATGAATCATACTTTGATAGTAACATTGTAGTAGATATACCGCGGAAATGACAATAAAGTAATACATCTGTGCAATCGAAATACTGTTGGGTTAGTTTTCAAAGAATATTGAGTGCATAATAATTATTATATACCTCCCACCCTGCAGACGCCTTCTCTAAAATATGCGAAACTATTCGCAAATGGATGCATATCACTGAGGTTGCAGTTAGAAACCGTATATATTTAGTTCCTATTAAGAATATTGCTTGGATTAAGGTGTCAACGTGTGAAGGCTAACAAAGTGAGATTTATTCCAACAATTTGAAGATCTCTTATCAAAATAACGATCTAATTATTCACAAGTGCTATTTTTGTGTCAACTTGATTATAACTATAATTATAACTTTGAATTCTGGTCTTATAACAAATTTTTTAACCCTAATTACTAATTCCAAACCATATTCTTGATAAAAAATTTGAATTTCATATTACTAACAATATTCATTCTCACAGATGCAGTTTCCAGCCTCTGTCATCAACTTTGTTGAGACCTCTGACATAGTTTGCATGAAAACTCATCATTATATCTTCAAGTAATAAGTTCCACAGATTACAGGTTCTGATAACAAAGTGATTCGTTTGAGTTCGTGTCCAAGCCTGTTCGTATTTTGACCTGAACATATTTGGTCTCATACGGATATCTGAGAGTATTTTTACAGGGTGGGAAAAGTGAAGATAGATATGTTGCATCTTGATTATATCTCCCTGTCTTACGCAAAACACAGGATAATTACTTTATGGTCAGTGAGGAAAAATTTACATTTTAGTCAAGCTCCATGTTTGTTCGCTTCTCATCTAACGTTTCTACAGACTGAAAACTCCTTTAAGGTAAGTGAGTATCTTGCGGATGCTTGTTTTAGTCGAACCTCAAATAAGAACTTAAAAAGGCTTAAAATTATTGTTTAGTCAAGCTACTTGAAGTTTAGGAAAACAATACATTAAGTCCATTCGTAGTTTTTCTTAGTATCTTTCGATTATATGCCACAACGTTTACGTTTGAACCATTACCCAGCCGTTTCGCACCAAATAGATTTATTGCATCTTTATTAGCAAAATTACTTCAAATATACCTAAACAAGCTTAACCATGTTAAGACTTTAGGGGTTAAAATTCACCCAGTTTATAGATCACCGTATATTGCCGATTTTGACACGCTACAATTTGCTGCCTCTACCAAAGTACAGACCAAATAAAAAGTTCCTGCACGTCTGGTAGTATTAAATTTTTCATTACGCTAATCAGAAAACACTGTCTGCTTTATAAGTGTCGCCATTAACAGAGTAAGTATTGGGATGTTGCAAAGAAAACCGGTATTGTTAGAATAAATCTGGATTTTGAAAGTTACGGCTCAAAAGTGAGTCATGTCAGTATTGTACCTAACCTCACTATATCTGTTGTCGTCCGTTAACAATACTTGATAGTGCTGTGCTGTTTAAAGACGATAAGAGAACGATGGCGCTGGTGGTAGTGTACTAATGAATCTGAGTCATAGGTTTAGCCCCAACTCTGCATGTGTTAATGTGATTGCAGCCCTAACTTTTAATATCCTCTTAAACACACCTTGATCACTAACCAATTTTTAATTGATTAAGAAGCCTGGCCACCAAGGTTCGGGTATACCAGGCTAATAGAGTTATCAGAAGGTGCAACTTAACGTAAATCACCACTCCATTTATTGCGTAACGGGAATAAGATTAAGCGAATGATCATACGAATAATTCAATTCAGTTTATCGTAGAGACTATAAAGCCTATTCTTATAAGAGCACAGCATGGTGTGTTTACAGCCAATGTTCATAGGAGCTAAGAAACAGCAAAGCACACTATTAAAATATTGAAAAACTTTTCCATTCTATAAAATCCCTGATTCAGTTACTGTCAACTCCGACTCGACATCTATCCGTTGACCAGATCCTTCGAATTTGCATGTTAGGTTACCACCAACCCTTGAGTGATTGCGCGCGACCTAATTATCCGGAACGGTTATATATTGGTTCTCCACGCAACTCTTCGGCCAGTGAAAATAACTGGATCCTCGTAATACACTTATACTTGTACAAAAATTACACATATCAGCAGCTTGCTCCATAGTAACAAAGTTTAATAAGACAGAATTATCAGTAAATTAAAAGGCATTTCACCTGCATCCATTACACTAAACGGCCAATAACACCCAAAATGGTTTCTGTCACAAATGGAAATTGAGCCAAGCCAAACAGAACAGATGATCAACAGTACCATTAAGAAACCAACACTGACAGTTATCTCATTATAAACTATCTACATAATTATCCGCCATTCAGTGAGCCTCAAAATCTACGAAATAATTTGTTCTGTCATTTACCAAGTTATTTTGGATATGATTCAAATCAATACCTGTTGTTTAATATCCACATCCGTACTTTTAGAATTAAGCGCAACCCCCACAATAGACGGTGGATACCGAGTAAATATTTCCTTTATTAGACAGCTGACATAACTATTAAGTCGCTTATAGTTCAAGGTAATAATAGAAATCTTCACCGCTTATGTATCACATGACTGTTCACATGGATCAAAACTAAAGGTTTGGTAGAAATAACATGCTGCTGATAGTCCATAGTTTATAGTTATGTGGGGTCATGATATTTCACTGATTTTACGCGTTTGATTAGTTTGGACTTAGTCTCAAGACAAGGCTTGTTTAGAGACTTCATATTATCAAGTTCGATTCTCACTCATTTTAGAGAAAATAGTTAGTTAAATTAATATTTTCCAAGGAGAAGTATAGCCACAGATGTTGGATTGTCTTTATCATGTTCTTAATAAGTGATGACTATCAGAGGGGATAGAACCATATTGCACAGGAACATTTGTATTTGCTATGTTAAATATTCAGTCGATGTTTCCTGCTATCGACGTTTCAAAATCAGTCAGGAACAGCCAAATGGTTGGTGCGTTATCAAAGGAAATGTTGATGACCACTTTTGATCCTTACATGTGTGAGAAATTACACAAATTTGACCATTATTCTTTTTGCAGTGTTTTAATTGTAGTCATGACACACATCATGTAGTACTCATGATCTAGATCGACGGAATTTTAAAAGGATTTGGAACATAAATTCCATTGCGAAGACACTCAACACATACACAAACAATTATGAAATGCTGGTTATAAGTGTCACTAAAATTCAGAAACTATTCCCTTTGGAGAGTTTAGCACTGTATATGAAAAGCCTTTTAGACATTATGCCCACTTCTATCAGCTATTGATTTTAAGAAGATCAACACCGCAGAAGTATTCACATTGTTCGTTACAAAGAATTAAGCAAGACTAAGCCTAAACTGCAAGAAAATACGATACGTCACGTAGTTTAAGAGAGTTATCTGGATTTCAAGTGATAGCCGCAATACATTGGCATAAGATATTGCGGGAATATTTAAGACTGCAGTCGAACGATTGGTTATAAGCAATTCACATGTTGACTCTTAGCCATTAAGTCCATTAAAAATAGAGACGAATATCCGTTCATTAATTGATTCATCATCTCTCGAGGAGAGTGTAAACCACTGCTTTCACTTCCATTGCAATGTAATGCTTCCAAATATTTTACACTCTTAAAATACGTCTCATGAATGCTCACTTACAGTAGTTCTAAGGATGGATGTCCAATGTTTTTGAAAAACTGGCACAAGTCATTTAATATCTTGGTTGTTCTGCACTGGTTCTTTATGTTTTGGTTGTTCTCACAATTGCTTGGATGTCTAACCAGTACTTGTAGTTCTAGCAAGAAACATTAAAGAATAAGTTCCTAATCACTTATTTTCATTTATTTCATTAACTTTGCAGCTCTGGATTGTTTTTTATCTTGCTAGACGTGAAATCGCTAAAACCTGTGTAGTCTACGTAACAGATCTTGTTATCACGTATAAACAAGATTGACGTTTCAAAACCTCAGATGGAGACATTCATTAGGAAAAAGTTACTTCAGTGTGAAGAGTTATGAGGGCTTATAATTTTATTTGGATATCGTGACTTGTTTAAACTGCATCACATAACCTGACGGGAGTCAGAACAGTTCCTGCAATCTATTTCTGTACGACTTTCCCTAGAGATGTGTAATGCCCGTCGTTCTTAATGTTTTATCTTTTTTAAAAGTTCAAAAATTTTCCGATGACGGTGTGTGCTCATCGGCACATTTTGTATGTGGAACAGTTCGTAATGGAAGAGATGAAGAATGATTAGGAGCTAACAGAACACCCTTCGAAATTGTTGTCAAATGGCTACAGATCATGCCTTGGCTGACTGTGAACAGTAAACCCAAATCACACTCCGTTAGTGCGACAGGCACGGTGTGATAGCATATGGAGTATACAAAAGCATGTTAAATGAATAGTATGCGGCATTTTGGAAGCCGAAAATTAATCCATCTGCTTGAGCCTAAATTTTAAGTTCCCAGTTAGCAATGGAGTATCTGAATTCTTTATTAATTTGCGATAGTTTTCTGGGCACGGTATAAATAAACGGATGTGATCAAGTGATGACCATCTGAAGGAACGTTAAAATGTAAAATGAGGGGGGGGATAATGGGATAATCTATTTAAGGGTATCCGAAGCTACGACACTCCACATTTCTTTACGGTTTACCTGGGTATTGGAAGGCTGACTCTCTAAGCAGTGTCACAGCCAAATTAGCAGGGGTTTGATTACCGCCATACTCGTTGCCTGCACCACACGGCGGACGTACTGGAAGGTACCGGACACTCGGCTAGGTCTAGGAGCGTAACATGCACCAGTGTCCGTTGGCAAAGCTATGTTGTCCATCCTCTGTAAGCTAGGGGATAGTTTATATTATGCTTCGAAAGGGGTTATTACGAAGTAGATACACTGTTATATGGTCATTCGAGACAGTTCAACAAACCCCCGTTCTAAGGCGGTTTTTTTACCTTTCTGTGAATTTTCTGAGTGGCACTTAGTGTCGGGTTGTAGTAGAGTTTCAGAGGGCTACCAATCTTGTTGAACCTTCTAAATCTATCTCCAAGTACCCAATATGTACTATTGCCAGACTCTTTTAACGAAAGCTCCCAAAAGTGCAATCCCTGATCTCTGCACCTCGTCATGTCAAAAACGTTGGTTACGCAGTAACATCGACACCTTAAAAATAGAACAGAACTCTCTCTCCCCTGTTTCAGTGGTCACTTGATTCCAGCGACCACCATTGGCATGCTGAAAGGGTCACCTCACGGATGTGTTTCAAAAAGATCTTTCCGATGGCCAGATTGTTTGCCTACATCTACTGGATTGTCAACCTCTAACTCTCCAAATAGAAAACAGCCGCTAGATAGTGTGAGGTCAAAGATAGACTCCCACACTTACCCCAATATTATAGCCTTATCCTATCGAATGATGACACTGCTGGTGGCTGTTTCCTGTTGAACACAACTACAGACACACCCCTGCCCCCTAGTTATTAGACGGGATACTGAGATCAATCAACCAATCAATGCCTGTTACCCCAAGTGGAGCATAGACCGCCCACCAGCATTCTCCAGCCAACTCTGTCCTGGGCTTTCCGTTCTAGCTCCTCCCAAGTGCTGTTCATTCTCTTCATGTCTGTTTCCAATTCCCGACGCAGTGTGTTCTTGGGTCTTCCTCTGTTTCTGTGGCCTTTAGGATTCCAAGTCAGTGCTTGTCTTGTGACACAGTTTGATGGTTTCCTCAGTGTGTGTCCAATCCATCTCCAGCGTCTTTTCCTAATTTCTTCCTCAACTGGAAGTTGATTAGTTCTCTGCCACAACAGGTTGTTGTTGATGGTATCTGGCCAACAGATCCGAAGAATCCTACGCAAACAGTTGTTTATAAATACTTGTATCTTCTGTAGGATACTTTTCGTAGTTCTCCAAGTTTCAGCTCCATACAACAGAACTGTCTTCACATTTGTGTTGAAAATTTTGACTTTTATATTGACTGACAGTTGGTTTGAGTTCCAGATGTTTTTCAGTTGTAGAAATGCTGCCCTTGCCTTACCAATCCGCGCCTTCACATCCGAATCAGACCCTCCTTGTTTGTAGATGATGCTGCCCAAATATGTAAAGGTTTCAGCGTCTTCCAGAATTTCTCCGTCAAGTGTAATTGGGTTAGTGTTTGCTGTTTTGTATCGGAGGATCTTGCTTTTCCTTTTTATGTATGTTGAGGCCTACTGCTGCTGAGGCTGCTGCTATATTGTTGGTCTTCCTCTGCATTTGATGATGTGTGTGAGAAAGAAGAGCTAGGTCATCTGCAAAGTCCAAGTCATCTAGTTGCGTCGATGTTGTCCATTTTATTCCGAGAATGCCTTCAGATGTTGCAGTTTCCATGATCCAGTCGATGATCAATAGGAAGAGGAAGGGCGAGAGTAAGCAGCCTTGTCTGACACTTGTCTTCACTTCGAATGAATCTGTGAGCTGACCTCCATGCACGATTTTACAATGTAGTCCGTCGTAAGAATTTCGTATGATGTTGACTATCTTCTCGGGTACGCCGTAATGTCGTAGAAGGCTCCATAATATTCTCCTATTTACGCTGTCGAATGCTTTTTCATAGTCGATGAAGTTGATGTAAAGTGGTGAATTCCATTCAATTGATTGTTCAACAATGAACCGTAGAGTAGCAATTTGATCGGTACATGATCGATCTTTACGGAATCCGGCCTGTTGATCTCGGAGTTGGCCGTCGATTGGGTCCTTTAATCTGTTCAATAACACTCTGTTGAAGACCTTTGCTGGTACTGAAAGTAGGGTAATGCCTCTGTAGTTCTCACAATTGCTGAGATCGCCTTTCTTTGGTATCTTGATGAGGTGCCCTTCTTTCCAGTCTGCTGGAACTTGTTCATCCTCCCAAATCTTCCTGAAGAGAATGTGGAGTATCTTTGAAGTTGTTTCTATATCTGTCTTCAGTGCCTCCGCTGGTATGTTGTCTAGTCCTGCTGACTTACTATTCTTGATCTGTCTGGTGGCCATTTTGATTTCTTCGACTGTTGGTGGGTCTGTGCTTATAGGGAGATCCGTGGCTGCTGCTTCGATGACTGGTGGGTTCAGTGGGGCTGGTCTATTCAAGAGTTCTTGGAAGTGCTCTACCCACCTGTTCCGTTGTTCATGCACTTCAGTGATTGGTTTGCCAGACCTGTTCTTGATTGGCCGTTCTGGCTTGTTGAATTTCCCAGCTAGCTTCTTCGTTGTATCGTATAAGAGCCTCATATTTTCTTCTCTTGCAGCTTTTTCCGCTGTCATTGCTAGGTCCTCAACAAATTTTCGTTTATCCGACCTGATGCTCCTCTTCACTTGCTTGTTGACTTCGGTGTATTCGGCCTGTGCCTTGGCTTTCTCTGCTCTTGTCCGACTGTTATTAATAGCTGTCTTTCTGTTCCTCCTTTCTTGGATCTTGTCCAAAAGTACTAACAGAAATCCACTCTTTTTGGTGTTGTTTCGTGAGACCCAAAACCTCCTGACATGTTGAGGTTATTGTTCCCTTAATCTCTTCCCAGTTGTCTTCCATGTTAGTTCCACCTTCTTCTAGTAGATCATGAAATGCCTGGAACTTGTTGCTGAGAATTAATTTGAATTCGTTGCGTTTGTTAGTATCCCGGAGAAGGGCTGTATTAAACTTGTGTAATACTGCTGCTCCAGTTGTCCAGTGCTTCCTCAGCTTCAGTTTCATTTTAGTTACCACCAAATAGTGATCTGAAGCTATGTCGGCTTCTCTCCTTGCTCTTACGTCTTCCATGGTCCTTCTAAACTTCTTATTGATGCAGATGTGGTCGATTTGGTTCTCCGTAATGTGGTCCGGTGAAACCCAAGTAGTTTTGTGTATACGTTTGTGGGAGAAAATGGTACCACCTATAATCATTTTGTTGAAGGCACATAAGTTCACAAACCTCTCACCGTTATCATTCCTTTCTCCCAGTTCATGTTGTCCCATGATGTCTTCATACCCGGTGTTATCCACTTCGACCTTGGCGTTGAAGTCGCCCATCAGAATGGTCAGGTCCTTGGCTGAACATTTCTCGATGATTGACTGCAGCCTCGCATAGAACTGGTCTTTGTCGTCTTCGTGGCTGTCATTGGTGGGTGCGTAGCACTGGATGACATTCATTGCAATCCCTTCCTTCTTCGTCTTGAAGGATGCTGTGATGATCCTAGGTCCATGAAGTTCCCATCTTATAAGAGACTTCCATGCATCTGGGGATAACACCAATGCTACTCCTTGTGTGTGTGGGGCGTTTTCTTCTTCGTGGCCGGAGTATAAAAGCACATTTCCCGAGGATAACCGTTGCTGTCCAGCTTGCACCCAATGCGTTTCGCTTATTCCAAATATCTTCAGGTTATATCTTTTCATTTCTTCAGCTATTTGCATGGTCCTCCCTGTTTCCCACAGCGTGGGGATATTCCATGTACCTATATTAATTGTTGCTCTGGTTGTCAGAAGAGACATCGGCCTCGTGGCTTCCGAAGAAACTCGGCTTTCACCATGAGGCGTCATAACATACCTTCCAACTCCCAGGGCAGAGTAAAAATGTTTATAAAGGTTTTTACTGGTTAGCGTTTTTTTTGCACGTTTGCTGTTTTACGGGATGGGGTTGCTAGCCCCATGCCCAACCCTCCTCCTTTATCCGGGCTTGGGACCGGCAGCAACCCTAATGGCTACAGGCGGAGTTGGGATACTGAGATGCTTGATACCATTAGACTACTTGAATTCCAGACCTTGTGGCATCGACACAAAATATGCTTTTTAGTGAAACCGCGCTAGTAAATAAAAGAAATAGTCCATTTTATCGATGTGTAGTGATGACCATGTTAAAGTATCACTAACTGTAGTTAGCTGTCCCACAAAATTAATGATGCATCCACGCCGAGTGCAACTAGCCTGAGTACCACCGGACCTGCAGCTTGACATGCAATTTTCTTTTTCACTATGTGCAAATTACTTGCCAGATAAGGTGGGCCAGAATTGTAGTACGTAGGTAAAATATGAACCTTGTTGTACACACAAAAAAAAATTCAAGACTCATGTCAACAAGCATTGCGACGAAGTTAAGGGGTGGCAGAGGCGACAGTAGTCGCCGACCACGGCACAAAGTTGCTCCATGTTAAAATCGGGAGCATATGACCTACTGTTACTGAAACCTCGTGATTCTAGGTAGAACCTTCTGATGGACTAGAAGGCATCAAGATTAAGACTAGCCTGTGACGAGACCTTATCTCTCTACCTCACTTGAATTGTGGAAAATGTATAGCTAGTGTCGTCTTGCCACTACTTACTTGGGACTCGACCAACCTCTAGGCGGTATCACGTAGCTTGCGGAAGGCTACTCAGCCATGGTACTTCCTATACGGTCGCCTTTTGATGCCTAGGTATATTCCTCTCTAGTGACACAAGAATCCAGAGTATTATGGGAATATGTATTTATTCAATAGCGTTGGCAGGAGACAGTGGAGCGCGGTTCTAGTTATTCAAACACACAAATAATTCTCAACGTTCAGTATAAGCTAATAGGAAATATAATCCCTAAGCAGAATAAGGAAGTAAATGAATACTGGAGCATAATTGTTTTGGCGTATGCTTAAGTTTTGAAGTGAACTTTCAACTAGTCAAGTTAAGTTGCTACATCCTTTCCGAACTCATAAACTCAATGGCAACTTCAGTTTGTTTGAAAACAACGCTTATTGTTAACACGATTGGGAGTCATAGGACGCAACTAGCACAAGTGGCTTCACCTGACTGGTGTTCCACTCCACCAGGCCAAAGACTTCTTAGGTGCCCTCATCCCATTTTACCGGCCCGTGTTAGGCTGTGAACGAATAGGGATCACCAGTTAGACTGAATTTTGTTAGCTAGTACAGTGCGAAATTTGCTAGTCGAATTCGCGCACAAATCAGTTTATAATTTACAGTTTCACCTAGTGGGTTTAAGAGGTTCATAATCTTTACTTCAGCATGTCTACTTTTGTAGCACGCATTAAACTAATGTAACTTTAGCGATCTCCATTGTAAGCGAAAAAAACTACTTACTGCGGTCAAGTAAAATGTGCTACTACAATACGATAAACACAGAGCGTCATTCGTTAACCAGAATCAATCACTTAGATCAACCAATTCATCAGAAATTATTAGTTAAACGGTTTGGTTGCTTCCTAAGGTTGATATTTCCATGAATTTAGGCTGGATCGTAGTTATTTTATTTCAGTAATTTGGAAAAGATCAATGTAACGGAAAAAACACTTGTACCGAGGCACTGGTAATATCAGTTTGAATTACGATTGTTCGACTGACACCTAGCTCCCACTCTGTGTTAATTTTTCAAGCTATATTGGTATATTTACATAGTTACTTTATTTCGAATCGTTTCAGAGGAATTTCCCTAAAAACAATGAACTTCTGCAAACAATTCAAACGGTGGATTTATAAATTGAATACAAGGCATCAAAGGGAATAACCCGATAATATTTCTCTCTCTCTCTCTCTCTGTATATATATATATATATATATATATATATATATATATATATATGCACAGTCGAGTGGTTTGCTACTACTTTATACAAACATAACTTCGGTAGATATACCTGTTTTATTAGTTGTTTACTATTTCAAACACAATGATCCATTAGACGTGATACGGGTTTTGTTATCTGAATATTTTTTGCAAAACAGTAATAGTAAACTGGAAATAAGTACAAACGCATGTACAAATGTCTTCAAAACTAAATGTAAGTTATTTACAAACAACCATACAATTATATATTTTATACAGTACAATTAACGAGCAATTCTTTTAAAATCGCTGAACACAGATTGTGACCTGGAACAATGTGATGGTTACTTAAACTTGAATATTCTAAACATACCAATAAGTATTAATCTTGTTCCATTCAGATTAAGTAGTTTGACTCTTTCAATAGGTATCGGAGAAATATCGTAAATTTCATTCAATCCTTGCAAACTGTAAGTAGAGTCATCATCCGCAAAGTGAATAAATCCCTTTCAAAATAAAACACAGATTTTGAATCAACAAAACACTCCGTATACCAGTGAAACGATATTTGCGCAACATACACAATATCCGTCAAGACGGTATGTTACCAAAAAAATAAACCCATTTATGATAAGGAGCATTTATAAGACCTAGTTCAAAATGTGAACAAATGTTTTCACAAAAGTTGGGCGTCGACCGTAAATAATAGCAAAACAATAAAAATCATTTGATATTTCTGGACGTCTCAGTGTTTGAAAAGAACTCTAACGTACTGATGGTGGATAGTCAGAATCATCATTAACACATATTGAATATATTATCTAGAAGGAGAATGAAGGTCCTAAAATAAAGCGACCCAGGGCAGAAAAACAACACCTCAAGCCTCGCCTTCCCCAGAAATGAATCTTTAGTACCTCCCTAGATCTCACTAAATGAGATCATCAAACTACCTTACACTAAACAACATTCGAATCATGTCACTATAATGAGTATGATTTCATGTGATGTGACTTATTTTGTGTTAAATGTGTTTACAACATAATAAGTACATGCAATTCTATCTAAAAAACAGTTACCGTAAATCACACTCGGCTATGATTTAGACCAGATTAGCCAAAACTCAAAAGTTTAAGAGCGGGCACAGATTGTGAGAAGTAAATAGATGATTCTCTATACGTTTATGCAGTTTGTAGATAGTTTAGCTAGTGCTGATCACTAAGAAGCATGAGTTGTGAATAAATATAGAAACACTAAACAAATTTTATTATTATTCATTAGTTATTGGTCTCTATGGTTTTTGTAACTCTACTTCAATGAACTCAGTGAACGAATTGTGGACGAAACTGTGCAACCTTCGCCGAGTTTAGAGAATGTTACTAATGATGCTGAGTGAGTGACTTGTTTCTCAGAATCTTCAGTCTTTACGATGAGAAGGCTATACTGTTCGGAAATATTTAGAACAAGCATAGAAGAATGTTACCTTCAGGCGCAGAAGACTCATTAAATTTCCACTACCATCGTAAACACTCCGTTCCCAAAGAATTGATTCGATAGCATTTTCAAACAGCTTGCGATTGAACGGATGAGAAAATTCCAAAGTCACTGTCGATATCCGCTAAAAATACGACAACATTTAAGTATTTGCGACTCGACATACTCTATTCAAATGAATCGACACTGATTTTGAAGGTGGAACAAAAGCATCTGGTCTAGGACTATAGTTAAAAAAGAATTTATAATAGTACAAAATTAAAAACGATGTGATTTCCAGATCCAAAAATGATCGTTTCTACTTAAAAATAAAATATGAACAACTATAGAAAAGGATGGTACTTCATTATATGATTTAGAATCGATATGATGAAGCCCTATAATGCTAACGACGTTACAGTATTACTGATACGTAGCTACAAACTTCATATTAGAAACGTCATAGAAGTAATGATAGTGACATGCACTACTCAGTGATATTGTGGTGGATATTACTTAGAAGGTTGTTTATGAATAGTAGGTAGCAGAACGTCGCGTGAATGTGGAAACGGTAAACAGTATACGAGGTGAGTTGCGAGGTGACAAGGAGCAAAGTCTGATTACAATACGTATGTGAAATGAAGACAACCAAGGGAAACAGGACTACAACCAACATTGATCGAGGAACGCAAAGGACGTGTAATTAGATAATTAAAAGTAATGTATATATTAATTACGACGTTCTCTATTTTTACCAAGTAAACAAGTTACCTTGGCTAAGCCGACATTTCACATTTGGTGTCGCTGCCTCCGGACAGGATGAGGGTGCTATGGACACAACCATTTGAGGATGGGGACGTCAGAGCATTCCTGCGACAGTTCGAGGCGGTCTAAGAGTTTGCCAACGTGCATGGGCAAAAGATGACGGTTCCAGGGACTCTGCTTTGAGGTTGCGCTAAGGCGGCATTTGATGATGTGGAGCTTTCTGGTGATAAGGCGACGTGGGAGATTGTTGTGGCCCGGTTGACGTCAGAGTCTGACAGTTCAGCAGACAAGCGGTATCGCAGCAGTTTAGGACTGCTCGTCTCGCTCCTGATGGTGACCCATTAGTGTTGGCCGCCACTTTGATAAGACTTCTTCGACGTGCCTTGCCAACATTGGACGACGACTCGAGAGAGCAGCTGTTAACATCTCAGTTCTTGGAGTGTGTTACTCGGATCATAGCCCAACAACTTCAGTTGGCGCATGCTGTTTAGCTGATGGATGTTGCAGAAATTTTGTGGTTACGTAGACAGTTAGTGAATGCGACAGTTTCTTCAATAACTGGAGATAGCGGAGCACTATCCATAAGGAAGTAAGTCTATGAGTTATAGCGACAAGTCGCAGTGACCCGAATACGTACGGAGAAGAGAAGTTGAATGTGGTGAAGTCGGATACTATAGGGGAAACTGCCTAAAGAAATGACGACGAAGACCCTCTAAATGTCATAAACTGATTTCTTCCCTTGAAACATCGCTTTGTGTGGTCGGTTAATATAGGTGCGATGTACACAAAAATGTGAGTAAATGGGAAAGCGTTGGTTAGTTTATTGACATGGGCACAGGTATATCGTTAGTAGATGTAGAACATTGTCAACAAATAGCGGCGAGTTCATTAGTAGTACAAACCATGAGCGGACATGAGCTGGAAGTTTTAGGTGTCAAACTGCAGCATCAAAATCGGTAAATATCGATACTGTGATAGCAAAATACAAAAACTTCACGTAAGGTGGGGGAGCCTATGGGTATTGTGATAGTGTCGCACGAGATCCCTATAAAGGGTCATAGGAGGACAGCATTTTACTCGCGTCGGACGCCAGTTCACCTAGAAACCGAAATAAATCGTCAAGTGGAAATGTTGCGAGATGCGATAACCGAAGAAACCGATAGTCGTTACAACTCACCTGTGCTACTAGTGAAGAAAGTGAATGGGAACTATAGATTCTGCGTGGACTTTAGAGAACTAAACAGTATAACAGAGTTGAGACTATGTACAATGCCGACTGTGGCGAGAACCCTAGATCGCTTACAATAAGTAAAGTTGTTCACGGTACTAGACCTCAGGTCCAGATATTAGTAACTACGGATAAAAGCAAGTGATAGGTACAAGACAGCCTTCAGTGTGGGCCAGAAACAGTATTGGTTCAAAAGAATGCCATTCGGACAGGCAAGAGCGTCGTTCACATTCAAAACACTGAAGTTACTGTTACAAAACCTTGAAAATGTGGAGATATATGGAGACGATCTAGTGGTGTGTAGTAAAGGAGAGGAAGATCACGTAAGGCATTTAGAAGCAGTTCTCTGGCGAATAGGAGAGTTTGAGCTGAGCATTAATAAGTCGCGGATAGCCAAAAGCAAAGTTACACTGTTGGCGTATAAAGTAGGAGACGGTGAAATAAAGCTGCTACTCGAGAAGATTTTGAATACCAAGATTATAACGACACCCACTTTGAAAAAGAAGCTCAGGCAGTTTTTGGGAGGAGAAGCATTCTACAGCCGCTTTATAAAAAACTTTAACGAGTTCGCTGTACCACTGTACAAACTATTAAGCAATAAAAAATTTGTGTGGACAGAGGAGGTACAGGCAACCTTTGATCAGGTCAAGCAGCTATTAGACGCAAGGCAGATGACTTTGATACTACCTGTAACTGGGAAACGGTTCACAGTGGCCACAGACGCCAGTGATTTTAGCATAGGCGCAGTACTTCGGCAGGACAATAGTGTGGTGGAGTATACTAGCCGTGTTTTAACGCCGGCATAACAGACTGGTCATGGCGAGCGCTTAACCCTCTGCACCACTGGGTCGACATCCAATGGTAGAATTCCCACTTCCATCAATTTGTGATATACGCATAGTACGACATTCATCAACTGTCATTGGTGATAACTGTCTCACTCCCGACAAGTCTGAACTCTACCAGTCACGACTTTTCACTACAGCTTCAGGAACATCCTGAAGTTATTCACTAGGGAGCTCATTATTATAGTTCAATTGAGATGGTTACTTTTGTGGATATTGGTATTTTTCGTTGATTGAATATGTAAAAGATTGATATATCTCATCACGCTAAGAGTACATCTCAGAATAAGTTACTTTAAATATTAGAGTAAATAACACAGTTTCGGACAATTTCTCCAACATAGGTAAATGATTACATCTAGAATTAGGCTGCATTCAGGCAAGAGAAGTATGAACAAATTGACGAAACAGATAGCAAACTAACTTGTTGGAGTAAATTTTAAGATCAAGGACGTCCTCTAAATCCACTCTAGTAGTAAATAAATAATAAATGAGATTTTAAGGTTAAAACTGGTTTCAACAAAATAGTATTTGAAAAGATGCTGTCACTAAAGTATTAATTCTATCCTTAATTCATGAAATTAGGAAAAAAAATGTAAATCAGTAAAACAAACAAAAGAAACGAAACTCTACAGGACACTGATGTAATGTACTAGTCACCTTACCAGCCAAAACAATTCCAAACAGCATAAACTGGTAACAAAAGCCAATAGAGTTTACATTCTTAGAAAAACTCAGTATGATAACAAAAAACTTCACTAAAGTACCCCGTATGGAAATTAGATACTTTAGTTTCCTACAATTACTTTATGTGATTTATCTTCTATGCATAAAAGTGGAACGTTAAGATGCAAAAAGGTATTACTTTGATGAAAGTATTATCGCTCAAGTCATCAGTGTCCAAATAGACAAGTTTGACGTGTAGTATACTTCCCCCAACTTACGCATTTGATAGGGACTGTAAGTACATCAAAAAATACCGATAAAGGCATCGAAGTGCATAATTGCTTATTAAAAGACATATAAATATTCACTAACAATGCTAACCACTTGTGTAGAATCCTAGTATAAATAATGTCAACAATTAGAACATACTGAAAATAAATAATATTTGCATTTGCCTTATGACCTAATTACGAAAAGTCTAGTTTGCTCAGTATCCTATATCTATAGTTACTTATCAGATGACCGTCTAAAAGAAACCTGTCAACAAAATATTTCCTTCGCATATTAGCTAGCTTCATTTTACCACAAACATACCAATCTTCTGTGTGCGATTTAATCTAAGAATGCAATCACGCTGTTTGTTAGAGTTTTTGTGAATAATAATTATGACTGAGCTCAACTGCAACAAATCAGTAAGATAATCTACGCTACCTGACTAACTAAAACAGATTGCCGTCTCATGAAAGTGGATGTCCATTAAAGCGACCATTTTGACAAAAAAAACTTACTTAGAATATGTAGTTTCAATAAGCTTAGCAGAAGAATTGATGTCTCTAAAATGTACAACAATAGGAAAATGACAGACTTTAGGGTAAGTCACCATACAAAGTCTACTGTATGATGGTTAAAGGGAACTGTCGAAAACCAATGAGCAAAGATTTTTAATGAGTTCTATCATCATAAAGAACTAAGTAAGATAACATCTACTACTGTACGATTAATCCGTGCAAATTTAACACTTCTTTGCACCGGCGTGCAGTGGTATTTGACTGTAAACTAAGGGGGTTCGTAGCATTTTTATATACTTCTAGCAACCAGAGAGAAAACTACTAAGTTTGCCATAATGCAGTACGTTTGTATATTTAGTAACTGAATGTATATATTATTCGACTGGTAATTAATTTACACACAATTAACGTGACCGTAGCCGCTACCTTAACGTTTGTTGTGATAACCCGATCGAGCTATATCGATTAGAATATTCGTTCGATTGGTTCATCACGATAGGCAAGCAAGACCACCACATCAAAGTAGAAGGGTTAAGTCGAGGTGTGTTGGCGACAGAGGTTTTTTTAGACAACCAGTAATGAAGCATTTCTGCCATCTCACAGACGAAGGGTGGGGTTGAAAACGTTGGCACTAAGAATGCACATCTCACCTTACTCCACGAATTTCCATTTTCGGCGGTAAGGCTTTGGCAAGTAAGAAGCTGATACATCTCTAACCACTCATAAAAAGGCAGTGTGACCGTCATCAAGCAAATGTCTCTTGAGCGGTGCGATCACACTCTCAGGTTACCATGGCCATTTATAACCCAGCATCTTTTCGGGAATTTCAAGGACATTTCGAGTGTAGGCAATCAGGAAGTGATAATCGTCCTCCTCCTTCTAATAGCACTTAAGATCACTCTGACTGCACAAGGTGAAATCAAGATTAGTATATACTAACTTGAGGTATCTTTGATGCTTTTGGGGCATGTAATTGTGTAAAGGGTTGAATTGGATTAGTTCTGTCCTGTACTTGTGAAACCTGGTCTCCCTCAGCTGAGTTTTCAACGAGTCACTATATCCGATCACCGTTAACTTCAAAGAAGTGACCTCGAGTGGTCATCATCATCAGCAGCAGCAGCAACGTAGAACCGGGCACAAACGTCCGCAGGTTCAAGTTGCGATACCTCGAGTGGTAACACCGTGTGACAATGTGCATGTGGCCAGTGAACATAACGGTGTCACAAGTTTCGTGAACCAACTTAGATAGCTTGGGTACGATTTACGAATATTTTACCACCAGACTCCACACTATGTATTACCTGTAATCTTGTGAAACAGTGTAGAGGTGGTTCGTTTACTGCAGGGTGACCTGGTTATTTAGTGAATCCACTTACATCAGTGTGACAGATATTGAGCTAAATGGTATGAAAGGAAGATGTATGGAATTAACATCTGTTAATCTACTACAACTCACAGATTAGGATATTACAAGCCATGTGACACAGTGGATTGACACGCTATCAGATATAACGGTCCAGTCGCAGTCTTCGATAGCATCCTTCACAAAAGTTAGACGAACGATTCTAAATGTATGGAATCCGTTCGAATTTTTAACTGGACTGTGTTCTTGATAAAATACCATTAGTTATCAACTGATTATGTGACCACTCTCACTGCTTACCCTGTAAACTACTACAACCAGTTTGTTTGGGTCTTTTATTCGGTGCAGTAGTGCTACAAATGAAAACCTCTAAATACTGCAGTAAAAATCATGATACCTTGTAAACGGTACAAACTATGAGTGTAATGTTACTAACATTGTTAAATTGGTCTATAATTGGCAAAAAAAATGGTGACAGCTCCAAAAGTAATTAACACATACAACGCATTAATCTAAAAATTTAAACAAACCAACTATCAACAAGCGATTTACCTAATACGCTGAAGCACTGCTGTTTTTTCTGAACTAGAAATTAAATCCGTTTTATTGACAATGAGGATATCGGCCAAAAGTATCTGTCTGGAATAAAAATAAGCATAGAATATATTTCGTAACCTTTCATATTCACTCATTCCATTATCAACAAATTCCATTAGATGTGACAGGCATTGTTTTGAATCCAATACAGTTACGATACCATCCAGACATATTTGGCTGCACAGATCTTCATCTAACCAGAAGAGTGATGCAACAGGACCTGGATAATATGAAAGATTATCTTTCAAGGACACCAACAACCTGGATCGGCAAGTCCAGACGTCTCAATTAGAATATAGTCAAATTTCCCTTTCCTCTTCATTAGATTTTCGATAGCGCATACACTCGCATCTTTTAAAGAACAACATAAGCAACCATTACGCAATTCTATCCATTCTTCAAAAAGGTTGCCGTCTTTTTCATTCCACGCAATACTAGACTCGACAGCTGAACCCTCCCCGAAATCGTTTAAAAGGACGGCTATCTTTTTGTTATGAGTATGGGTTAAAATATAATTCAAAAGAGTAGTTTTCCCAGCACCTGTAGTAATATACATACATATATTGTGACTAACAACAAAACTTAAAAATGTTAATTGTCTATACTGATAAAAAATATATATCCAAACATAGACAGTAGATACAAGGCAGTTAGTGCATATCAAACTTAGAAATAAGCATATCATTTAAGAAATGATGTTCTTGCTGGAGCAAACTAGCGTTGGGTAATAAATGGGTTGGTGTTATTGTGAAAACTTATCGTACATAGAAATATTCTGCCAAACAATGAAATTAAGGTGGACCTTAGGACTTACTCCCCTTAAAATGAAGCAAAAAAAGGAGCAACTTTTTAGAAATGCTGATTCATAAAAATATGTTGCTTATTCTCTTATTCAAATACATTACAATGAAACAACCAAGGGGAACTACATGAACTGAAAAGCCTCTATTAGTTCAGGCACGTCTAGTCCCTTAAACCAATTATTACTTTGACTTCAAGCAGAAAACCATTACTACGATATTTACAACAATTGAAATGTCCGCAGGCTTTGGACATAACAATCCTGATTTGGTTCATATGGAAATGAGATAAGTATCTTATTACCTCATCAAATACAATACAGAGATTTGCATCTTGGTTTCATATCTATATGTGGAGGTCAATGGTAAATCAGCGTTTATATTCTTCAGCTGAAGGAAAAAAATTGAAAATTAGCAAACAGAAGTGGTCTGTTTATTACTCCCCATCAGACAAACTAAGCTAACATACTGGGGAAAATAACTTGCCGCACACTAGAAAATAATATGTACGGACTATATAACACTAAACATTGAGTAATAGTACGCTAATTGATTTTAGACAAAACAATGTATTAATACTACTCGACTTGAGACGAAAATATTGTTGCGTAATAATTATAACTAGGTTTTAAACGAAAGCCTTAAGTGAAATACGGTTAATAAAAACTATAAACTAACCGAGGTATCCTGAAAGAATCGTAACAGGGACTTTGTCGGAAGTTGGGGAAGTTGGTTTTGTATCACATACTAAATCCGGAATAACGTCATCCATTAGCAACAAAAATGCAAGCAGTCTTTTTCGGAAATTCAAGCCTCTTTCAAAGCATTGAATTCTGATAGTTTAACTACTCAACAAGCTAGCTCTGCTGAAATAAAAAAAATGTACTAAGAATAACCACTAGGCGGTGAAATAAGAAATAATTAAGACTATGTATACGAAGGAAGTAAACTGCAATTTGGAATTGTTGAAGGTCACATCCATTCCCTACAAATATTCATGGATATGAGTATTTGGTGGCTGGAACTAAAATTCACTAAACCGAACCTATTTAAATAGACGCTGTTAACAGCACCCTGAATTCAGGGTGTACAAAGAAAATATAGCAAACCATTACATTGACCGGTCACTTTACCACGTAGTAATTTATCACACATTTTCGGTTTCGAGTAAACCATAGCCAACAATCGTAGGCTGCGGAAATAACTTCCATAAATAATCTATAACGTATACTGTTGGTGGTTTAACTCAGTATCACTATTTTAGGATCTATAACTATTTCCGAGTAGATAGGAACAGCTTGTTTGTTGAGAACTAATTATGAAATGCAATGAACCAAATTTGAGGAAGTCACAAAATAGCTTATAACTCTACTTTAAATTCCGTCCTAAGTCAGTAACGGTAACCGTTGAAAATTGCGTCACGATTTTATCTTGATTTCTAATGTTCGATCCTGTGGTGAAAGCAAACTTTGCTAGCGAAATTGAGAGGACCGATGGGAATCAACATCGCAAGCTATCAAAGGGAAGTTTACAAACGTCTAACGCATTGGGTTTTATCCTTTGGCTAGTACGCCTTAGGGTTCACACAAACTCAATAGTGAGAAGAGTCAGTTGTAGCGGTAAATAATCCCCTAAATAAATAGTTACACAGACTCAGGTGATATTGATGCCTACCATGTTTCTTTTAGCGGACATGGCTAGCTGAAGTTATTCAGTCACGAATCACTACCAGATCACGACACGACACGACAAATGGAGCAACTCCCTCTAGTTAGCCTGCCTAGACGTTGCTGTCCCATTGACTCTCATGCGCTTACGATCAAATGTAACTTCCCTTCCATCCTTAATTGCTTTCTGATTTATTCTTAATCATTAGAAGTTGCTCTGGTTATGCGATAAACGCTACTAGGTCATATATCAGGTTAACCTCACTTATAAATGTTAATAAACAAGTAGGCATGTGTTGATGATAGGTTCTTAGGCCTGACACTTAATTTGAATTAGGGCATACGAATATCTTCTGTGCCACATACAGTATAATTGACATTGAATTTAAAAGAAAATTAATTTTAGCTTTCATTTTGCAGTAACGAGCAACGTAAATTTTTCCTAATCGTAATGTATTGTTCATAGTTTACAAGTTTTAGTGTCCTAACTTTGCAAATTGTCAGCTGAAGAAATGTGATTGTGGCTTTACATTAGCGTAACTAAAGGATGCATCATTCAAACTAAACGTACAATGATATTGAGAAGGCCAAAATTCTACTACATTTCAACAGAGCAACTCATGTTGGTTAGATTTGTTGATGTCTAGGTGGTTGTATGTTTATGGGTTAATTTCGTTCTCATTCTGATAATTGATTACAATTAAGTCCTCTGTATCACTTCCCCTCCTACGCTAGACAGACGGCCAGTTTCAAATGGGAGATTCAATGGAATAAGTAAACAACGGGACTTAGCTTACATTCAAACCATTTAACAAAAATGACTCACCTTATGTAAGACAATACTCTGGCTTTCCTCGAGATAGAATACCTGGTATACTAACCGAATCTTAGCACCAAACGTAGTAATAACAGTGTGCTGTAGTAACTGGTGAAGCCAAGATATGATGACGGAATACGCAGTTGGTTAACCTCAGTCAATAGTAACCCAATGACAATGGTTACAAATTTGATTAAAACTACGGAGTTACTCCAATCATATCCAGCCTGATTTATTCTATTATCCATATCAAATTATTTCTTTTTCCAAAATTGAACCGAACAGAAATTGTTAGAAGTCGGAAATTACAAGTATCAGTGATAAGCATTTGAAGCAACATGTAACTAAACATATTACTTTGGCTGAACAGCTTCACTTTTCCTATATTGTTTGTAGAATCGATTCCTACTGCTTCAAAAAATCTTCAGTGAATTTCTATATATTTAACTAGACTGAGAAACCTCAAAATATTTAGTCCGCCTCATCATTGCATTCACAAACGATGCTAGCAGTATAGGGCTTTAGAAAACATGGTCTTTAGTTGTAATTTCTACTGCCCAACACGAAATACTCGATAGTCATATTATAATCTCCCTCCACGGACTTTGATAATCATTTAGTATGAAGGTTTTTCTCAACAAGAAACCATTTTAATAGGATTCAAAAGCAATGGCGTTGTTGACCTGGCTACTTGTAGCTTACTTTCACAAAATTGTCAGAACCATGATCAATCAGAAAATCACAGTGTAGAACATTGTAAATACGTATATTAGTTCAAGTTGTCGTTCCCTAATCAGCATAACGATGAAATTTTCAGACCAAATTTTTAAAGTAGTCAAAATAGTACTAATGGAGAAGACTAGTGATCGGCGATGATTATTTAGAAAGTACAAATCAGTAAAACATAAGTATGGTAGATTCAGAAACCTAGAATTTGGCAGAGGACTAACGCCACTGTGAACGATTTTGAGTCGTATCACGTTAAGTCTCAAACCACTGGCTGAGATTAGCACGTGGTCCCCAGCCAGGTAGCCTGTATCTATTAACACGGCCCAGCCCAATTGTAAATGACTTTAAAGACTAGTGCAATGTTTCAATCTGACCATTTCTCGAATGTTTGTTGGTGCATGGATAATTGCACTACTCTATGCGTTGGCAATATAAAACAGTTGCTTTGATATTTAAATTTAATCATTGACATAAAACCAGTAAGATTCGTTGTACCATGATTTGATAATAATAATAATAATAATAGTAGTAACAGTAATTTAATCCGTCCTCTATTTGACTTGCGTTCTGAATTTACGTAGAGCGTAAACGTTAGTTCCGGTTATAATGAGAATGCAATAAAATTTTGGAGTCGTAAAGCTTCTCAAACATTACTCAATGCGGTTAGCTTTCGCGATTTCACAATTCTGTCATGTAAAACACTAAAACCCAGAGATATCAGTTTAGGGGTTTCACGAACAGACAAATTTAGCAACCGGAAACAAATCCAAACAAGCGGATTAGGTTTTACAAAAACTAAAGCTTAAATTACCAATTACTTTCAAACTAGCTATGGTAGAGAGGTCCACTCGTTATCTATTTCTATGGAAATTATGTAATCAACTAGCAGATATTTTGTTTTAGTCTTATGGAATTTTCTGGGTGTTCTCGTAATTATTCTACCCTGGGAAGCAAGAAACAAGTCAACGTTTCGAGGATTAATGTTCCTGACAATGCAGTAGACTATAGGAGTGGGTTATGACTTATGGTTAGAACAGTTTTACGCTTGGGGTCAGAAGTCAGTTAGTGATTAAGAAAATGTTAAAAATTACGGTTAGGGTTAGGAGCATGTCAGACGCCCACGTTAAGGTTAGGAACACTTTAAGAGTCGCTTAGGATTATGTTTGTAGTGCAAGTGTACATAATGGTGCAGCTAGTAGTTCCGTCTCTTTGTTGGCATTTAAAGTTTATTGGTGTGACGCTATGTATCGCCATTATGTAATTTGTTTTGCATGATCATCGACCATTCTCCTTAGCCCCAATGTGATTGGCTAATTGTTTTCAAGGTCATTAATTTATTTATCTATTTATTTTAATCACATGCCACTCATTTACAATAAGCGTTGTAAAGAAACCATTTTGGGCTTCATCAGTTGAGTATAATAATTCAATAAATCAAATTAGCGAAGTAGTATTAAGAGTATAGACGCTAATGTGATGTAGGACGTGTAAATAGAAAAAAAGAAAAAAGAAAGAAAGAGAAATTCTAAAGAGTTCAATGCGTAGTCGTAGCTTAGACTTTGCATAAATAGGTCTGTTAGCCAACCAATAAACCCAATATAATAAAGAGGTCAAGTTGTAGTCAAAATTTAGAATCGGTTTATAAGTGATGACAGAAGACGGATAATAATAATAATAAAGTAGATTGGAACAGAGAGAAAATATGCACTAATAACCATGTACAATATATAGAGAATTATAGTAATGGAGAGATCAAACAGTGAAATTAACAGTGTGGTGAAATTGTGAGTTTTCACTCAAGTGATATTAGAAGGGTGAATAATAATAATAAAATAGACAGATGATAATAATAATAATGTTATTAGCATTAATAATAATAAAGTAAACAGATAATAATTATAATGTTGATAATAAATTAGGTTGGAATAAAGCGAAAATATGCACTATTAACCATATAAAATACATAGAGAATTATATTAATGGAGAGGTCAAACAGTGCAATTAACAGTGTGATGAAATTGTGAATTTTCACTTAAGTAATATTAAAGAGGTGAAATTTCTGAATAAAGAAGTGTGCATGTACATGAATATGTATATGATGTTGAAAATCAATGGATAATTACAGTATGGATTCAGTGTGGATAGGATTATTAGACAACTAATGAACCCAACATAGTTAAAAGGTCAAATTGTCATCGAGGTAGTGAATTGGTGTATAATTGATGATAGAAGATGGACAAGGAAAGTTATCAATGTAGTCAAACTATGAGTTTTCGCATAAATGAATTAAGGTGTGTGCGTGTGGGTTGGAACAATATGAAAATATGCATTATTAACTATGAATGGTTAGGCATATGGTGTATTATGAATGCATTCGATATATTTTAAAACTTTATACGGAGCTGGGACCTTGTTTATATATATGATCAGTTATTTCAGGGTAGTTGAGGAGGTTACATAGATCTTCACCTGAAAGGTATTCTTGAAGTAGTGTTTTGAACGCGGCTAACGACTTGCTGCAGCGAATGTGCTTGGGAAGTTTATTCCATAGAGTCGTAAATCTCACTGTGATAAAGCTCTGGCGTAGCTATGTGCGACATTACTTACTTACTTACTGCCCGTTACTCCTCGCTGAGGAGCATAGGCCGCTCACCAGGGTTCTCCATTTAACTCTGTCCTGAACAATCCTTTCCAATTGTTTCCAGTTGCTGCTCATCCTTTTAATGTCTGCTTCCAATTCTCGACGCAGCGTGTTCTTTGGCCTTCCTCTTTTCCGTTTCCCAACAGAATTCTATGTTAATGCTTGTCTCGTGATGCAGTCTGATGGTTTGCGTAGTGCATGTCCTATCCATTTCCACCGTCTTTTCCTAATTTCCTCTTTGGCTGGAAGTTGGTTTGTTCTCTCCCATAGTAAGCTGTTGCTGATGGTTTCCGGCCAACGAACGACTTAGATAAAAATCTTATTCGATTCTTCACAATTCACTCTTCATTTCTAAACTTTTTATTAATTAACGCTCGCTCACTTCTTAATAAAATATCAACCCTAAGAACTATAGCCTTATTAGCTAAACCTTCTTTAATATTTGTCACAGAAACATGGTGTTCCTCCTCAATTACTGACTCAGAATTAGCCATTCAGGACTATATCTTATATCGCGGCAATAGAGAATATCAACGGGGTGGTGGTTGTCTAATATACGTAAGTGTTTGTTTGTCATCCAACAAAATCGATTACGAAATACTCGGTAAGGTACCAGAGTCGGTCTGGATATCAGTCAATACCCCGAACTATAGTTTACTCTTTGGTTGTATATACAGAACTCCTAACACCTCGACTACTGTAGATAATAACATTATTAATGCTTTTATACATACCTCTGCTCTCACTTATAATGCGAAAGTCATTGCAGGAGACTTTAACCTTCCTAGGATAGACTGGAATGTTGGCAGAGGACTGTCATACGATGAAGAAAACCTTCTTGCTACATTAGACATGCACTGCTGGACACAGTGTGTACACACTCCCACTAGACATCATAACATTCTTGACCTAGTTTTCTGTCATGATGTCACTCCTCTGTCACTTCAAGTCAGCAAAGAGCTCGAAAGCAGTGACCACAAAATGGTTCTATGCACTCTTCCTTTTGATTTTAGACACTCTAGCATTCATAAATTACAAAAAATTAGACAATATCGAAATTATAAAAATGTTGACTGGAATCTTCTGCACACCCTTCTAAGTTGTTCTGACTGGGAAAATTTTTTCTTGTCTAGTAGTCTTACAGATGCACTAGATATTTTTTATCAAATTAATAACCCATGTTTAGATACGATTGCACCTATCAAACTAAGCAATATAATTAAATCAAATGATTTGTATATACCACTTCATTACCGTAAGAAGCTAAGACGTTTACAGAAGAGTTATCATAAGTCAAATGACTTCTCAGCACTTATGGAAATTACCATGACCTTCAATCAAGTAAAAGAAGTCCACAGGTTAAAGGCGATTAACGAAGAATTATCAGCAATGCACAGTAGCTCCAAGGTACAAAACTTGGTACGGCTGTTCAATAAACGTCTCAAACCTTCTCGGAATAGTGATACCCCCTGCATTTTACGAGATGGATTAATGATTACCAACCATAATATCATAACCAACCTGTTCAGCGATTTCTTCGCTAATAGAGGTACACCCCAGGATGACAATGAAGTAGACATTATTAACTCAACTACAAACCATATGGAATCCGTTACCTTCACTTATGACAATATTTGTAAATCCATAAACTCACTTAGGACGTCAAGTAGCTATGGAGTAGATGGCATAGCATCCATTTACTTCAAACTCGGAGGACCTAATCTACAATTAATTCTATTGAAACTGTTTGACCTCTCATTAACAACAGGATCTTACCCTAATCGATGGAAAACCTCATACATATGCCCTCGATTTAAATCAGGTGACAGGACAAACCTGCATAACTATAGGCCTATAAATATCACCCCGGTTATCTCTAGAATAATGGAAAAAATAGTATGCGATCAAATGTCTGATTATTTACTCTCCGAAAAACTCATATTTAATTCCCAACATGGTTTTCTAAAAACTAGGTCCTGTATGACTTGTCACTTTGAATTCTTTAATATAGTTTTCACCAAACGAAGCCTTGGGCACTTGGTATTAGTATTATACTTAGACATATCTAAAGCCTTTGATATGGTTAACCACAAGCTTCTTGTAGGCAAACTCTCCTCTTATGGGATTAGGAATCCATTACTTGCATGATTAAACTCTTTCCTCAGTAATAGACATCAAATAGTTAAAATTAATTCCACTCTTTCGAAGGCCGAACCGGTTACAAGTGGTGTTATACAAGGAAGTGTCTTAGGCCCATTGCTCTTTATAGCTTACATAAATGATATATGCAAATGCTTTAGCATGGGTAGACCCTTTTTATACGCAGATGATCTCAAAATAGTGTACTCGTTCCCCCCTCACGAATTTGCACACACATTCAGTGGAGTCACTACCGAGCTTAACAAGGTCGCAGTATGGTGCTCAAAATGGAAGTTGGATCTTAATGCTTCTAAGTGTGGTTGGATATGTTTTGGGGATAAGTGCCTCAATTTTCATCTCTCCATAAACGGCTGTAAGTTATCTAGGCTTCAGTCAGTAGTTGACTTAGAACTAAGGTACTCTTATAACCTGTCTTTTACAGAACAGGTCAATATGCAGACATCTAAGTCACATCGACTACTAGGTTGTATACTACGTAACTTTTATAGCAACGATTCTCGTATTCTGCTATATAAAGTTTGTGTCAGACCTTTGCTAGAATACTGCACCTTTATTCTCAGTAATGTTTCCATTAGGAATAAACTCAGACTGGAGTCTGTGCAACGTCGCTTTACTCTTCGTATTCTTGAAACTGATCGTACTCTAGATTATAAAACTAGATGCACTAAGTTAGGACTAGATACCTTATGGAGGCGACGGCTAAAATTAAACCTAATCTTCTTTTATAAAATATTAAACAAATTAGCGTTTTCATCGCCTAATACAATCCAGCTCGAGGAACCCTCTTGCTATAACTTACGCAATTCAGCCTCGAAAATAAAAATATCGCAATCTAAATCTGCTCTTTATATGAATTATTTTACAAATAAATTCTCGAGAATCTGGAACCATTTGCCTCAAGCCATTCGGGAAACAGATTCACTTCCTTTATTTGTACGGCATGTTAGTAACTTCATCTCTTCTGAAATCTCGTTAAAAATGTTCACACCAACTATTGTTTCTTACTCCACTAGCGAAATAATAGGGACTCTGAACGTGTGAGCACCATTCACCTGTCTTGGTCATATGATAGTATTCTTCCATTTTAATCAGCCTATAAGCATAAGTGGCATGTTGGAAGTATAATTACTAATCCTGCTCATTAGTTTTGTTAACCTTGGAATACCAATGCTGTTGTTTTGTGTTCTTCCTTCTTTTGTCCTTCCTCTAGTTGCAGAAAATTATGTGCAAGATAAATATGGAACTTACTGGCACAAAACTATTGCCTTCCTCAACACCCAAGTTCCAAGTACCCTTGCTCCTATCTCGCGTCTGAACATGCACAGTGATCCAATCTGCTAACCCTTAGCCGTTTTTTGGAACTGTAACGCATTGGTCTAGGAGCGCGCGGGACTTTGCCATATATGCACCATGCTGCAACACATATAAATGGTGTCCTAATACTGTGAAATTTGTTGCGATTGGTTTGGTTCTCAATGCATATCTTTATACCTAGGAAAGTCCTGACACTAACACTTCGTCGAAATATTTGTATGTATGTAAACTTATATCATTCAGATCATGCCTGTAAACTGGCATGCTCTCATGTACAAATTGTTACTTGAAAATAAATTATTATTATTATTATTCAGTATCTTCTGTAAGCAGCCGTTTATAAATACTTTTAACCTTCTGAGGATGTTTGCAGTAGTTCTCCACGTTTCAGCTCCATACATCAGAACTGTCTTGATATTCGAATTGAAGTGTCTGACTTTGAGGTTGGTTGACAGTTGTTCTGAGTCTCATATGTTCTTCAATTGTCGGAATGCTGCCCTTGCTTTTCTAATCCTTGTCCTTACATCTTCATCGGATCCTCTTTGTTCATCGATCATGCTCCCCAGATATGTGAAAGTATCCACTTCTTCCAGAGTTTCTCCATCAAGTTGAATTGGGTTGGTGCTCCCTGTGTTGTATTTAAGAATCTTACTCTTTCCCTTATGTATGTTCAAGCCTATTGATGCTGAAGTTGCTGCTACACTGATTGTCTTCGCTTGCATCAGTTGTTGTGTATGTGCTAGAAGAGCTAAATCATCTGCGAAGTCCAAATCGTGTGCGACTTTGCTGGATAGTAATAGTGTTTTCCTTATTACGTAGGTTATGTGTGGAGGTGTAGAGGATGGGCTGCGATGTCGACGCGTAAGTTGCGCCACTAATAAGGCGGTACCCGAGAGAAAGGTTTAGTTTCAAGCGTCGGAACCAAAGGGGTTATAGCTTTAGTTTATCGCATCGTTGTTGATAAGTTTGTGTGTTGTAATCACCTAATAATCTCTTAATAAATGCTCGTTGAATTTGCTCGATTTTCATCAAATCTATGCGTCTACAGTTGCTGTAGAGTAGACAACCATATTCTAATATTAAACGAACACACTTTGTGTACAGTAATATTTTTGAGTTTAAATTGAGAAAATTTTTTCTTATAAATCCAGTTAGCTTCCTCGCTTTGGAAGCTTGAAATGCAACATGCTCCGAGAAGTTAATGCTATCAGTATATCTGAGCCCCAAATCTTGAGCGACGCTTAGAGGTTTTATTTGCATTTCGCATAGGCGGAGACTGAGGTTCCATCTGCGACTAGTGGAAATGTATCCACTTTTGTGCACGTTTAGGGGGGAGATGCCATATTTTAGTCCATTCCGATAAGTTATCAATTTCTTTTTGTATTATTTTAGTAATAGTGTTTTTATTTGTAGTTGGTGGGAATAAATAGGCAACCTTTAGGTCATCTGCAAAGAGAAAGATTTTACCATGCACAAATTGCTGGCACACATCATTGATGAAGAGAAGAAAGAGTAATGGTCCAATTACGCTTCCTTGTACAACTCCGCTGGATACATTTACTGGCTTTGAGTAGCTAGAACCGATCCTTACAATTTGGCGGCGCCCTGTGAGGAATGAGTTAAACCAACTTAGTAGTGGGCTTCGTATGCCATAAGAGTGTAGTTTTGAGAGGAGAAGGTTGTGGGGAACACAATGAAATGCTTTACTGAAGTCAAAATAAAGTACAATAATTGGGAAACCTTTGTCTCCTCAAAGTGTTATATAATCAAAAAATTCCAAGTGGGATGTAGCACAAGAGCGTTTTTCCATGAACCCGTGTTGAGATGGATTTATCAGGTTTTCTGAAAGTAAGAATGATGACAATTGTCTATGAATGACTTTCTCCATGATTCTGGACAGCAGGGATGTCATTTTAATTGGCCTGTAGTTTTCTATAACGTAGCGTGATCCACTTTTGAATCGCGGAGTTATGAGCGATGTTCTCCATATGGCCATTGTCCATAGATAAAGTAAAAAGTTTCGGGCAGAGAGGTGGTAAATCTCTTCCACCATACTTCATGAGGGATGCTGGAATGCCATCAGGCCTATTATCATAACTTTACATTCATTCGTTATGACTGTGTCACGCTTGACGAATATACTTTGTCAAATCAGCGGATTTAACTGCCACGACTGAGCGGTTACTGGGGTTCAGGATACTACTGCGTTTCTTCTGCAGACCAAGCGCCTCTAATTAATGGAGTATCGACCTTGATTATTGTCCCCACAACCCAATTGATTAATAACAAATTGTCAGGAAGCGATTAATCAAGGCAGCTTCTTGTCGTAGGAATATACCGCATATAATAACAGCAATAACAATAGTCTAGAACAATACAGCAATTATACAAAGTAGTTAAGAGTGTACTTCAAAATAATATTGACTCAAACAGTAACAGGAATGTTAGTCCAGTTTTTCCAGAACCAATGACCTCTAACAATGAAACTCACTTCAACCAAACAATATCCATCGGTATCAATGTTCAACTTTTTTAACATAATTTTGAATTTGGATGAATTTCTGTCTACAACGTATCTTTGGGATAGGGCAACACTACGTAGGAGAATATCTTAAGGATCCTAACTTTCAGTGGCTGATATAAGATTTTCGCAAACTTGAAACAAGTCATGGTCACTTAAAAAATCATAAAGCCGGCATTTCTGTGTCCTATCCCGTCCGAAGATTCTATGTAATATTTGTACGCCTTCAGACAGCTGGAAGCTCAGGCGTTTTCTCACATAGACCGCGATGAGGGTTAGATGTTCCGAGCATGTCCAGCAAAAAGAATGGAAGTAGGTCCTCTTGAGGCTTGCTTTTTGTGCTCGTTATCACTCCCAGCGGAGTCTCTGTAATGGTTACAAGTTGCTCCGAATTTCTGTGTGGTTAATTTATTTAGTTACTTGAAGGCAAATAAAAGAAGTTTGCAACTTGATTATGATGAAGCTCAATTATCCGAATTTCTAAACTTGGATACATGTGAACAGTTTAAGACTGAATTTTACTGCAACGTAGGCTACGAAAATGTTTTACGATACTTGGATACACTTGGGTGATTGGTGACATCACGGTCATTCTACTGTGGACTAGTAATTATATATTTAGCACAATACATATGTGTGTCCGGTAATAGAATCCAGTGCCCTAATCATGACACAGGTGATACGATTAAACGACCAATGTCCGGATTATTAATAGGGAACATCAACCATTTCACTCGTTTTGAAGGTTTTGTTAACTCTGATGAATCAATATTTGACAAAATTTCGGCACGGATTCAAAACAATAACCTGGCAGCCACAAACTTAAACCCAAGTTTTCTGTGTAAACTATGTGTATTGTTTACGTCACATTCAAGTTTTCTGCCCATTTGTTGTGCAAGTATTGGTTATCAAGATGTAATGTTCCATAAATGTTTGTTTTCTAGCCGTCAATTTATATTTTTCATCACGCGTCTCTTTTATGTTGCAGCTGACATATCTTAAGACTGGTGGTAATTTACCATATGTAGGCATACGACAAGCCCTAGTTAGTTGCACTTAAACACGTAGTAGGTTCATGTTATTTGATAGGGCTCTTAAAATATGTTTCGTTAAACTAGCTGTAGAATCCAAACTGAGGTAGTTTGGATCGAAGAATAACCGTTGAGGTTAGTTTAGATACGCGTGCCCCCGTCCAGTCGAAGTTCATAACAAATTGTTGGGTGAGAAATGGTACTACGTGAAATTATTCATATAAATTCAGTAGAAAAACAGGAAAGAGCAAATATTGTAATGAAAATAAGTAGCAATTGTCTCATTCAGATTCAAAGCAATCATCGAAATTTGAAACTAGGAGGATTAAGAAGAATAAATGTACTTTCAAAAATGAAACAACAAGTTACAATAGAAAAATACTACTTGGAGGGATTTTCCCACACAAATTATCAAAAAGATCTTCCACTAGTCATACCATGTAAAACGCACGCAACTTTAACTCTGATCTCCATTAGAATTACAGTCGTTAGAATTAAGTTTTATGAATTATCATAAAAACACGAAAGTGAAAACATGACTTTAAATCCTATCAACTCTGACCCAAAGGATTTAAAACAATGACGACTGCGAACTACCTATTTACTTTATGAACACAACCTTGTTCTTCTATTTTATAGCAAAGGCGCCAAATGTATACCACACACAGGTACTGCAGCTTTAAGTTTTCTCTTTTTAACTAAATTCCGTTAATGTCAAAATCCTCAAACCACTGCCCCATTTAATGGAACTTCAGTACATCTATTACGCGCAAAACTTACACTTGGTTTATTTGCATCCTATCGAAGCGCTATGTTTTCACTCCTACTTTTAAGTTTCGATGTTGGTTTCTGGGCTCCGGGTAACAGAAATTCCTTGACAATTTGTTTCAGTAATCCGTAAACAATAATACGTCATATAGATCGGCTATTAGCGCATCATGTAGGCTTATTTCTCATTCTGGTTGTACTGCCTTCCCCAACCTACACGTTTTAAAATATGGATTCAACGAGTACAAATGTACTACTTGCTTAGAGGGAACACATAGTGACAAGTGAACTGAATAGTATCTTAGATAGTTCTGTTATGGTTATAACTCTGTATTTAACTGATCGAATATAGTACAAATGGGTACTACAGGGAGGAACAAGGTGTTTTAAATTCTGTTACTATGTGCAGATAAACCAGAATTATATAAAATATCAACCCTCAAATTTAAATACCATTTGCCTGTGCGTGTTTACTTTAACGGCGCGTTACTCACGGGAATACTCGGAAACTTACCGTAGTGTTACTAAGCAATTTTGTTTTGAATAAATGTTGGAGACCTACGTGTTCACAAACAGAGGATCTGATGCCCGTCATTCGTATGAAGAAATAATTAGTCTGCAGATAAATGTAAAAACTAGTGAATTTTTTCACATAAATAAATTTGGCATATACTTGCCTTGTTACGTATTTGCGTACATCCCACAACAAATATTAGTGTTGCATGGACCTCTAATATTTTTTCATTCTTATGATCATCTTGAATCTCACCCCAGCAAGTGCATGTCTCATTACTTTGCGGACAACATCAGACATCACTCCGGCACACGGTTTCAAGCTTTAATGATACATTCCCTTCTACGACATGAGGTATAAGTTAACATTGATTTCACTCCCCACAGACAAGTGAAGATTTGCTGAGACAATAAGGTTTACATTTGATTTATTTACGTGTCACCGACGCTAAACCTCATGCTAAGTAAAAGCTTTGCAAGTTAAAGCACATCAGCAGCATGCCTACTTTAAGGACCCAAACTACCAATAACGTTCGAAAGTTAACGTTGTTTCTGTATAGGGCCAGCTGGTTCTTGAGTCACGCACGAATTCGCAACAGAATATCTAATGACACAATTTACTGGTGCAAAACGTGGTACTCGACAATTCCCCTTCCCTATACAGTCAAAGGGATTCAAGCAAATTGTACAATTAATTTGTCCTAACAAATAAAGCCAACCAACTGAGTCAAGTCACTCAGGCATAGACAAGTAAGATTTCAAACTAATATGGCCAACAACAAGACCTGGAAATCCAGTAAAACAAAACTGAAGACCAATAGCATGTAGCATATGCTAACAAAAAGGAATATGTGAAGAACCGATTGTGAGAAAACACAATACTGTTATAACAAAAAGGAGCAAACAGAAACAAACAAGATCTGTTATAGAGTCAGAGCGAGACATTGATAAAATACAAGCAAAAGAACTACACGATACAAAAAAAACATGGTGAGATTTTCATACAAGTAAATAAGATTTTACACCTACACCATAGTAACAAAAGAAGCTTAAGAAACTTCAATAAAATGATATACCTACTCCGAATTTCTAAGAGGCGTTTGACAGACAGAAAACATGTATTTAGTTTGATGGGTTGTTATGATTTTCAGCATATGAACTTACTTATACAAGCCAGGTTGTGTAGACTCTTCTTTCAAAATGTCGTCATGTCACGTGCTCATAGTGTTTGACAAGTAGGTCCTTTGTTTTCGTCGTTGTTGGTAGCGTTTCTTATGAAGTGGCTGAACGATAAACAAATTTCTGAGATTTATCCTAGTAAATATGGACAGGATTACAAAACTCTGACTATAAGCCAACAAAGCATAATCTCTGTTAGACTCCTAAAAATGAATGGCGAGCAATCACATTTCTATAATTAAGAAACACAACTTTTTACAACTTCATTTTACCACAGATGGGGCTTCTTGGATTGTTGGCAAGTCTAAAACCGTAGATAATTTGGATAGAGTTAAATGCAAGGTATATTAGAATCTGGTCTTCGCAGTGAAGTTTAAAAGACAGGATTTAAAGCTTTAAAGAGCCCTCTTATATTTTCACCAATAAGGGTGAATACACCTAAAGTTCATTCTACTGGTTTATGGTACTCTAAAAGTTAAAACTACTTTAACTTCTATGTACTGAATGATAACATTAGCGTTAGCATGACGAGTCCGTTTCGCCCCATAGGACCGTTCGTATACAAGAAAATTAACTGAAGGTCCAGTTTGTTTAAGGCCGGTGACGCTCCCAATAGTCGTTTTTTCTGATCCAACACAAGTTTTACAGATTATGTAGACAAATGTAGTGCACTTCACATTTCCGTAGTGACCAAAAAAGTTGACTGACGAATGTAGGAATGTCTCTGAAAGTACCGGGCAATGGCACAAACCAATACAAATGTGAGGACAAAACAGAGATTTTCTGTATTTCAAGGGAAATCTATCTGTTCAATATTCATAAAACCATTAGCATGTCTAGAAATAACAGTGCGCCATCCACACTATAGAAGGTAAATTATAATAACTTAACATAGTATGAACAATCAGTGTACATCTACTACAGATAGAACAAGCTGCGGACGTGTATTAAAACCGATTGTCGGTGTGCCGTTGTGTTGAAACAAAAAACTGATGACACAGCACCTAAAAGTATGCTAATACAAATTCAATACACACAAAGTAACAACAGTCTTATAGTGTTTAAATGTTCCGAGATCGCCTGTCTAATGACTGAATTTTTACGAAATTAGTCGTCGGATAAAAAGTAAAATATATTTCAAAATACTCTCCAATAAATGTATGGTTAGTAAAAATAAAAGGTTATTAAATTTTACAAGTAAGATAATTAAAATGGCCTTCATGAAAATATAAAGGGTATGATAAGCACATTTTACATTAATCAAACCAAAAGTTTTCAACGCCGACTTCGGCAGACAACTAAACTGTCATTCAGTGGTGATCACTAACCCGACTAGCACATCTCCGAAGACACAAATTGGGCATATCAAGATTAAAATTGGGTTAGCCTTCGGTAAACTAAGTGAGTTAAAGCCAAACAAATCACTGCGATGCTATAATGTGAAGCAGGTGGTACTAAAACGGTGCGCGGAATTACTGAGCCACTCCATCAGTAATCTCAGTGAATACTAGTTTCAGTTTGAAACGTTGTCCAAAGGATGGAAGTGGGCGACTTTATCCCCAATCCACAAAGGAGGGGACAGAGGAGGCTTGTTCTCCCACAAATCCCAATAACACTCATGTTTGCGGGGAAATATGGTCATCAGTGGGTGAGTCTTCAGTTTTAACTAATCTTCTTATTGGATAATAGTTTCTTGGCCTGTTAATTACAAGAAATAACTGTTGGGTTAAAAGTAGTGTCTGAAAATATAGTGCTTGGTCTATAATTTTTCGGCTGGGATGGAATCGTAGATTACTTGCATTCCCTATGTTCATTTGCAAAATCGATGGACCTCGTTTTTGTCCTTTTAATACATTTACATCGTTTTCAAATGTGCATTTTGTATTAAAGGAAAATTTCATGGAATTGGTCGGATCAACAGACCGTAAGATGAACTATAACTCTTGTGTGTTTAGGTCGAAAATCATAAGTTGTGAATCTATGTTTTGTGTCGTGCTGAATGTTGATGGGTATATTATTCATTCCTACATCATGCCTGCTAGTGGGGACTGGAGATCCCCTAAAATACAATTGTTAATGAAATCAAGTGAAAGGAGTTGTATTGAATCTTTGTAAGCATAATTTTTGAAATTTCATCACATGTATGTCAGTTAGTCCAAGTTATACTCACAGAGTATATTTGACAATATTTCATTGCATTAATAAAATGTTGATGATTTCAATTAGATGAATAGTCATTATAAATATACGAATATTTTGTACATAACTGGCTCTCTCTGTCTTACTGGAATAAAGAGTTCTGATTACTCTGTCTTCTGAATTTGTGACAAGGAGGGTTCAAGGCATTCGAGGGCTAAAGTTGTTTGCAGCTAATCAAGCTATCTAGTACGAGTTATAACACCTGCATAAAGTTCTCTATGAGATGTGATCCATGGTTTTGACGTTTATCAGGGAAAGAAAAGAAAAATACTAATCTTGTTCTTTGACAATCAACATCATCTGCTGAAATTATGGAATATGTGAGGGCTACATATCACAAAAAGCTAATATCTAGTGGCATTCTAAATATTAAGTCAAAAGTTACCGTAGGTGGGTCAAGTAGATTCTAAATATGTTCAAGGACATTCTTGTCGCTATATGTTGCTAGCACATCTAAGAGACAGTACATTTAATGGTAAGCGTTGTCTTTATTATGACTTATCTAGTCGATAGTTGAAATTATGTCAAGACATTGAATGCACAGTTCCAACGTAAGTGTCCCAATGAAGTGAATTACTCTATTTCCGAAGCTGTCTGGATAATCACTGCAACAACACATACAGGAATGGAAGGTTGATTTTTTAGAGGCTTGGTAAACTATACGTAAAGGAATTCTGAGAATATAAGTAAGAAATAAGTTTATTTATTTCCTCATAATCTAGTATATTTTTCCGTTGTCAACAGGTTTTCTAATCATCTAATTCACTGCTTGTATCATCCAATATTAACGAATTATCTACAATAAGTGGTTTATACTTAATAACCGCGTTTTGCATTTCCATGCTTACAGTAGTACGGAGTGGTATATATTAGGGTTCGTAGCGTATGGTATGCTAAATCATAAGATATTCACCTACTGTAGTTTACGCACATTAGTGTGTTTCTAATAATAGACTTAATGGTCTATACCAACAGCTTACTTGCCTTGATTCTCGAGCCTGATTCTTATTGGATTAATAGGTAAGTGGTGTCATTTTAGGCACAAGTTACACCATCTGTTCATAATCAGCATTATTGTTTTTCACAGTCAAAATGTTATTAATACAGTGAAATGTGTCAACACTTCTTATTTAACATGTCACATGAGTTGTTTAACTAGTTAGCTCTGTGAAATATAAAAGTCGTTGATTACATAGACGCACAGATTATTACGTGTCAGGAAAGCTGATACACAGCGAATCTAGCATAAAAGTAAAAACACATTCGAAAGGAATGCTTATTCCTAGTTAATAGCTTATTAAGTGACAACTTTAGATGACATTCTAAAACGTATTCTTTCTCATGTGATATGCTATTACACAGGGTTTTCAGAGAAAGGCTACATCTTAACTTAGTTATCGTACACATTAGTATGCGTTCACTGTACGATTAGCATTTATTTCCCCGCTTTGTATTAGATGTAGCTGGCTATAATGAAAAAGCCGTATTAAAATATGTGCAAGTAAATATTCATTAATATGTGGAATGAATCACAGAATTTTAGTGAGCTTTAAGTAATACAAAGTAACATGATTGCTTCAACCGCTAATCAGTACAGTTATCTGTCTCTAATTCTGGAACTTTAAATAACTGCACTCGCTGCTTGATAAGGACATGCCACCAGAGTTTAGTTGCAACTGAGCTCTGACAAACTTTGAATATGTTGGCCGAAAGTCAATATACATCAGTAAACAGCTTCTGGATCTCAGTTATTAATACAGTGTAAGTTATATAAACTTCAGTTTTCTATTGTTTAACTTTCTTTGCACATTTTCATTACTCGTTAGTAACTCCATCAGGAACCCTCTAAATCGCTCCTAGAATGATTCAGTATTGAGTGATAATTTGACCATTTATCAGCATTCGTACTACAATCTCACTCACTTTGCTCATGTTAGTTCTGTGCTTGGCAGAAACGTCGTAAGTTCGAACAACCTACATGAGGTAAAATCATGCCACCAAAACAACATCTGCAAATGTAAATTAAAACTCAGATTGGAGTTATGCAACAACAAAATATGAACATACTACATCAGTGATTCATAGTTTGTTCACTACAAAGTAAAAACAATACAGAACATCAAGGAAAATTTGCAGTCATATAGACCTGACTCAGATTAGCTAAATGGTTTTAGATGACGTAATTGCACAGCAGTTCGTTCTTAACGATAGCAAGATGTAGCCAATATCCTTCAAAACACTTAGTGACATATTCCAGAACAAGGAAATCATATACAAAATGTAATTCCAAATGAAATAAACCCTATGATTCTGTGGCGGCTACGTGATTTAGTGCAATCAGCAATAATGTAGAACAGTTTAGCATGCATGCACGGTTTAAATGTCTAAGTTAAATAGTGCAAATTTTAGCAATAGCTAATTCCTAATGATTCCAGTAATAACACGATAACTGATTACGATGTCACGGAAAAACCTAAGATGGCGAATAATAAGCCCCGTCTAGGGTAGAGAAGTGGACAAGCCACAACGGTCTGATTCTTAATATACAAAAACACCACGCAATGTACTACCGCGCTCCAGATCGTACTCAACCAGCCTACTACTTTGACGGGAAACGAATAGTTGGTACCTACAACGAACACAAACTATGCTTAGCTTTCACCGACAGGTTGCGGAATAGGAAGAACCATCATATAGATGTTACAGTAGTCTACGTCACGTCACACTGAGTCCGTACATAGCTGGGTATGCTGATGCCGAACCTGTTCCTCACAATATTTAGGACATACATGAGACCGCTTTTAGAAAGCCTCAACACCGTCCCACTCTCCAACCCTAAGAATGGATGCCGATCTTCTGAAAAGAGCTCAGAGGCGAGCAACAAAAAGCGCAACCGGACTTGGGAACGAACAATACTCTGACCGGCCACGACAGCTGGGGCTGTTCACCATGAGCTACAGACGGTTAAGGGAAGACTTAATCACCGTATACAACATATTAAGCACGACTGGACATCCAAATAAAAGCATACTGGCCGCCCCACATGTACATGAACTTTGAATAAACCCACGAACTATTGCATACTATAGAGCACGAACATGATTGAAGGCAAGTTTCTAGTCATTAGGAGTTTGCTTCACCTGGAACGCGCTACCAGGGGAATTAACTGCAACCTCCACCTTGACTCGTTTCAAAAGAAGGCCATACGACTATGTAACACCATAGTGCGCCTTACGCCAACCGGAGCAGGGACTGAGAAACTTGATATTGGCCCAAAATCTTGAACCTTAGCACTTTCAACTTTTATTTGTTCTATGGTATTCTTTCAAGCCTTAATCATAAAGCAGGCTACCAAAAATGGAAGGAAGGGACGGAGACTGACGAATTACAAGGGTTTTTAAAAACGGATTGTGAGGGGGAAGAAAAAGAGAGAGTAAAGAAAATGAAAGGAAAAAATAAAGGAAATAAGTAGAAAAATATTAGGAAAAAAGTCAGAAGGGGGACGATAGTAATAAATAAAACAGGACCCAGATGTAACTGCCAGACCACAGGGGCTGTACTGCCAACCAACTACCGGAAAAAGCCGAAGACCAGGAAACGAAACCGCGAAGCTCAAGATGTGACCCCAGAGAAATCAACTGATTTGAAATAGCTCGTCGTGTAGATATTGGATATTGGAAACAACGTTTCAATGGCTGGTCCACTTTCGAATGACAGCCATGTCTACAAGCGCCTATACGGCTCTGATGGTATGTTTTGCATGGACTCAGGTTCAAAGTGTTGTATGTTTTTTTTCATAATCAAAAGGCATATTGTATGATCTAATAATTCGAAACATTTCCATGTTCTTTTTAATTTCAGTCAAGTAAACGCAAGGTAAGTCGATAGTTATATGACTCCAGTCGATCATGTTTATGTCTTAATAGATTGAAACTTTGTAATTTTGTTATGATTATGCACCATGCCGTTTCTACAATCCAAGCTGATATAGAAAAATGGATGCCTAGTTATTGGTAGCGTGAAACTGCCTCAGTATAACTACAGAAATATGTAAACTTGGGTACGACAACTTTAGTATTGAGGCTTGGAGTTACAACCAGTTGTTCAATCTGCGTTGTGAGCTGTTTAGTGGCAATATGATTGCGTAATATCCGTCTGTTTTTTCAATGGAGATGTGGTTTGTCAGTGTATGTATTTCGCTGTCGAACCCAGTAAGTTAGCATAAAATGCTGACGGAAACAGGTGGTAATATCCAGTTTTTTATGTCTTCGACGGTAGCTATTTAGCGCTTCACTAGTTTCATAGTTAACTAGAAAATGAATAGCCGAATGTAGCCCTATCTCTATGATATACTTGCCGTATTCTGATTATCGTATTCAGATGGGAACGTCTCTGGGTCATTGGTTCAATCACCCATCTTCGACTTTGTGCGTCGGCTTTGTTACCATCTTTTCTTTTGTCCTCCACTAGATTTCTGTCAACATATTAATGTGTCAGCCGACGTCATGTATTAAAGTCGGATGTGACTGGAGGTGCCTAATACATTTAGCTATCTCGGTCGATGCGAACAATATTATTTCCCTGATTTCTATCTACCTAATACCTCAGCAGGGCTCACTTATTTGTCGTGGCATCCAAGCAAAACTCCAAAGACACCTGCAGCTATCCTCTGCTTTTAAAAATCACGTTTTACTGTCATAGTAAAGCGAAGCTAACAAGTTTTCGGTACACTCGTCCATTCACCAGCAGACGGATATTCCGTCCACACCACGTGATTTAAATTGGTAAACACTAAGTGGGTTTTTGGTGTCAAACGCTTAACCTCCTGAGACTGATGCGACTTTACTAGTTTCACTTAACAAACATTTGGTGGTTGGATTTCTAAAATTGTATCTAAAGAACACGTAGTATGTTAACAACTTTTCATTTGGTCAATCCTGCATAAGGCTATCAAATAAATCTTGCACCACGAATAGGCGGTAAAGGTATCGTACGTTTTCTTTCAAAAACTACGTGCATTTAGTCACTGTGAAGCTATCTTTTCAACACTATGTGGGATTTAACAGTAATGCAAACCACTATGTACTACCACTGGTGTGGAACTAATGTTACCTCCTGGACCAACTTACATGTGGCATGTTCTTCGTTGTTTATGACTAATAATCACCTCAGTCTAATCAGTTCGTCTAGCGTAGGTGCAAGATTTAAAGGAAGAACTCCAAGTAGTCTTTCTTCAGCTGTAGAATTCTTGAGCATGGTGCCATCAGAATACTTCACCAATCCATTGAAACGAATGCATCTATTTCACAAAAACAATATTATTTGGGGCAATTTGATTTTTTAAATGAGTTTTGTTTATCGTGATATAAAATCAAATAATTTAATAAACCCACCTGTATATTAGCGTGATGAAGCTAATGGATTTATAATGAACGGAAATGGTCATGCTCCAATGGAAACTGATACAAACGAAAATAAAAAGGTAATACCACTGCTCTATAACTTACAAATTCCCAGTCAAGGATTGAATATGTCGAAACTGTCCCATCAAAAGTCGTCCATATTCGTAACATGCCAGATGATGCTACGGAACATGAAATCGCCCTCCTCGGCATCCCATTCGGATTACTAGAAAACATGGTACTTTCTAAAAAAGCTAACCAGGTAATTATATGCTAATTAGTATTTATCCGACAGGCTCTATTGGAAATGCAATGCTTAGAAAGTGCAATCATGATGGTTTCTTACTATCGCGAATATCAAGTTACATTAAGAGGGCGTACTCTGGTCATGCAGTATTCTAAGCATCAGCACCTCGAGTTGCATTCTGAAAATACTAGCACAGGCAATGCGATTCAGAATGCAAATTGCATTGTTCAGCAGGATCTTAGTGGTGCTAATTCCGGTATGCCAACTACAGTTCTGCGTGTTGTAGTTGATAATATAATGGGACAGCAGATCAATCATACTATATTACACAAAGTAATGTATTTATTATCTTGAGTTATATATTCAGATATTCTACCGATATGGAAAAATACTTAGGATCGTTACCTATCTAAAAAACAACCAATATCATGGCCTTGTTGAGTTTGGTAATCATATTCATGCATTTGTCGCTATGCTAGTAAGTATTTTTACCTTCATATAAATCGTTTTAGCATTTAAATGGTCAAAATATATACACTGGGTGCTGTTCTCTGCGCGTGCATTTTTCTAAAAACCGTGGTCCGCTGGAAGTTCGTCAAGAGAGTGAGAAGTGCAGAGATTACCTTAATAATCCATTAACTGAAGAGGAATTATTGTCTCTCCGAAGACCCACAGCGAGTGGAGGTCATCATACCAACAATCCTGGCCACGTTTCTTCCAATTTTCAAAATTCAGTAGTACCAAATATGACACATCAAGGTATCCATCTTCCAGTAGGGATGATTGCACCGCCGAATGCAAACAACATGGGGATTAACGAACTCACTGCACAGTTGGCGGCTCTGGCTCAGCAATCAGGTTTAGCTCTGACGCCTGCGGCGGCTGCTGCTACGGCAAGTTTTATGGCTCTTACGTCTCAAACTAGCGGTCCAGGAGCTCAGCCCATGTCAGGAACTCCAAATCTATCTGCTATTTTGGCGGCTCTTCAAGGTGGTGCTGTCCAGACGGGCGTGCTTCCGCACATATCCGGTGGCAATGCGGGTGTTATTGGATCTGTCCAGTCACCTGTTTCTTCTCACGTGACACCTGTAGGAGTTCGTCCCCCACCTAACAATAACGGAAGTACCGTCCTGATTGTGTCTAATCTCAACGAAGATGTAAGTTCTGTCTTTGGTATCTCAAAATTACGGGTTCGTTCCAAAAACATTACGTCTAACTTAATATTCTGTTTTCCGTTTCATGTATTCTTGAATTCACACCGTCTGCTCTCAATTTTGGGTCTTTATCCGTTGATTGGCTATACGATTATGATTACCCATCTCTACTGTCAAATCGGCCGTTTTTCTTCGCATTTCGCTGTTCTTGTTCAATCTTGCTGCATATTTGAATCTGTTGTGCGACTGCACGTGATATTAAATTCGGATTCATTATTTTAACCTTCATCTTCGTTAAGAGGGTTTATCCGGATGCTCTTTTTACACTTTTTGGTAGGTTTATGTCTTATCTTGTTCTACCAGTACACATTACACATTTTTCTTGCCTGTAAATATTACTTATTTATTCTCTTGTTCTGTATTAATCCTGTTCTCATTCCTTATATTGTCTTGACAGCCTGGTTTTTCTTTGTTCATTCTCATGATTCGATCTATATTTCTTAGTAGGTGATCATAATACTGAAGTAAGTGCGTCATCAGTTATAACGCTAGTTTTCGGTCACTTCTCTGCCTTTTAAAATCCCATCCAACCACTGGTTACTAGCGACTAGTCGCGTTAGGTTTGAGTTTTCAAGTCGTTAAACACAGCTAGTACTTTCATTTCTTAAAGAGGACCTATTAAACATTTTCAGTTTTACCCTGGTAGTGAAACCCACTGGTTCGAGGCAATTGAAAGTCCTAGGATATTTTAACGAACCTTGTCATTTTGCTGACCTGGTATTTAAAAGCTTTTTCCTGGCTTAAAACTTAGGGTATCAATTTGCAAGTGTTCGTTTACGTTTTGTGATTGTTTCCGTGTGACTAGTCAGTTCTTACGATTAGTCAGCTGCATTGTTTTTTAGTTGGTAAGTGGGGAATAGTTCAGGGAAGGGAGTTGTAGATAGGAAACCTTTTTCCTGAGTTTCATCCTATTTGGCACTCATCAGCTAAACGTATCTACAATCTTGTGGGATTCAACGCTCTTTGATGAATTCCTTCTCTGATCGCCCAGTTTCAGAGCAAGTGAGCTATTCGAACCTCAACTGACCCCATGCAGAATCTTGATGTATTCATTGCTTGTTCATCAGGTATTGACCAATATCATATGTTCCAAGTTCTTCATAATGGTAGTAGAATTTTATCAATGAAGTAAGTAGTCCACACAGCCTTTGATGTGCTGTTCAACCTCTCTGACGACTTAAATGTTTGTTGTTGCCTTCTCAATAATAATCCAGTTTTTTTCAGATTTTGAAGGGTACTGTCTTCTAAATATTCGGCAATATATATCTGGTTTTCTCTGCATTCATTTATACTTGAATTTAGAGAAAGTAGTTTGTTTCTTTTTGAATAAGGATCCTAGTTCTGGCTTCACTTTGGCTTACAATTTCTACACAGAAAGTTAAGATACAATTTGCTACGTTTTTTATCGTTTATATCCGTCTCGGAAACTTCCAATAAATTTGATGGACATATGTTAATGTTTCTAAAACAGGGAAGCTGACTAATCAGAACCGATATATGATGTGCATGCCAAACAATTTTTCTTCATAGGTGTGTACGGTGATGTTACTCGCGTAAAAATTATGTTCAATAAGAAGGATACAGCACTAATTCAGTTCACCGATCCTCATCAAGCTCTTACAGGTAAACATTTTATAAACATTTTGATAACTTACCTTATAGCTTTACAATTTCTAAATGGCCAACGCCTCTGGGATAAGCCAATGAAAATTGCTATTTCTAGACATAACATTGTTCAATTACCAAAAGAGGATACTGAAAATGGTTTAACCAAAGATTATACTAACAGTTTGTTACATCGTTTTCGAAAGCCCAATTCAAAAAATTTCCAAAATATTTATCCTCCAAGTCACGTACTGCATCTGAGTAACATTCCTCCTTCTGTAACTGAAAACGACATACGTGTATTATTTGCAACTAAGGGATTTGAAGTTACTGGATTTCGGTTCATGTAATTATATATTTTCTTTAAGTGTTTCATTCATGCTTTATAGGAAAGATAACAAGATGGCCCTTGTCCAGTTAGAAACGGTCGATTTGGCTATCCAGTCTCTTATCGTAAGTTCTTTTGACAACTTTATCTTTTGTGACAGGAATTGCACAACAGCCAGTTAACTGAAAATTCTCACTTACGAATCAGCTTTAGTAAATCTGCTGTTTGAAATGAGGCTTTTTTCTACTGGATTGCACAATTTACTGCTAATAACCATCAGAAAATAATATTACACAGCGTATGTGTTTTTCCAGTTCACCTTCGTTCGAAGGTTTGATTTTATCTTCTCAATTTTCACAATGACATTATTATGTTGATAGTCATCAAAAAATGTATTGAACGGTATCGATCTCTTCTATTAATTTGTAAATGGGAGTTAGAATAATTTGTTTGGATTAGTGTAGCAGCCACATTTATAAATAGTACTGGTAATACATTTCCGACTAATAATGCCGATCAAAATAAATAAGAAAATACATACGTGCCCCGTTCTGCATAAGGTCATTAGGTTTCATGTTCTCTTCTCAGCTTTCTTGTTTTCGACGTGTTCGTGACGCTTAGTCCAGACACAGTTTAAACTAAGTACAATTTTAAGCTAATATCAATTGATTTCTACTGGTAATGTTAACTTTACTTAATTTGTAGATATAATTGATTGCGTAAGTGACTTCCCAACCTTAAATGCGTTTAACAACTTCATAAGCATAATTCTTGCGTTGCCGTACGTACTCTGAAAATTATCTGTAATTACTTCATGATATCGGAGACGGCACGAATCTATAGAAAAGTAGTTCTAATAAGCAGGAGGTTGGCAAACCTCAATCAAAAATGATGCGAGTTGAACAACTTTAGATTGTATAACGGATCTTTAATTGTCTGTAAGGATTTTTGGCATGACGGGATACATAATAATAATACAGTGGGGAAATATATGTGGGATAAATAATTGTTTCGTTATGTTATCAGAAATCCAAACAAATCGGTCACTATTGGAGAGTCCGTATTTTGAGACTTATCATGTTACTATTCTACAGTGAGAATCAACCGGTGAGATTTCACTTATCGTTTCTAATGTTTTAGTGTGACCATACACTATTAGTTAGCATTAAGGTTGCTTTACAAAAATAATGCATGATGTGACCTTATTTTGTAAATAGTCAAGATTTCTTGAGTTGGATTGTGACTGGCAAGCAAAATCCAGAACGCCAGTTTCGTCCTATTCTGGGGCTCATCGGTTGGGCGTGCCTGTATCCCATTCTTGATGTTCACACGGATTCGAACTCAGTTCGTTTCGTACCAAACTCCACTGCGCTCACCACTAGGCTACTGAGTCCATACTCGTTGCACAAGTGTGATCATCTGGATTCAGTAGCCTAGTGGTGAACGCAGTGGCGTTTGGCACGGAACGAACTCTGTTCGAATCCTGATGTGAACATCAACATTAGAATGTAGGTATATCCAGCCGGTGAGTCCCAAATGGGATGAAACGCGTGTTCTGGATTCCGCTTGCTAGTCACAACCCAACTCAAACAATATTTATGTACTACCGCTATGTCGAGGCAGTACCCTCAGGATGCACATATGGTAACAGAAACTAACCATTCTCAGTCCGTAACAAATCTATGGGAAGATCCAACCACATTCGAATTGTCATAATATCTGTTTATTATAATGGGTCATAAAAGTTGTCGCTTCATCAAAAGTCCAGAAACAATCTCATATCTGAGGAGTCGCTGGCTCCCTCACTCTATGTTAGGGTAATCGCTGTATTCGTAGTCGAAAGTACACAAGTTTCTCGCTTGATTCATATAGAACGCGGGACTGAAACACGTGCATCGGCCTAAGTTGACTCCCCTTGACACAGCAAGTTGAACCTTAAATTAGTAGGTGCGTCAGTAATAGCAAGAATGAAGTGTGGATGTATGTGATATGATACACAAAGGAATTAGTTCGTGGGAAAAGATGTAAAAGGGTTCTACGTCTTAAGATGATTTAATGGGAGACGAATGGTAGGTACACCTGGTCCGCTGACCAGTCCTGAGCCGCGACGTCCAGTCTTCATTCGTCACAACATTCGCGCGTACCTCCATCAATACGGCTTAGACCAACAGTCAATGATTTGAACTGTTCAGCAACAGTCACAACGATATTGCCTTGAATTAAATGTTTGTGTCGTATTGTGAATTATATGTCTGACATTCCGACATTGAAATGCCAGAGGTTTATCGCTGGGTGAGTAGGTCCTGCTGATTTTTACTCTGGGTAGTTTAATTGTGAAACCCCATGTGTCATTCTAGACAATACGATCGCACTTATTGAGCATAGAAGTAATCACAAGCTCCATATCAGCCTATTCTGAAATTAAGGACGAAAGTGAAAGATTCGCTATTTGAACACCCGTCCTGAAAGCAATCTCAACTGTACATTTGAAATCGTTAGATGGATTTTACGGTTCAGTTGTATAATGTATTTAACTGGACTTAACGTTGTGTTAAAAGTGTAGCTGGTACCGAAAGTTGTTTTCCTGAAGATTTGACCTTTTATGTTAAAGGTGACTTTATAACCACCGCTCTAAATCCTAATTCAAAAAACTCAGAAGTGCCCCTGTTACTTAGTTGAGACACTGACATTTTTAGAATATTACCAGACTAATTAGTTTCGATGTAGTCAAACGAGGATTGTTACATACAAAGTGCTACTTGGAAATGGAGCCATTATTATTGTTATGGACAGCGCATACTGGGTCTTCAATTTGCAAAAAGTGTTAATTACCACAAAAGTCTGTCCTTGGCTGGTACTATTTCCTGGTTTGTCTTTTTAGCAATGTATGTACTGTCTTCTCATTTGGGCATAAATCAACTGTAGGATTTTTACGAGTCACATTACATCGAAGCAGAATGCAGGCGATGACGAGACATCTATTTTAATGTCCATATTACTACTTGGTCTATAAAGTCTGTTCAGCATTAAAGGACTTGACAAACAATCTTCAGTATCGTGTGACCAGTCAGCATAGTTGTATGATTATTATGAGTTAGTAGGTAGTCCTTTGTCGACTTATACTGAAACAGGTTTCACTAAGCGACCAGGTAATCAAAATAATTTTAAAATGTCACCTGTTAACTTAGTTTAAAAGTGGTTTCGAAATGCTTAGTTTCTTCGTTTCATGCGCTTGCTGCTAACAGGTCAACCCTTTAGTCGGGCGAATGTTGAAGCATATTATTTACCTGAGAAGTGACGTTAGTATATGCAATTTGTTAAGCAGACCCAAGTAGGTAAAATAATTAGTTTTATCGTAAATACAATGGGCTATTTGATTTATCCACTGTATGTCATCTAGTAGGGAATTTGGTTATCTATTTCATGTTGGTTGAGTGAACAACCAAATATGCCACTCCAACTTTTTCCTATCTTTTGTCTATACATAGATTGTTAACTAATCCAAAGTCTAGTGATCGAATAAAAACTGACAACACTTCATTTCAGGATATCATTGGGCTGGTCGGCTTGAGTTTAATTAGTGTGTCTCTTAAAGTTCGACCTCACTTCTTAGTAAACTTCTAGGTTGGCTATGGTGAAGTTAGCTTTGCTTTGAATAAAAGTTCAATTCATGTGGATTGGAGTATAGATTTCTCTAGGGGTAACGTTGCTATCACTCTGAAGACTGGACCTGTGGGTATTTTGCAATACAAGTAGGCTACCGCAAAAATTAAAATGCTAAGCACGATTGTACAAATGGAACTATTAAGTTATGGAAGTCGAAATTCTGATGGGTCAATGTCCGCACTTTTCACGTCATGTATTATATTAAAAACAAACGAAAACATATTGAGGCTTGTAACAATAACAACGACAGTTGATTCACCTTTTGCTAAACAGTGTAAAACTATAAATTGATGAGGAAGATATATGGGATAGTGTATTTCGCATAACAATTGAAATTAACTATAAAACTCTAGAACTCAAATCAACTGCGAATTCAATAGTAAGTCAGTTAAAAGGCAGATAAACAAAATGTACATTCCTCAAATGTCAAACTAAATGTTAAAGTTTATTTTAAGTAAGGCTACTGAAGTGGTAGTTAAACTAACCTTTTGTTTACAACGTTATGTTTCACTGGTAAAAATAAGTTTGCCTGCTAGTTGTATTCAAGATGCTAATTTATTCTTTTGTTTATCTAACTGAGATTCTTTTTAATTATCTTAATGAAAAAAGGGAATTGATTATTTACGAAAATTGAACAAAGTGAAAAACAACATGTATTTTAATGGGACTTAAAGATTTTTATTTGAATTTAAAGACCTTTACTACCATAACAACAGCTACGCAAACTGTCTCAATACATTTTTGTTCCATAAATTAAAGTAGGTTACGCATCTAATACCTCAGTATACTCTAGGTTTAAAAGAAGTTGTCTTTGATAAATTTTGGTAATGCGATAAGAATATGAGGGTTATCAGAGCTATGCGATCTATATTTGCGCAATGCAATCTGATCGCACATAAACTTGTCAAGACATTCATATACGAAAAGTACAGGTCAATCAGAAGATAAGAAACGAAAACTTAGGTAATATACAAAACATGGTGAATCACACTCTACTCAATATTAGTATAAATACAAATCATTTTAGAACACGTAGGTGGAGGAGGAAGGGGAGTGGGAGTTTAACTTTTGTATAACTAAGGCTTCAATAAAACTTAGCGTACGCCGCGAACAAATCTTGTACAACATCACGAAAGTTGATTTGATATTAACTTTATAGCCTGTCTTAACTAAATGTTTGGCGATTGATAATGATGGATGTTTATTCTGTGCTCCTTCCTGTCGTTAGAGGCCATTCATTTCTGGAATTATTTAGGTATGTGTCCAACTACCTTTACACGCAAATCTCGATTCGTCGAATATTATTTTGTGTACTATCGCTATATCGAGGCAAGTGTGACCGTCTGGACACAGTAGCCTAGTGGTGAACGCGGTGGCGTTTGGCACGAAGCGGACTGAGTTCGAATCCCAGTGTGAACATCAACATCGGGGTGCAGGTACATCCAGCCGAGGAGTCCCAAATAAGACGAAACGAGCCTCCTGGATTCCGCTAGCCAATCACAGTCCAACTTAAATATTACTGGCGTACTATCGCTATATCTAGGCAATCCGCTTAGGATGCACATATAGCGACAGGGTCTGACCAGTTTCAGTCCATTTCAAATCAACGGGAAAATACAAACTTATCCAAATTACTTAATAAAATTGATGTCAGAATGATGATTGAATACTGTTGAATCACCTCGTTAATGATGATGTTAACATATGGCTGTGTATGTACATGGCAAATAGACTTATGTGGATATATATTTTCACAGACACTTTTGGCCACAGCATGTGTTACGGCTGTTCCGATGAAAAAATTAGCTTACGCAAAAGGTGGTCAAGTGGTTTTGGAAAGGAGGTCAGCTATGTATACAAAGTAACTTGTGTCGAGATTAGTCTTCATATTGACGTGGACTTCCTGGATGGAGTCTTTATATTTTTCTACATTATCTCTATTGGGTTTCATTGTCATGGTAACAGGTCAAGCATTCAAAGCTCAATATGTATTTCCTACAAACTTAAATCTTTCAGGTGTTGCCCTTTCAATAAATTTTAGAACCGGACTTCACTTTTATTTTCTTATACAGTTAGGGCGATCGTTTCATCTTCCCAATAATCGATTGTCATATACAGTAAAATTAAGCCAATCACAGCAGAATTATTACCTTCAGCCTTTGAAAGGGACTGATTTACATGATCTATTGGTAATCGTTTAATCCATAAGCCAATAAAAATCAGACAAAATATCGGTGTGATGGCTTTACTTAATAGATGGATTTTCCGGACAAGTATCCAATTAAAGGTCACTCGTTCTTATTGGTTATAGTCATTGTGTGGATATGACTCAGCCTTTTTTCTTCCAAAAAACCAATAATGTAGACTTCAATAGATGTCAGTATTAGTGACTACTTTTCTATGGTATAATTCAATAAAATGTTTTACGTTGGGTAGAGTATGAACTTAAAGTGATTCTTGAATTAAGTTCGTCCGGCTATTAATCTAAACATAATAATAGCAACACATTTAGAATGTCTGATTAAACATAGTTAATGTAGTAATCTGCCGAAATCATTTCATTTTGAAATGTGAATAATTTATCAACAATGACAATTCTTTTATTATTGTTTGATTATTTCACTTGATGACAGCAACACCATTGGAAACTGAGCAATAACTTCTTAATAGTAAAAGACTCCTCAGGATTTTAAACCGTCAGCATAGTTAAAGACAGGGCCTATACTTTCCAGCTACTTAGTAGGTAATCAAGATTTCACTTCTGGAAGTCGGGTAGATTCTCAATAAGGCACCAGAAACATCCAATCCCATCAATGCGTAAAACTCTCAAGTTCAGATTGGCGGCGTCCACAGATTACTTCATGTGCTTGCCCAATACATTTAAGCAAGGTTAAAAACTGGTATTAAATATTTAAAGTTAAAAGCTGTAAGGTAATTGGGTACTGTAAGACTGAACTTCGGTGAGACGTTCGAATCAGCTTGCATAATACCCTTAAGTGACTAGCCGTCAAGCAGGACACCCAGAGTTCCTTGTTTTGTGAAATTCGGATACAAGTAGAAACACATTTCTGAATTCCGTTAACCACTACTGTCTTTTATTTCACAAATATCTTTATATTACGAGGGTAGGATTGTTTAGAATTTCACAAATAATAAATTGTCCACTGATTCATGGAAGCTTTCTCAGGTTAAACTAATTTCCCTTTTTAGTCACTGGTCAATGAAAATGCTATTTAATTGAATTGAACGGATGAACCTGAAATCAGTTCTTTTGTTTCTGTTCAGTAAATTGTTTATAATTTTATTACCAAATTACTTATAATTTACTCAGTTTCAAGAAACATCTTGTTTTCATAAATATAGTAGGCCGGTTGTGTATGCATACATTACATCCCACATGTATCGGTATTTCACATTTGCACTATGCAAGGATTTCGAGATAAACTTATGTTATGGTGCTTGCATTTTGAATATGGTGGAAGGTAAACAACTATTTTTTAAAACAAATTTCAATTTAAACATATTGTGTCGTAGTTGATCAAATTTAAAGGCCGATCGTCCTACAGCAGCCTATAAGCAGTCTTATTGAGCGCTCATAGTAATCTAGTGGTTCTTCTACGTACTACAGTGGTGTAAATCCAATAAAAAACGTTTGATTTACCATTGATTTATTTTAAATTATCTTTAAGTAGGTTACTGGATAAAAAATGATTTGATTAGAGCATATTATAAGGATGAACAGTAACGATTCCTGAACTGTTTGAACTTACAAACGAAAAAAAACCAGTGTCCAGAGCTGTTAACCACTCTTAACCAGTAAAAAGATAGTAACTATAAGTAAATCACCAACAATGCCTGTTACCCCAAGTGGAGCAAGGCCGCCAACCAGCATTCTCCAACCAACTCTGTCCTGGGCTTTCCTTTCAAGATCTTCCCAAGTGCTCTTCATTCTCTTTATGTCTGTTTCCAATTCCAGACGCAATTTGTTCCTGGGTCTTCCTCTGTTTCTTTGGTCTTTTGGATTCCAAGTCAGTGCTTGTCTTGTGACGCAGTTTGATGGCTTCCTCAATGTGTGTCCAATCCACCTCCAGAGTCTTTTCCTACTTCCCTCCTCGGATGAAAGTTGATTAGTTCATTGCCACAGAAGGTTGTTGTTAATGGTATCTGGCCAACGAATCCGAAGAATCTTATGCAGAGAGTTGTTTATAAATACTTGTATCTTCTGAAGGATACTTTTCGTAGTTCTCCAAGTTACAGCTTCATACAACAGAACTGTCTTCACATTTGTATCGAAAATTTTGACTTTAATATTGACTGACAGATAGCTTGAGTTCCAGATGTTTTTCGGTTGTAGAAATGCTGCCATTGCCTTTCCTATCCGAATCAGACCCTCCTTATTTGTCGATGATGCTGCCTAAATATGTAAAGGCTTCAACATCTTCCAGAATTTCTCCATCAAGTGTAATTGGGTTAGTGTTTGTTGTTGATGATCTTGCTTTTCCCTTTGTGTATGTTGAGGCCTACTCCTGCCGTGGCTGCTGCTATATTGTCCGTCTTCATCTGCATTTGATGCTGTGCAAAGTCCAAGTCATCTAGTTGCATCGATGTTGTCCATTTTATTCCGACAGTGCCTTCAGACGTTGCAGTCTTCATGATCCAGTCGATGACCAGTAGGAAGAGGAAGGGCGAGAGTAAGCAGCCTTGTCTGACACCGATCTTCACTTCGAATGAATCTGTGAGCTGACCTCTATGCACGATTTTACAATGTAGTCCGTCGTAAGAACTCCGTATGATGTTGGCTATCTTCTCGGGTACGCCATAATGTCATAGAGGGCTGTCGAATGCCTTTTCATAGTCGAGGAAGTTGATGTAAAGTGGTGAATTTCATTCAATTGATTGCTCATCAATGGACCGTAGAGTATCAGTTTGATCGGTACATGATCGGTCTTTACGGAATCCGGCCTCCTGATCTCGGAGTTGGGTGTCGACTGGGTCCTTTAATCTGTTCAATAACACTCTGCTGAAGACCTTTTCTGGTACTAAAAGTAGAGTGATGCCTCTGTAGTTCTCACAATTGCTGAAATCACCTTTCTTTGGTATCTCGATGAGGTGCCCTTCTTTCCAGTCTGCTAGAACTTGTTCTTCCTCCCAAATCTTCCTGAAGAGAATGTGGAGTATCTTTGAAGTTGTTTCTATATCTGTCTTCAGTGCCTCCGCTGGTATGTTGTCTAGTCCTGCTGACTTACTATTCTTGATCTGTCTGGTGGCCATTTTGATTTCTTCGACTGTTGGTGGGTCTGTGCTTATAGGGAGATCCGTGGCTGCTGCTTCGATGACTGGTGGGTTCAATGGGGCTGGTCTATTCAAGAGTTCTTGAAAGTGTTCAACTCCCCCCTATTTCGTTGTTCATGCACTTCAGTGATTGGTTTGCCAGCCTTCTTCTTGATTGGCCGTTCTGGCTTATTGAATTTTCAAGATATCTTATTGATTGCATCGTGCAGGAGCTTCATGTTTCTTTCGCTTGCAGCCCTTTCCGCCATCATTGCTAGGTCCTCAACATATTTCCGTTTATCCAATTTAATGTTCTTCTTCACTTGCTTGTTGATTTCTATGTATTCGGCCTGTGTCTTGGTTTTCTCTGTTCTTGCCCGGCTGTTATTAATCGCTATTTTTTACTCCACCCTTCTTGGATCTTGTCCAGAGTACAAACAGAAATCCATTCTTTTTGGTGATACTCTTTACAACATAAAACTTTCTGACATGTTGAAGTTATTGTTCCCCTAATCTCTTTCCAGTTGTCTTCCATGTTAGTTCCACCTTTTTCTAGTAAGTCATGAAATGCCTGGAACTTATTGTTGAGAGTTATTTTGTATTCGTTGCGTTTGTTAGTATCCCAGAGAAGGGCTGTATTAAACTTGTGTACTACTGCTGCTCCAGTTGTCCAGTGCTTCCTCAGCTTCAGTTTCATTTTAGCCACCACCAGATGGTGATCTGAAGCTATGCCAGCTCCTCTCCTTGCTCATACATCTTCCATGGTCCTTCTAAACTTCTTATTAATGCAGATGTGGTCGATTTGGTCCTCTGTAATGTGGTTCGGTGAAACCCATGTAGTTTTGTGTATACGTTTGTGGGAGAATGTGATGCCACCTATAATCATTTTGCTGAAGGCACATAAGTTTACATACCACTCACCGTTATCGTTCCTTTCTCCCAATCCATGTTGTCCCATGATGTCTTCATACCTAGTGTTATCCACTCCAACCTTGGCGTTGAAGTCCCCCATCAGAATGGTCAGGTCCTTGGATGAGCATTTATCGATAGTTGATTGCAGCCTCGCATAGAACCGGTCTTTGTCGTCTTCGTGGCTGTCATTGGTGGATGCGTAGCACTGGATGACATTCATTGTAACCCCTTCATTCTTCGTCTTGAAGAATACTTTGATGATCCTAGGTCCATGAGGTTCCCATCCTACGAGAGCCTTCCATGCTTCTTGAAATAGCATTAGTGTTACTCCTTGTGTATATGAGGTATTTTCTTCTTCGTGGCCGGAGTATTAAAGCACTTCTCCTGAGGATAATCTTTACTATCCATCTTGTAACCAATGGATTTCTCTTATTCCAAATATCTTCAGGTTATATCTTTTCATTTCTTCAGATATTTGCATGGTCCTCCCTCTCTCCCACATCGTGCGGGCACTCCAAGTACTTATATTAATTGTTGCTCTGGTTGTCAGAACGGACATCGACTTTGTGGCTTCCGACGAAACTCGGCTTTCACCATGAGGCGTCATAACATACCTTCCAACTCCCAGGGCAGAGTCAAAATGGTTATAAAGTTTTTTACTGGTTTGCGTTTTTTTAGCAAGGTTGTTGTTTTACGGGATGGGGTTGCTAACCCTATGCCCAACCCTCCTCCTTTATCCAGGCTTGGGACCGACAGCAACCCTAGGGGGCTTTAGGTGGAGTTACAAGTAAATCGTTTATCTTAAAAAAGCAATAATATTACAAAGGATAAATAATCTACGTAGATTATATAAGAGCCAAGTTCCATTGTGTCGTTTCTGCAGTTAATCTAAAAAAACGACAATATAGACAGTCAGTCAGGTAACTATATAACTGTCGTAAATATTATTACTGAGATCATACTTAATAATTTCAAACGTATTGAGCATTTGGTAGGCAGTTCATAGAAATGTAATTTATATATGTAACGTTCCAATAAGTAGAATTTGAAATTTTTGACGCCTCGCAACTTAGTATAAAGTGCTTCCTTAGAGAATAAATAAATCTTTATTTATTTACTAAAGGAGTGGCTTATACTAAATCTTAAGACGTTAAAAATGTCAAATTCTGTTAACTGGAACATTGCAAATGCACAATACTTATTTTTATAAATAGCTGTCTGTCACTGCATTCATAGTAGGGACGTAAGCATTCTTTAAACGTCCCTGAATAACTCGATGTTACTAGTGTGCATACATGTCAATGGATCAATAAAATACGACACGATGTTTGCAACCTAATCGTAAAAATCATTTGCATAAACCCAAGCCCCCAGTTGGACAACTTACCGTATTACTGTTATCCAAGTTTTTTTTCTCGTAAAGGTGACACTTACAGTAAGCCCTCCACCACATACCAATAACTTGAAACGCTTAGAATTAAGTTAAGAATTTACGCATTTCTTCTTTACCTCTCCATCCATGTTATATTCTGAATTTCTTATTAAATGATGTCTTTCTCTAAACAACAGAAAGGCTGCTTTTTGGTATGTATTTTCGATGCAGACTAGTGATAACCTTGATGTCGACAATGCATCTCTCATTGATTCTTTCGCGAATATTGTGTTGTCGTTTGTGAATCAATTTCGAACGCTCGTAGTATACGATTTCATAAGGGAATATATAATAGTGCCGATTAAATAAACAATGCTACCTACATCGAGAAACATAGTTTACACTTTTTTTGTTTTCATGTTGTAGTTATGATCAAAAATAGCTGTGTTAACAAAGGTGCTGATTGCTCACTTCCTAATCAATTTATAGCTAAAGCAAAGATGTTGAATGGTTGGAATTATTATTCTCACCAGTTCAGTAATTACACAACTTAAGACTTTCCTATAACTTCAGACCCAAACAATAAAATGTAGAGGTCCATTAGTCAGTCAGTCAAGAGTAATATTAATGGAATTGATTATCGGTAGACGGAAAATATACAACATACAATTAAGTGAGATTCTACTATGAATGTTTTACATGAATATTAACTAGTGTTCAAAAATACGGCCTGTATGATAATAAAATTTTTTTCAGAAGACGATTAATATACTAAATAGTCAGTTTGCAGTAAAATATTTTGAGGAGTGCTTCTATTGATTTTATTGTGTTTTTGACTTTGAGCGATACTCGAGTTTTCTAATTATTATTCAAGGCTATATGATGTAATTTACTTGTTACATTTAGTTGATACAACTAATTAACACAGACAAAATACAGACAACAACTAGTATATGCTAGAAGCAAAACGAATAGTAACGTAAGTATTTCTTTCTACGGATGTAACAAGCGAATACAACTTCGAAAGTTGAAAAGTGTTGTGTTCAAGATATATCGAATTTTCTAAAGCCAAACGAACTCTGGTGTTTAAGTAACTGATTACTGGTTGCACACAAGAAATGTAGAGTTGTGATGCGTAGGAAACTCATGAATTCCTTAGTCTGAAAACTGTTATTGTTTTACAAAAAATCAAAACATGAAAATGTTGTCAGAATGTTAGCTACATGTAATTATGTGAATGCTCAAGAATTATCATATTTCTTATGGTAAAAGCATACAGTATTAAGACGTTTACTAGGCTTGTATGTATCTAGGTAAAAGTAGAGTACGCTTTTATGCATGCTTCTGATGATTCATACATATGTGTAATATACCGGAATTGACAACGCAAAATTTCACTATACTTATAATTTCATGACAGTTTCTAAATTTCCGTATGACTATGGGACTACTTAAATTAACGAACAGTAGCATACACATTATTGTGAATTTTGCAAACCTATTCTTAGTGAGATACTAGAAAACAACATTATTAATAATAATGATGGTCATCATTTTTTCTTATTTATATGACGACAAATATTACGTTTCAGGATTTATATATTTATTAAACATTCGAATTCATTTCAGGTTCTCTGTTACTCGGATTTGTAACCATTTATTGTACCCACTTAAAATATACATTCATAATGAGAATTCTTCATATAGATGTACATTAATGAATTTATCCACTTTCAAGTATATTCATTTTCTAGCCACTGAGGTCCCAGATCTAAGATAAGTTAATCTTATGATGATTGCTCTGAACCCATAGTTGTAGAAAATGATGATTTGTTGGAAATGAATTGTTTATTCATTTTGCTTTCCACATATATATGCATAGGATTGTGTAATTTGTAATCATTTATAAGTGATTTGATGAATAGCATTCACAGTGATAGAAAACACTTCAAATTATGCACACTGGTTTGGTTTGGATTCCATTTGTCAACTTGTAAAACATTAGTCGGACAGAGAAGTAAGAGTGCTAATATCAAGAGAATAATCAGAAAAGATAATATAATTGGGGTTGGAATTGAGAGTTTAAATAAATACCAGGTGTACTATCTTTGATTGAGTTGAAGTGTTACTGGCAAGAGGAATCTAGAACATGAGTTTCGTTCTATGTGAGACTCTTTAGTTAAACATACCCGCATCCGAGTGTTTATGTTCACACCGGGATCCAACTTCAGTTTATCCCATACCAAACACCACCGTGTTCGCCACTGGGCTACTGAGTTCAGACAACGACACTTATGTAACTGACATATGTATATGATTCGAAAGTATTTGGATCTTTTTGTTGATTTGTTATGGGCTGAAGTTGATCTGTCTCTGTTGTCATATATCCATCATAAGCGGAATGCTTTGATGTAGCGATAATTCACAAGTGTTGTTAGATTTCGATTTTGGATTCTACTATCTTTGTTCTTGAAAAATTCGTCTACATAATATAGTTGCATAATGTCCAAGTGATTAGATCACATTTGATCAGCATATATAGAGCATGCAAGGATGTTAGAGTGAAAGTTAGAGTGAAAAGATAACCCTCATTGAGCAGAGTAATTTAGACTGAAGTATGCCAGACAATCAGTTAAGATGTTTGACTATTATATCTAAATTGCAAACAATAAGAATAGAATTCAGTAAGATAAGCTACTTGTTCGCTTTATATCAGTTTTATATTCCACATATCGTTGATATACGTGTTAATTTAGAATTAAGGAACAAAGGATATAACAACGATATATGGGATTAGTGGAAACCATGAGAATAAAATCCACTACTAGTATCTTCCAAAATTGCGTACCAAATATCTACAGTTTATCGAATCCCATCAGATTAGAAATTTCAATCGGTAAATTTATATTCGTATTTATCCTTTCTAGAAAACATTAAATTATGAAAGGGATTCGAAAGGATTAGTTTTTTTAAAGTGATATGAGAATATTTTACTGTTAGTAGTCTTAAAATATTGCTAACATTAAAATAATTATTAATATTTGACACTTACTAATGATTTACTTGGAAGATTGAACCCATAATTGATTGCCATAAATCTCAAGTAGATTTATGAATAGAGCTTAATTTAATCAAATATCTTCACCATTATTAGCGTATTGTTTCACAAATACTACACCATATAAGAAGTACGATGTGTGGTGTGCTTAAATTGTTAAGATTTTGAGCCTATCATGGTTGAAAAGTCTTATAAACACGCACCAACATTTATTGGGAAGTTTATGTATATTTTTATCTCCGTGATAGTAATCATTAAGTAGTTGTTTGTGTACTCATTTATCCATCTACTGAACAATATATAACAGATCTAGATATATTGTCAACTTCATTTTATTATCTCCGGATTGTAAATCTTGAAGATATTAATCTGTTGTCATGTAGAGCTACTAACTTGTTATCTCGGTATGAAGCATTAATTCATTCATTAGGATTTAATTTTCGTCTGAAATCTGAAAAAAGATGAGTGTTTATTAGAATTACTCATATTCTGGTTATTTAAACAAAATCAATTGGTTTATTGGCAAACCTTAAAAATGTGCAATTTTTGGATGGATTAAAAACCTATGCAGTTTAGTATAACAACGAGAGTTTATTCATTAATGATGCTAATTGAAGCATGCAAACATGTTTCACTGTATATTAATCACATCGTTAAGCAAAAAAGTAAAACAAAGCGAAAGTTGAAAATATGAATTTGTAGAAATAGCACAATTCGTCATGAATGCGTTTAAATCAAATTTAAAATAACTGTACACAGTATTAAAGCAAATTAATAAACTGTTATCTTTCAAAACCTGGCTAATTTATAGGAATAATCATTCATTTTGAAATGGTATGATTCCATTGTTAAATCAGCTAACATAATTTGATCATGGAATAAATTGGTTACCAATAGATTTTGCACAGTTTTCAAATTTCATAAAAAAAGTAAAACAGTGATTTTTTTTGGTAGTTTGGGTACATAGACATTAAGTGAAATAAATGAACCTTAGCTTGAAATAGTCTCTGTTAAAATGTAAACGGTGGTAACAGTTCGTCGTTAATACTACAACATTCTGTTACTTTTAAACTAAACATGATGATCAAAAACGAAAACAAAACATGAACTGTAACATAATTTTAAAAAGTGATTAATACGTTTCCGACCTACAAGATATAAGTGGTTATTATATTATATTGCAATCCCTATTTCAATGTGAGCAGTGTTGTTAATGAATGAAATAACTTGAGAGCTAAATTGAATTCAGTTGTTGCTAAAGCTTAGATACTTTAATAGAAATCTTTCTTGTCTGACTAGCATAGCCAATTTCGGAAATAACTCTGTAGGAAGTATCGATAAGCACAAAACACTTCATGAATTCCTGCAATTGACTTTCAACTCTATCAGAGTTGTTTATATTGGTAATTAAGTTGTTAAATTCCTACGTTGATTTATATTGAAATGTCTCACAAAAATATAGGAAAGCCTTGAAAGAGACATAAACATATCTTCAAATCATTACTTAGACAATAACACAGCCCCATGTCGACGGATCTGATGGATTATAATGGTGATTTCTGGTCACCTGGAAACTATAAATACAAGTGACTTGTTATTTTTATTTGATACTTTTTGAAAGACAATTTCCTTCCGAACTGTTTTCGACCTACAACTCTGGAGGTTTAGCGGATTAGTCTTTGGTAGTGTCTACTGTTGGTAATCTACTCACTCTACTACATAATATTTAGTGGCAGCAGTCGTTGTTTCAGGGGTTGATATGATTTGAGGATAGGTATTTGCCTTTGTCTCGGAGTAATAGGGCTACCAAGGCTAACAGCTATCAGGTCGTTAGACAGTTGACTGGTTTACTGTAAATGAAGAACTATGGAATTATAATGCAGAAAAATAAAGAGAATAAGGGTTCAAGATAGAGATATTAAGTTAATTATTTGGGAAAATAAAAGTAAGACAGAATAATAAAACCGGCAAATGTATGAGCAAAGAAAATTAATTAGATAAAAGAGAAGATATAAACGCAAATGAAACAGATGAACAATGATTATAAGTAAAGGATAGCTCCAGCGAATAACAATGGTAATATTAATGAATGGGTCGATTTTGACGTCAAGAGTTGTGCTAATGAACGGGAAATAACTCTTCTGTTTGTAAAAGTAGTTATTTACAACTTGCCTGTGGCAAGAGTTTCTGTTAGAAAGAGCTCTAAACCACACTCTACTGTGATGCTAGAGAGACAATAGTTTTATTTCTACGCTTTTGAAATAAAGAAGAAAATAGTATGACGTTTCTAGCTGGTCAATTTCAGTTCAACAGTTTACGTCCATCGTCTGGGAGTCAGCAGATTTTGTTGCAATTCCTCCTTACGGTCTACAGATTGGATATTACTCTAAAATTTAACATTGCTCCGTAGAATCCATTTGACTACAGATCTCTTAAGTGACATGCATGAGATTGTATTGAGACTTCATGATATATATATATATATATCTTTGTTATTTTAGAAATTTACTTCAATCCTGATATTATAACTTAGAGATCGTACGCATTGTTTCGTATTGGCGTTATATTGAATATAAGCGACTTTCTACGTAATGTTCTCTTTTCTAATTTGGAAAGAGTAGGAACAAAGAATCAAACAGAATAAGATAAATCCATTTTATTTAGATGGGTTCTTATAAGATGAATACAGCCCGGAATATTTCATACTCAGAATCATACTTAAAAATTAACATATTCTATAGATGAGAGTGGTCAGAAATCAGTATGTATAATAGAGGTGCAACAAAGATTCATGTAAAGTTAATATGAGTTAAATTGTGATGTATATAAATATACTGTGTTAATGAAAATCCTAGAATACTAAATTAGGAACAGTGTTGCATAGCTATAGAACGGATCACTTGCATAACGGAATAGCTGAACAAAATAAATTACTGGCGGTAAGGAATAACATATAATGAGACCAGTCAGTTTAAAATCAACAAAGTTATGAAATTTCAAGGATTAAAATGATATTATCAAAACAAGAGAATGACTGTGAAATGATGAGAGGGGACAAGTAAAATCTAATCATGTTAAAGTGAGATTTACAACTGTTTATTCTCAACGTATAAATGTAATTTGAAAAGTTCGATTCCCATTGCATTTGCAAATTCATAAAGACTACAGTTTGTTCGTCTGTCAATCATCTTGTAAGGTTTTAAGGTATCTACTAAATATCCTGTCAATCGGTTACTTACTGTAACACCTCTCAGGATTTTTAATTTATTTGATTGAAGACTGAGAATTTGAATTTTATGTCGAGAATCAGCCTGAACTAAACATTTACTGAACACCAAGAATCACTAGATGACTGTCTTACCATAGTATGAAACTCCTCAGCTGTACGCACCAATGAACCCTCAAGAAATCGCACTCAAGATCTCCTGACATCGAAGAAAATATTTAACCGTCAAACCATCCGACATTTGAGATATCTCACTTTAGTCAATTCGTGATTTTTTTCGTTTGTTTTTTATGGATACACACTTTTTCTGAGTCTATATTTTTGTTATTTATTAGTTCTTCTATACGCTTATCATCATTGTATGTCCTTTCTGTCCTGTAACACAATACCTGTGCCGATGACTTTTAGAACTGATTAGACAGGAACTATTAAAATTCAAATAAATTACATTTCATGTTTCCATACGAGAAAGTGAACGCTAAACAGATACATCCTTTCTCAGTTGTACTGTAACATCAAGAAATAGAATTTATCTTTTTTTTCTTGTTCCATGGTAATATTCATGTTCTTATACGCCAAGTTAGAAAGCTCTAGGAGGTTGGTTACATTATTACAGGCGATAAGAGTATGGCTAGCATACCTTAACTAATACATAATTTCGGGATTTTCATAAACAAATTGGCTAGAATCTTTATTCCACCTTGCTTATACATACTGATATCTTACCAATTTCACTTATAATGTACGTTAATTTCTAAGTATAATTCTAATAATAAAATATCCCACGTTGTATTCAGGTGATGAGAACACAACTAAATAAAATGAATTCACTTTATTCTGACTGATTCCATATTTTTATTTTTCTCGAATGTAAACAGTCGATGCTATGTGTGTTTAATAAGGCTGTGATACTTCTTATCTAAACTCCAGAACAGAAACCATTAGTTTGTTAATCTGGGCACGATTAATTTTAACAACGATAATTGGCCTTTACATGAAAGATTTGCAAACTACAGATAAATGAAATTAATTGTAGATAATGAACTTTCGATAGAGTCTATCTACTTTAAACAACGAACGTAATGGATTATGCGAGTTTTAGTAAAGACGAAGAAGTATAATGAGAGAAAATGTATTGTAAATTGACTACATTAATAAATGAGACTGGCTCAATTGTTTTTCAAATAAAACTTTTATAAAAAGTGAGATAAATTTTGTTGCTAAGATAATACTTTGAGAGTTTGTAAAATAGTAATATCTAAATAAAGCTTAAGCTGTAATTTATTGCTACAGACATTTCTCACTAAATAATTAATGAAAAAAACTATTTTAATTGTAATGAAATATAAATTTGCTCCCTTGTTGTCAATGGTACCCTGCCAACATCAATCTGTGATATATCCAATCAAATAAAATAACCAATCTCCACAAAAATAACCATCCCAATTGACATATAAATGTGTTAATAGGGAGTCACTTAACAGAGTTAGTTGACCATTATGTTGTAATCGTAAAAAATTAACATGTAACAAACATTAGTTAGTAATATTACATCTTTTTTGTATCTACGACGTTTTCTGTTTGGATTCTCATTTATGTTAGAGAAAACCGATTATCACGAGAAAAAACCTCTTAACCTCTAATTGTCATCTGATATTGATTAGACGAACAAAGAATGTAATCATTATAAGTTTTTTAAACATCATACTTACTTACTTAAGCCTGTTACCCCTCACAGAGGAGCATAGGCCCCTCATCAGTATTCTCCATTTAACTCTGTCCTGAACAATCCTTTCCAACTGTATCCAGTTGCTGTTCATCCTTTTAATATCTGCTTCCGATTCACGATGCAGTATGTTCTTTGGCCTTCCTCTTTTCCGTTTCCCAACAGGATTCCAAGTTAATGCTTCCTCGTGATACCGTCTGATGATTTCCGAAATGTATGTCTTATCCATTTCCAACGTCTTTTCCTAATTTCCTCTTCGGCTGGAAGTTGGTTTGTTCTCTCCCATAGTAGGTCGTTGCTGATGATTTCCGGCCAACGGACATTCAATATCTTGTGTAGGCAGTTGTTTATAAATACTTTTAACCTTCTGAGGATGTTTGCAGTAGTTCTCCACGTTTCAGCTCCATACAGCAGGACTGTCTTGATATTCGAATTGAAGTGTCTGACTTTGAGGTTGGTTGACAGTTGTTTTAAGTTGTCGGAATGCTGCCCTTGCTTTTCCAATCCTTGTCTTTACATCTTCATCGGATCCTCTTTGTTCATCGATGATGCTTCCAATCTTCACATATTTATTTGCAAAAAGTTGGAATTTATCATGTTGACAAAAATGGTAACAGAAAACTGATATAGGGTAATAGGAGAATAATGCATTCGATAAATCAAGTAGGCTAATAAACTGAACTTTGTGGATTGAATTGAATCATTAATTGATAAATAATTCCAGTTGAATTATATCTAAAACATATCATAAAATGCAGTAACTGATTTCAGACAAGCTAACCATAATTAGAACAATCAGACTGTCAATCAAGGTGTGTGTTGTGTTGATAACAGTATGACCATGGTGATAAGACAAGCCATAGGAACAGAAAAAAGTTACTAAAATCTGACAAAGTCTATTCACTATGAAAATATATTGTATCTGAATACAAAAGTAAAGTACAAGTATTCAGGTGAATATTTTATTTCAACGCTGTGGTGATTTCTGGATAAAACGATGAGGTTTTTTTAAATATCATACATAACATATTTGCAAAGTATTAATTTGCAGACAATATTAGTTTTTGACGTTACTGTTATGACGTGAAGAAAGAAAGGACGAGGATGATGGATGCGAATACCAGTGAGATGTGTGCCTAGTTGATAATGCTCGACTGACCTTAGAACACTCACCCCCAAGGCCGACAATAGAACAACCAGAATTAGGAACCGGAAGATGGAGAGAGCCGAGAGAACATATTGTATTTTAATCATGACTTTGTATATGCATATAATCAGGCCACACAGTGAACCAATCAACAATCTAACGTTTGTACAGAACAAAGGGAAGAGTGGCAGTGAATAAAACAACTTGTACACAATTAAGTAAGCGTAGTTCATAGTAAATAAACAATATACTAAGAGCAAATATACAAAACGAGAGAACCGGGCAAGGGGAACATAACAGTCATAGAAATAAAATGTTTAAACTGTCCATAGTCATAATAATTGGAATAATGTTCTAAAACACAGTTCCCGAGGATAATCAATCTTCATTAGGTGCCCGGCATATCAGTTACACTGCTTTGACTAACGTAACATCATAAAAGAATAAATAAATAGCTGATTTAAATTAACATGAATTTATGTAATGTAGAAAACATCAAATATTAATAAGTTTTGTTGTTGAATATTGATGGGGAAACTATCAATTTCCAAGACGATGATAATCACATCTTGTTTTTTATCAGTTGATGTAATAATTCTGATACCTCTCCTTATAAATTGAGATCAATAAAGTCTTCCGTACTGAAGGCATCTACGAAATTAAAAACTGTATATCAGTTAAAATGTGTTGGTTTGCAGCAAATAATGAGATTAAGGATTCTTTTAGAAAAATTTAGAAAAGGTTCTCGAGAGTCCTTTTAAAAATAATAAATGTATTATCTACATTCTAAGACAGATAGTGCTAAAAAAATGTATGGTTCAATATGTGACGCGATTAGCTTTGTCTCTGTCCAAGCCACCGTTAATTTATTTATTCATAGTCCCACTGAAGATGAACAAAGTAGAATACAAAAATGATTCACAAGATGTCACGATTAGATTGTTGCTTGGAGGACACCTGATAATCGGAGTATGATCTTTCACCAGTTAACCTTCAATAACGTATAAACAGTTCTCAACAGGAATACTGGGATACAGTATCGTAGCTTATCAGTATTTAATTTTTGTGACTAGAAGTCATAAATATATTTAATGGGAGTGTAAATTTGTTACCTCAGCATAGTGATAAAATCGCAGCAGTTCGATCCGTTTTACTTTTACAGGCTCTCTACTGGAACACTACATGTCTAGTCGGTGCTTATGGCGAACTGACCTCGGAATATACTGCCTCAAGTTATGTTCGTCAAGATTGTCTGCTTCCCTCATTTTCACTTGCCTTTATCACTGACTTGCTTTTATAGTTAACACTTTCGTCGTCTGACTTTTCAGAGGTTGGTCTCCTTCCAGGAGATACACTTGTTGACTTAGAATATATAGACGACATAGTTTTGTTGGGTAGAGATGCTGATAGAATGTAGCTTTTTGACCACCTTAGGCATTAGCGTAAGCATGTTTAGTATATGTTTCTCCAAACTGTTGCTTCACGACTGGTTTGCATCGGAATCGGAACTAGTGATAGTGAGTGAAGAAGTTGAATGTGTTCGCCGCTCTACTTATCTTGGAAGTCTCATTAGTCCTGATGGTTTAGTATCTGATGAAATCTCGGCTCGTGTACAGAAGACTCGACTTGCTTTTGCCAATTTGCGTCACTTGTATCGTAAGTGAGACGTCCGTCTACCGACCCAAGGATGCGTTTACTTCGCAGCAGTTCGGCCCGTTCTACTTAATGGATGTGAAACGTGACCATTAAGAGTAGAGGATATTCGTAAGCTTCTAGTATTCAATTATAGATGTCTTCGAAGCATTACTCGTGTTTGCTGGGACCACCGAGTAAGCAATACGTGGGTTAGGAATAGAGTACTAGGTAAATATAGTAAATCGATTGATGAAGTAGTAAATTTTGATCAGTTGAAGTGGTTTGGACATGTTTTATATAAGCCTAACTACCACCTTCCTCGATGAGCAATGCTGTCTGGTGTTGGTGTAAGCTGGAAGAAAGCTAGGTGTGGCCAAACCAAAACATGGCACCAGTCTATGAAGTCATTGACAATTAGGCTGAACTATGTTAATAGGTGCAGACCACCTGGTTGGGGTCCGCGTGACAATCGTAAATCAATGGTTGGAGACTTTAGGTGATATAACTCAAAATCGCTGGTAATGACACAGGTGAATTCACTCCATGTCTTCCTCCAAATTCTTAGTTTATGAACTTATCATAATTTTTTCTTTATTGAATCATATTTTTTTAAATCTTATCTCTATTTCTTCCCATTAATACTAACTCTGTTACTGCCTCCCCTACTCTGGGATTTGATCCGACAATTTAATCTGCTAATTGAGGTATGGCAACTTGAACTGATGTATGTATGCACGAAGTTCTACTTTGTAATTGACTGAGTGAATGATAAAATCTCTGGATAGCTCACAAGTTATACTGTTCGTGAAGTTCACAGTGAGTTAGTAAAATATAAAGTTAATGAATTCCTGAAAAAACAGTGAATCGTGATAGTGGATGGGATATTAGCAAACTGTATGTAAACATTGACAATCGGCTAGTATTTTTGAGAATTCATTAGTCTTAGAGTTTGCGTTAATTTCAGTCAAAGTCTAGTCCAGTACCGAATGTCTTTTACAAACCTATATGAAACATGAAAATATTAAACTCCACGGGAATAAATTTCGCTACTATAAAGTAGGGTATTATAAAGTATGTAACAGATATGTCAGCATACTAATTTACAAAACGAATTTGTCACATTTACAATTTTCTTACTACATTTATTGTTATTACTTCAACTCATCAGATTAGGTTGTTTATAAACATTAGGTGTTTAGTTTTATATTAAACTTTCAATATGCTGACAGTGTTTTAGAGATACTCTTTGTTATTTCTTAAATGTATGGTGTATATGGGTTTGTTTACAAACAAAATATTTATGACATAAAACTACGATAAATCACTATAAATTACTCGATTCGTTTTGTAACTACTACTGGAGTCTGAAAATTTATCTATTTGTAAATGACTATTTAATAAGTTATGAGTTTCTAATTGGTTTACGATCTTCAAAACGAATATTCTACTTAATACTATTCGATGACAACATCATCATAAATATTTAACATTGATTTCCAAGTAATTGAACAATACCGATTACGAAATATGCAGAATAAAATGACTGCTAGTTAATTAATTCAAATCACCTAGACTACAATTATTCACAAATCAAGACTTTGTATTGATTTCTTCTGTTGATAATTTGATTTAATGTAGTGTGAACTCTAATCCAGTGTAAATATGATAACATTTAATTGTATGAATTAATTCAATGTTATTTTCTACTGGATTAGTAAAATGTTAAATTTTGTGTAATTTATTCAGTTGATGATTTTCTTGAACTAACAATCACTTTAATTTAATTTGTATGTAATCGAATGAGTTTAAATAAATGATATTTGATCCTTATTATTGACTGCTTGGCATTAACCTCTTGTCTCGTCTACACACTAGCACCTCCTCAAATACATGGTCATTGAATATATGTATGTATGCATGCATGCACAACAAAGAATCTGACTAATATTTCAAACAGACCAAGTTTTCACATCCCATTTGCACACCATGATGAACATTAAATTAATAGAAGTAGTAGTTAATGCAGATAGACAGATAGAATACTGTCTAGGGAGAAAGAAATTAGTTTATGGTAACGTCTACAATAAATTAAGCACATAATTCAAGGGGGGACGAAGACTGAATACACAGCACTGCTGTGACTGATCATAAACCATGTTACCTAGAATCTCCAGCTCTTGGCTATAGCATTCTCATGAACCCCAACCAAGTGTTCTGCATCTACCAACACACTTTGATAAGCACTGACCTCAAGGACTGATGCCATGTTTTGATTTAGCTGTCTGTGACATTTTCGAATCCTACTCCACTGTCAGCCATCATTGTGCATTAAGATAGGCTGTGGTTAAGCATACATAACTCATATTCCAACCACTTCAATCGATGGCGATTCAGAACCTCACTAACTAGTCTGTTATCTTGCCCCAAAGCCAGGCTTCTAACCTTATTGTTACTTACTCGGTGATCCCAACATACTTGAGCGATGCTGCGAAGATATCTAGAGTCAAATATCAATAACTACTCTTAATGACCACGTTTCATATCCGTACAGTAAAACACAACGAACTGCTAATCAGTAAATCCTTCACTTAATTGATAAATGAATGCCACACCTAAACCATAGATGACGTAAACTGACACAAGCCAAACGACTTTGTTCGATCTTTTCCCAGATATCGCTAAGCATCAACCCACTAGGGCTGATCACACTTCCAAAATAAGTGGAGTAGTCAATAGGCTCAACTACTGTGCTCCCTATCTTTAGTACAGGTGTTTATAAAGACCACTTCTGAAGCAACAATTTGCAATTAGAGAGGGAGAGAAACGTATTCTATAAATGCCTGTATTGTTGCTCGATATTACCAAAATACTGCTTTTTTCAGTGCCTTCATCAGATACGACTGTTTCATTTCTAAATCAATTAGTGGACCTCCTGGAAGAAGATCAATTCTTGGAAGTTCAAACGACGAAAACATTATTTCTAGAAGTAAATCTATGATGAAACAGAACAAAAATGGAAATAATGGACATCCTTAACGGATGTCTCTTGAAGTTACAAGTTCAAATGTCTTGATTAATAGTGTTCAAGTAAAGAGCTTTAACAAAGTTTATGTACTTCTGTAGTACGCGTATCAATGACAGACAATCTCATAGTACCTCTGTGTCTATAAATGGTTTATTCAGAATGTTTGTAATATATGAAAACTGTGAGAATAGGAAATGCATGTTAGGATGTTTTAGAGTTTTTGATCAATAGATTGATTATTCACACTACATAGTTCTTTAGATATCATCATAAAGACAGAGACATATCTAAATGTATGGGAAATAATAATTAAATCTTCACTTTAAGTAGTCAGCCCAAGAAAAAAATTAGGAGCGGAAGCCGATGTTAACATCCATTGCATTAATTTAAACTTAATTATGATGGTTATTTTTGTGAAGATTGGTTATTTATTTGATTGAATATGTCACAGATTGATGTTGGCAGGGTGCCATTGAAAACCAAGGAGCACTGGACAGCTGTTTCGTTCTAGTGCGAAACTCCTCAGAAGTGCACACCCCAGATTCCGCACCAGGGGCTTCAGGTTCACGCGAATATCGCGCTATATATCACAAATTGATGGAAGTGGGAATTCTACCATTGGATGCCGACCCAGTGGTGCAGATGGTTAAACTTAATTTTTAAATAATATAGTTAGCAAAATTTCAAGTTTATGTAATCAAAAATTGAATAATGCAATGGATAACTCGATCAGTTTATATTTTGAAAAAACCATTACTTTTGTATGAAACAACTTAAGCATTTCGAGAAAAAAAGTTCCATGAAATCAGCAATAACTGAGTTACTTATGGTTCACTATTAAGTCAGAGAAATTGTCCGTAAAACGTAATATACGATGACCATTAGTGATTTTCTCTAACATCTGATAACTTATGAAATGGCTCAAACTATTGAGCAAGAGAATATGAGTTAATTTGATGGAAACTCATGTTAGGATCCCATAGTAACAACATAAAATGTTATGATAAATCAGTCATCAAATGAATGTTTGTTGTGTGATTTTGAATAATATTCAGCATGAATTCAAACTGATAAGCATTTTATTCTAGTTAGTCCAGTGAACTTATTGGCTAAGTGGTGATGAGACATGTTTTCAATAGAAAGCTTACAGTTAAAATTTATTATAAATTAATCAGAATTGAATGTTGATGACGTTTGGTAAAAAGTGATAGTGGTTTTGCACAATAACTGATAATACAGCAATTTTGAGTGAATTGGTTATGGTATGCGTCGATTTTAAATGAAGTAAAAAAGCACACAATGTTAAATTCCATGGAATAGTATTTCCATCATACAAATAAATCGACATCGGATATTCATTTCTTTTATCGTAATGTGTTAGGATTACGACTTTAAATCCGGTAATAACAGTTAGCTAAACTAGGTTTAGCGCTTTGTGTTCACTGTTTCTGAAGGGGGGCGGCAATATATGTCATTTCTTATTATTACATAACGTAAATGCGAGTCTCTCGTATATTTCGACATCTCAGTAGGTTTTGTGTTTATGAATCCTGTCTGCGCATTACTTCATTTCTGGATTAGATATTGAACGAAAGCTAAATGGTTTGACACAGACTCTGTTATCTTACCCCAGCACTTTACTTGATATTTATATGTAAGAACCTGTTTGCTTATTCATCATTAAATAACAAGAATGAATGAAAATCTAACTACTTGGTTACTGTTTCTGAGCTAGTTGGCTATCAATGCTGATATAATTCCATTTACACACCCTTTGAAAGGGATCATCAAGCAGATAATGTTACTGAGAAAAAGGCGACCTGAAGAGAGTACATGCGAGGTGAGTGCTTTCCAAAATTTTTAGTGTTGTATGCGCATAAATATTCCACTCTGATTGAAGATCAAGTGACAACCACTTAGGTGGCGGCTCAGTCCTCAGTAAAATTAAGACTTTATAAATCTATTGCAATACGTCTGTTACAGTAAGAAAATGGTCTAGTTAACCACTATGCAGGATTTAAAGGATACTGCCAAATTGTCATTAGTTCTAGCATCATTTGTAGAGACGTTTCATCGAGAATATTTGTAGCGTGACGTCTTGTTACAGCTGGTTCTGTAAAATTTAGGGACTTACTACAAAGGAATGTGCCTTAATCAAACAACAAAGCGTTATATCTGACAGGGATAGCCGATATTATCAATTTCGTTATCCGCAGCGCTATATCTTACAGCTAGCACCCAGTTTTACCTTAATCTATAGCTCAGACACAATGCTCCAACTGATTGACAAGACGACAACTAGTCACTCACACGCATGTATTATTACAACAATAAATCAATAATATACAAGATATTTGTATAAGACCTCTCTTTATCTTAATGTCTGTCAACGATGTTGGCAAATCACGTGTCTTCATCCGGACATGCCACCTCCCTCTTAGTTTGGTGTAGGACTTGGTTTTTGGATCAATTTTCAATAGTTCACTCTGACTACGCAGCATGCGTGGTTTACGCTTCACTTCATTCTGACTTTCATTTCTTTCCATATGTTTACGCATAAGCGGTGGCGTAGGTAGTTCTATATCAAATGTATCATACACAATTGCCATGGTATTTCTACTTTGCGAGGGTGGGCTATCATTATCTCTTCTATGTCTTAGTTGATTAATATGTCATATTATCACCATGTCACCCACCCTTACTTCATATACCACTTTGCCTATCCTAGCAACAATTGTCCCATTGATCCAATTTGGCCTACAAGGCCTGTAATCACGTGCATAAACATAGTCACCGACATTGAAATCATAGATTCTTTTGTAATCATTCCCACTATCACTTGATGTCAAATTGACTTTGTCTCTAGGGTTCACAATATCAAAAATCGTCATCATAGATCGGCCAACATAATCTAAGCTGGCGGCTTCCCATCTTTTCTGTTAAGGCTTGACGTTGCTCTATATGAAATAAAAAATTGTTGCAAGGCTTCCTCATCATTGATAGCCTCTCCTCTCCCTTTTAGCAAAGTCGTTTTAAAAATATCTACAAATCTCTCAGCTTGGACGTTCGTTTATAGGTGATAAGGTAGTATTCGAAAATGTTCTATTTCATAACGTTAGTAAAGTTAGCAAACTCAACTGAAATAAATTGTGACCCATTATCCGAAACCAAAATATTGGGCTTAACGAACGTACTAAATAAGTGACGTAAATGAAATATAGTTTCAGATGTATTAGGTGTTCTCACAGCGAAAATCTCAAGCCGCTTAGACTAGGCATCCACCACTACCAGAAAGTATCGACCATTGACAGGTGAAGCAAAATCAATGTGCTACCGTATCCATGGTCTGCTAATCACCGACCGTGGCTGACTGTCTGTTTTAGGAGGCTGTCGTAAAAATTCGACGCACAGCTCACATTTGGCGACATATCCATCTATAAACCTGTCCTTAAAAGGCTAATGAACATGACAACGCATAAGTGTTTTCATACATGTAACTCCTGGATAGCCTAAGTGAAACTGTTTGAGAATTGGAAGCTGAAGAGAGTTAGGTATAATAACACGATCACCAAGCATTAAACAGTCATCATAGATGGTAGTTGAATCACGACGTAAAAATCTTCGTGATATGCTTTGTGAGACTTACCTTCCAGCCGTTCTGCAAGAAATTTTTTCAGTATGAATAGAGAGTAAGTCATAGAAGCTGCTCATACCTTCTAGGCAGTTACAGGCATAGCCCTCACTGCATCGCAAAATACTCGCTTGACCTCTGGTTCTAACGACACCTCGGCCATAACAATACCTTCTTCCGATGAACGATTATTAACAATTAACCGCGACAGAGTATCTACGTGACCCATGCGAATACTGGAGTAACAACTTCGAATCCTGAGGAATTTGTGTGTTATGGAGTACCTCTGTGGTGGCATTGCGTAATGGGTTGTCTTCAGTTTTCGGTTCATCAAGATTTCGGCTGGTGATACCATGCAGATACAACTTAACTGCATATGAAGTTGAGAGGTATATCTTCTAGATGAAGGCTATCAAACCAGTCTAGATCGAGGAGATTTAAGTCAGTGGGAGTGTAGCATGTTTCAGTGAAACTTATATCATGAAATGACACAGAACATTGAAAATGTCCTATTAATGGTAGCTCACCTCCGCATCTTTAGGTGCACTGGCTGGTCATGAATTAACGGAGTGATGAATTGTCTTTCTCCAGATCTCTTTATCTGGTAAGTTGCCAATAAACTTAATGATTCAGCTGGATTACTAGCTTTAGCCTTGATTTTCGGATTGTTAAATCTTCTCTTCTGAAAATAGGCGTCTTAATGCCCAACTACTTTACAACGGCAGCAAAGATGATGCTTAAATTGGTGAAACTTGACGAAATGCCATGCTCCGGATGTAGAGGGAGGAATCTTCATTAGTCGGGAAGGAAAACTGCGTTTCATTTTTGACGGGGGGGGTGGTTGATTGTGATTTTCGATGAAAAGCACGAACCGAACATCTGTATCCACCAGATTGAATGAGTGTGGTATCCCGTTGTAAATTTACTAGTCGTTGATATTCCCTTGTGATGTCTTTTAATGTCAGTTTTGGGTCATGCTCCAGACAATTCAACAGTCTCATTCTAATGTCTGCAAATTTGGATGATTGGAGACTGCAAATGAATATCAATGATTTAAATTGGTCTTCCATCACTAATTTTGATTTGAAACTTTGACATTCTCTATTCACATTGTCAACATGAGTTAGAAAACGATGGAAGAAATCAAGATGGCCATCAGACAAATCAAAAGTGGGAAAGCAGCAGAACAGGACAATATACCAGCTGAAGCACTCAAGTCAGATATCTACCTAACAGCAAGGATACTCCACGTTTTATTCAAAAAGATCTGGGAGGAAGAACAAGTGCCGACAGACTGGAAAGAAGGACATCTTATCAAGATACCAAAGAAAGGAGATTTGAGCAAATGTGACAACTACAGAGGGACCAAACTACTGTCGATACCAGGGAAAGCCTTTAACAGAGTATTGTTGGATAGAATGGAAGATTCAGTGGAGGCTCAACTTCGAGATCAACAAGCTGGTTTTCGTAAGGATCGGTCGTGCACAGACCAAATCGCAACACTACGGATCATCGTTGAACAATCAACTGAATGGAACTCGCCACTGTACATCAACTTCATTGATTATGAGAAGGCGTTTAATAGTGTTGATAGGAGAACATTATGGAAACTTCTTCGACACTACGGAGTACCAGAGAAACTCGTCAACATCATCCGGAACTCTTACGACGGAACACAGTGCAAAATTGTGCATGGAGGACAACTGACAAAAGCATTTTCAGTGAGGACCGGAGTCAGACAAGGCTGCGTACTCTCACCTTTTCTCTTCCTCCTAGTGGTTGACTGGATCATGAAGACCTCCACATATGAGGGGATGCACGGAATTCAATCGACAAGTAGGATGCAACTCGATGATTTGGACTTTGCGGATGATGTAGCTCTCTTAGCACATACACAACAACAGATGCAAGCAAAGACAACCAGTGTAGCAGCAACTTCAGCATCAGTAGGCTTGAACATACATAAGGGAAAGAGTAAAATTCTTAAATACAACACAGGGAGCACCAACCCAATTCAACTTGATGGAGAAACTCTGAAAGAAGTGGATACTTTCACATATCTGGGGAGCATCATCGATGAACAAAGAGGATCCGATGAAGATGTAAGGACAAGGATAGGAAAAGCAAGGGCAGCATTCCGACAATTGAAGAACATATGAGACTTAAAACAACTGTCAACCAACCTCAAAGTCAGACACTTCAATTCGAATATCAAGACAGTCCTGCTGTATGGAGCTGAAACGTGGAGAACTACTGCAAACATCCTCAGAAGGTTAAAAGTATTTATAAACAACTGCCTACACAAGATATTGAATGTCCGTTGGCCGGAAATCATCAGCAACGACCTACTATGGGAGAGAACAAACCAACTTCCAGCCGAAGAGGAAATTAGGAAAAGACGCTGGAAATGGATAGGACATACATTACGCAAACCATCAGACTGCATCACGAGACAAGCATTAACATGGAATCCTGTTGGGAAACGGAAAAGAGGAAGGCCAAAGAACATACTGCATCGTGAATCGGAAGCAGATATTAAAAGGATGAACAGCAACTGGATACAGTTGGAAAGGATTGTTCAGGACAGAGTTAAATGGAGAATACTGATGAGGGGCCTATGCTCCTCTGTGAGGGGTAATGTTAGTTAGTAAGTAAGTAAATAAATTGTGATAACGTTTACTTTTCTCACTACTTTTTAATTCCCAGTAGTTAAAGCTTGTAGATAAAAATTATACGGACGTATATCTTGGTTAATACACGGTTTTAGATGCTTCTGAAATCTAGTAAACAGTATCAATATTAATATAATTTAATTAGATATATTTGGTAAGAATCGTCTAGTGTTATTTTTTAATTGGATACTTTGTTAATTATTGTATTGTGCCAAATAATTACAGTTTTATTATAATTTCTAGTTTTACAAAGTCTTGAACTGCACCACAGTACAAATTATACACTGATATTTGTTGGTTAGTTTGATCGTAAGATCTGATTATCTACAATCAAAATCTCATAATAAAATAATGCTTATGCTCCTCACTGAGGGGTAACGGTCATAAGTAAGTAATTGTAGTAACTCGAAGAATGAGAAGCATTTGTTGCTCAATATTGAGACTAATATAGTTATTACCAAATGGAAATATTTTATTTCATTTTTACGCTAATGAAGCTACTTCAAAAGATTGTTAATATATTCTGGACTTATAATCTTTCGAATATCAGCTGATGGATTCTGAAAAATACCTTTCACTTGTTGTAAACCTATATTATAGTAAAAATCTGTGATAGCTAATATCAATACACTAGCTACTTATTCTTTTCCAGCTTCATCAGATGTAAATTTTTGTCGATTGTTCAATCATTTAACTGTACGCCTTTGAATTTGCTCACATGACAGCAAAACATGAGTTACACATTTTTTGTATCTCAATCAAACTAAGTTTTTCTCAATGTATTTTAATTGGTACCACAGAAAACTAAAATCGATTTATTGAGTGCAAGGTTAACACTAACAAAATCGTGCCTTACAATTTAAGCGGTATTAATTGTATAGATCCATATTTTTAGTACGACATTATATGCAGCATAAAATTCAAATGAGCTTCTGGGTTAGGAAATGATGTTTAACTTTTGATTTTTATTGGTAATAAAATAAAAGGATACCATATACTATGGATATCAAGATGGTTACACATATAAATAAACTTCGAATAGTATGAAGGATAATTTTATCTGTTTCATCTTATATGATACTCTCTGTTTTATCAGCTCTTTGAATATCAAAGATTGATAGTTTGCTTTTATGTACATGTGAAAGCACTTTCCACCGCCAAAACACCACACGATGGATAGATATTGGTGGCACTCTTTAAGGCATTTCATTTCAGTTTGCATATTTAGTCATCTTTTAATTTATCCCGTATAAAGGATATTTTTCTTCTAGTTATTGAAAACAGGGTTGATAATCTTCAAAGTTATTTGAAACTACTTACATTTTGTGAAAGTATCTTGTAACCTATTTACACTCTAGCCATCATTTGCTTTTGAGCTTAAGCAGTGAGTTATTCACATTATAATCTTAGTAAAATGTATTCTTCAGTTTGATTTGCTGTAAAACAGATGTTAAATCGTTTGAATAGCTACTTAAAGTAACATTATGGAACCCAGCAGTAGATGGAACCTTGATGTAGTGGTGAGGCTCTTATAGCTTGCTTTATATAAATGTAAATGAAATGTGTGTAAAAATTCGTAGGATTTGCCACTAAGAGACATTAGGAGCAAGAAAAAACAACACTAATCGGGAAACGAAAGTCTGCCGTTTCTATGGACGTTTTTCACACTACTGAATCGTGTATTCACGACACATGAATTTATGCACCACTTCAGTTCCTAAGGGTCCATTTTGCTCCCATTTAAACTGCAATATGTGTTATAGCATAAGTACTTGTAGATATGTAGTACTACCAAACTAATCTGAATATTTTACATGGGAAAAATCTTAGGGAAGAAAGAATCTGTGCAGCATATACCTCCATTCAACTTTTGAAATTAAATGATTATGTATCATTTGAAATTCAAGTCGGCTTACTTTAAACTAATACACTAAAATGTGACTGTTGGCTTAATATAATGTGGAAAGGATTCTGGGATATGACTAAAAAGTTAGTGTCTCTTAGGTTATTTAGTATTGATTACAGTGAAAATCAATAAGCCACTTTACCGTCTGTTGAATGTGTTCACTTTGTAGCATCTGTTAGGTAGTTTCGCATGAATTTCTGTTGTTATTATACTTAAGCAACTGACAATCGTTTATTTCTGGAAATGTGTAATGATGTTAATGAGAATAAAGTGGAATTGGTGAAGTAACTTTGATTTATAACGGCTGCTATAAAATGAATAATATCTACTAATAAATTTCAATTAATATGTCTGGCATCTTTTACTGTTTTACTCATATTTCAGTATGATTAAGTAGTATTTAGAAATCGTTCCTAATGATAAAGTATTATTATTGACAAATAACTCCACATGGAGCTCTTCTAGGCTCGTGAAAACACTACCAGCTGTCGTTGACCTGAGGTATACGACATACTACCAAGTGATTCACGTGCTATTAGAAATAACTTGAACTAAAATGCGAACAATCCTGACTAAGTACATTTGAACGGCTTTACAATTTTCCAGACATTCAAAATCGTTACCCTTTAAGATCGTAGTCACTCTAAGTAACTTCAGCTATAACTGTAAGTAGACCATTTAATGCAGCGTTTCATATCCGACTTACTCACCTATTAACGATGTTCTTATCTTAAGCAGACGATTAAGTTTTTAGGTACCTCTGCCTATAATTAAAGTTACCTTAAGCGGTATTCATTATTAAAGTTAGATGTATTTACTCTACTTCAGTCATTAGCATTGATTATAAGTTTTTATCATGTCTATGATTGATGCAAATGGGTTGACATGAGTTCTAATTACTTATTAAGATACTTGGTAGCAAAAGAGTTGACCTTCACAAAATATAGCACCACAAAGTTTTTTCACAGAAAGTGACCTTAAATGATATAGCCAACACTAATCTGACTTCCTTGTCAGCATAATCCAAATACATTCTCAACGAAACACAATGATACTTACGTAACGCAAATCAAAAAACCATGTTCTCTAGTAGATAAGGCAGTGGTTATATGCGTTAGTGATGATTTGTTAAATAAAACACTTTCTTAACTGTTTATAGTGCTTTCAGACACTTGTTCCCCTTGAGTACAAGTGATTTATCATGCATTTTTTGTAATGTACTTATTTTTACAGATAAATATTATCTTGAATGGCATAAACTTGCAAAAAAAGAGTACAGGAGGGAACATTTTCACTTATTCGTACGTAAAAGTAGAATACACTAAAAATATCCCCAAGTCCTCTTCTATAATGCACAACTGTCATCAGCAAAACGGCAATGCATATTGTTATCAACGTTTATAGTGTGTGAATATTTTTCTCAAATGCATGTTTTCATGTAAATTGATGTATTTCTGTTTGCTAAAACAATATTCGATCGAAAACTAACATTGCTTAGGCATTTAAATTGTTACATCGTTTCTATTAGTGACTATAAAACTGCTTATTTTGAATACCAAATTAGCGACATATTGAGCAGTTGGCTATCACTATCGGAGGATAACTTACGGTTGAAACTACAGCAGTAACCAAATAGTAAATTTTTTCTATTTATAATAAATATTTGTTAATTTTAGTTTAACTAATATCGGAAGAAATATTTCCCTATATGATAGCTAATTATTGTTGAAGACAACATTATTGAAGTTTTGATCTTCATTAAAAGTTGAAGTCGATGTAATGATTTTTGTAATTCACTTTAATGTAACAGATAATGAATCGAGAACGTTTAATGAAAATTAGTACCTAGACGTTGCTTTTGGAAAAAAACAATCTTTTACCTTTTCAGATGGAAATAGTTTCAGTATATCCTTTTTATGAATACCTGTGAGATATTCGGAATCACGAGTGGATGGTGTAATGAGTGTTGAATTTTGAAATCTATATCGCGAGTTGACTTGGATTAGACAACCATCAACCGGGAAACTTTGAGTACTTCTTCTGCCTTAGTTTGGAGCTCCTCACTGATCCATTACAAATTACTCTCAATTTTCTTTATCATTGAAGAATCCAAGAATAATACACCAATAATGAACCAAGCTAATTATTCTACTTGAAACATTTGGAAACTAAGTGAAACTATTAAGTTTAATAAGCTAAAATAATTAGTTAATTTGAACTGTTGCTTTTATCTTGAATGACAATAAGGCAAAGTAATATCCTGATAATACTTCGCAGTTGCCTTCAAGTCAGAAAAGCAAATAGGTCTATGAATAGCAGCCTACAGATCAATTAGAGTAATTTTACGAGTAGAAAATTTATATCAGTATTAAAAATCTTCAGTTTTACAAAGTTATTAGTTAATCATTTGAAAACTCACTGTGGTGCAATTTTCTGTATGACTTCTTGATGTATACTCTACTATTAATATGTGATTAATATTCCCCTTAAAGTTAAATGGAACTACTCAATTTATTAGCTTCCTTAGATTTATCGTAGTCACTTAAGTTATTAACATATTAGTTAGAAAATGACGCTTATTTCTACAATTCACACTTAGTACTAGAAATAAACCGCCTGACAAGACTGTGTTGTGGAAAATGTCTGCCAGTGAAGGGTGAGTCTGAAAAAGATTATTAGGTTGTAAAAGATAAGAACTATAATTTCACGAATAAAGACGTTTATGACACTGTTGGTAACTTCGGTGACTTTCATTTTTGTTGAAGTCCCATATATTTGGGAACATTTGCAGACATCCCCTTACTCAATATATCACGATAAGTTTAGTTTCTTTTGTCATCAAAATACATCATTTTCACCCTGCGAACCAAGCTTTTAACTAAATCCTGCTTACATTTCATTGAAACGGAACTCACGAAATACTCACACTGGTGTAGTTCAATCGGTTGACGATCGACATTTTTCTGAATTATCCCATCTTTTCTCTTAACTAAAACGTTTAGAAACGTAATATTGTCCCAGTTTCCTTCTCTCTTTAATGTTGGTGACTGATTGGTAAACGTTGTTATTTAGGGCTATAAAGATACTTATCAGGTAGCATCAAGAGAACACTACCTCATTTATCGAGCTTTTCGAAGGGCCAAGTTTTTATTTCTTTAAGACGAAACCCATTGGGATTGAGCCTAATAGTGGTCCCAAGGCGACATCACACTGACTGTAGACGATACCTTTGATCAAAAAATGCATATTCAATGTGAAATATAGAATTAGTCCCTTCATAGAAGATAAGATGATACCAACTTTCATTCCCCGGGTTCGCAGCTCATTGCATATGAAGTCAGCTGTTCCCATCAGAGACGAATTGGTAAATGGAGACGATACACTAAGTAATAAAATGAGTTTATTGTTCACCCTCAGGTTTCTTATTTTATTAATGAAATCAAAGCTATCTTAAATGCTACGTTATTCAAGAAACTGAAAGGAAGAAAACAGACGTTTGACGCTGAAACCTAGTCGATGGACACAGGAGGTCTACCTAGCTAGAATAGTTGGAAAACTGTGATGATCGTCAACAACAGAATGAAACCTTTATTGGTTGTATTTCTCTCCGAACCGTACCTCCTACGTCGTAATTTTTTGTTGTTTCATTAAATTTTCCCTTTTGCTTATGATTGCCTTCTGTCTTTTATTTCTTCACAATGCTATATTTTTAATCAAGCGTGGCATACATTTTGGCACCCTTCTGGACAAGATTTATGTGGTTAAATAAATGAAAAAAGCGTATTCAACGGCATCTTATATTTGCTAATGTCAACCAAAATATTTCATACTAGTAATAATTCAGAAAAAATTCTTCATACTATGATTAACTGTTGTCTGAAAAAGTGGTTCCACGATTCACATTAACTATTTCATAGTAGAGTGATAAGTAGTGTTTCTTATATGCATGACCGATCTGGCTGGCATACCAATTTTTTGAACCGTTGGCAAATCATATAAGTGATGTGTTATAATTCACGTAGATTTCAATTTATCAAAAAGCCTTTGTTAGATTCCACCTTGTTTTATTTTTTTCAACGAATTAGTAAATCCAGTTGAGTTGATTCGTTGCTTCGCTATAATAGCAACTACATAATTACTAGTTTTTATTATTTTTCTGAGAAAATTCAGGCCATTTCACTGTATGAAACGTTTAAACTACCGGAATTAAAATCATAGATTTTACAAATGTACTTTAATATTTAGTATTGTGTATGCAATCAGATCAAGGTTTCTGTAAAATAACTTGTTGAAATCTGGGAAAATCTTCACGTTTTCTTCTGTTTCTAAAATCCTAAGTCAATAAATTCAACCTCAGTGTTTTGATTATTTATGGCAAAGATTTTCATTAAACTGCTGTACTTGGAATGGTTTCTTCTTCATTTGAAGTTAGTTTTAGTTATATTACAGGAGACAAGTTTCATTTGTTCACATTTACCATCTTGGATCCTCAACACGAATAGTTATGAAAAAACCTGATTCTTTATTTTTACTCAGTCAACAACATATAAATTATGAAAAAATAAGATAAATTAGAATTTTCCAATTCATATTTCGGTCGAACATGCTAAAGAGAATAATTTAGTAGAATGTCAATCAATCTTTATTTATGATTGTTGAATATGATGTATTTGAAATGTCACTCATTCGATCAAACTTATTTCTACCATACGGGAAAGTTGAAAATTATTGATAACCAATGAGGAGATGAATGTCACATTGTTGGGATTATAGACCTGTTAATAATAGTGTCCGTATTCCGTCCAATCCGAATAAAGACAATTAATATAATGTCTTCCTCTCAGAAAAGATCCGATGTACTCTTCAATATTTAATAGCTATGGAATAATTGGTTCTTTTCTATTACCAATAGTTTAAGAGGACTGGATATATATGAAAGAAATTTTTTCTTGAAGTAGTTTTAAAGGTAGATTTTGTTGAAATTACGAATGTATTCATGTGTTGAAGCCACTCTTCAGTTAAAAGAATAATTACCTTAATATTCAAATATATGTTAAATCCTGTTACTGTTGAATCACTATAAAATCCAATTGAAAATGCATTTAAATGCTACAAACTGTAGTACATTAATAGACGAACTAAAACTTATGTGGATAGAACATGAATTAGGACCAAAACGCATGTCAGTAACACGTCAAACTCTAATTGGAATGGTCTACACCGCCATTTTTTGTACTGGTCTACTTGGAAATTTAGCAACATGCATTGTAATTGCCCACAATTCATTTATGCATACACGAACGAATTGCTACTTGTTCACTTTATCTGTCAGTGATTTATTATTGCTAATATTTGGTAAGTTATCGGTGATTACATTTGATTTATATTAGTTTAAGAAGAAGGTATTTAATAGTGTTCATATAGGTCATACTGATCACCTGCATTTTCTGAAAGTAATTTTCATTAAACACAGGTGTTAGATGGCAAAGCGTTGAATACATGGATACATTATTATTCCTTATAAATGGAGATCTATGTCTATAAATTAGAAAGAGCCGAATATATTGATTTTATTTCTGAGAACACTTCACCATCAAAGGGCGAAATTCACGTTTACATATTTTAAATCTTCATGTATTTTTATAATAATTTATTCCATATTTTACGAGACCGGGACATCCACCTAAAAACTATTTATTAGTAAGTTAGGAACTGTGAGTTAAGTAGATAGTTTCGTTTGACTTCCAAGGTTTCGAATAGACAAGAATGTACAAGATACAACATGCTATCAGAATTAATTAAAAATATTATTTTGAATCCAATACAGTGTTTTAGGTTAATTTTAAGTGTTATTGATCAAAAGAGAAACGATGATAACCACCAACGTAATAGGATTCTAAATTTTACAACAGAATAACTGTCTAATGTTGGTAGGTGGGCATTGTGGTAACGGGTTTGAGAAGCTGATGAGAATGAGAACTTAAGAAGCTGAAATATATTTTTATTTAATCCCAAAAATTTGTTTGTCAGCATTTTGGAATGTCGACGCACTAATTATTATAATTAAACAGAGCAATTAGACACTTAATAGTGTAATAATCAAGACGAATGGGTTTTACTACATTGAATTATGATCAATATGAATGAACTTCTTGTGATTGAAACATACCTTTTTGTTTTATGTTAAAAAAAATTAATTTATTTCAGGTGAATTTCGTTTGAAGTATTCATTCAAATACGTGATTATGCCGGGAAATATTTGAGAAAACTTAAGATTTATTAAAATTAGTTTTTAACAAATTTGCTATTACTGATCAAAGGTATTTTTCATGGGCTGTCTTCACATATTCATACAAGTCTTCGTGCTGATGCTTAAATTCTAATGGTCTTAATTAACCTATCGAAGCCAGAAGTATACGAATTGGAGACCGACAATATGGAGGAAGGGTCTCATTACTTTTGTAGTTCTCTAAACGTCGGCTTTCTGTTTACGTGTGGTCCGTTTTGATTGTTAGTGATAAATTGGCTGATGTATTGCTAAAGTGATTCGATTTTCTTGGGTGACGACTTTTAATATATATCATCTGATAGGTCTCGTACATTTTTCGGCCAAAAATATCAGTATTTACTACATTTTTGAGAAGAAACTAATCATACCAGGCAGATGGATTTATATGCCTTTCAAAACAATGATTAGTGATGGAATACATATGAGTCGATTTTTTACAAATATAAGAAAATTAGTTATAAATGCATGAAATTTAAAGTCAGTTTTTTAACGTCCTTGAAATAATGCGTCCCATACTGGGAAAATACAACAAACTACGTGCCTGAAATATTCCCAGTGTCTTGATATGAAGATGTAGACAACGTAAATATCAATATTAGGCCTCCCCACTCCCAAGGGTGGTGGGAGGGAGTTCACCCTCCCTCTCAAAATGTCTTTATTTGGTTAGACGATTGTAACGTCTGCTAGGCAAGTCCTACTCACTATCTTCACGACGAAAAGTGTTGTTTAAAAAGTAAGAGGACGTGAAAAAAACCTTTAGCCCACAAGAAGAGTTGTTAGATATTTAATGCCCACATAGAGCGGTTGGCAAACCCTAAATCCAGATCTATGGGGCGAACGGGCTCAAGGATCCTAAAGGAAGAAAAGGCGTATAAACATAGTTTGGTTACCGTATGCGATTTGATATCCTCTCCTGGCGATGTCTTACTCCTTTGTTGACTAGAACTTTAGATCAAGGGATCTTGAAGTGGTCCCCTAAGAAAGCCATTTGCTTTGGTAAGCCCATTCGGGTAGTATCCGAACTAATTGGAAATTTGCTGAGGAACATAGTTCTTCTTGATTGTGTAGTATGTGTAGTTTTGGTGCTCATTTGTACTAAATGTTATGCGTTCAAATAAATATAAGAAGTAAAGCAACTGCATGATCAGTTGAAATGTCGCCTGGTATCACATAAAAAAGAAACTGGACAAAAATCTACCAAAAGATTAGCCCTAATTTGCTAGTTTGTTTTTACAATTCTAATGAATATTTGTATGAAATTTTAAGAGAATGCATCCTGACATAAAACACAAAATGTTAGTCTAATCTCCTTTTCAACAGACCGACAACTGCAGATATATCTCAGGGTTAAAATCAAAACGGGTTTTCATTGATAAACATTATTTAGACCTGAGGGTAATAATAACAATAATAATTTAAGCTAACATTTTTCTAAGTTCCTTCTAGTCAACAGGATGAATATCATATTTAGTGGGGAAATTAATGACAACGGGAGAAATGTTTATTTATCTTTGTCTAATGATACGACATACGTGCTTAAATGTATACATTAACATCCAGTGGTTTCATAAGTTTATCAGTAACTGGATGTTGACAAAATTCCCCTTAGCATTATGTAGACTCATTGATATAAACGTTATGAATTATCATATGTTAAAGTATAATGAGAACTCACTTTAAAACAGTGTAAGAAGTGATTTATCATTGTTACATCTACTGTACTTAGTCTGCAATTTTTCGAAGTTTATATGTCACGTCATTACCGTCTAATACATTTTATACATTGAGTTATACACTTGCTATTTACAAAGTTATAGTGAAGTAGTGTGATAGGTGCACTGTTTTATTCATTATTTGTAACAGATTCCGTTAAGTTGAGTAAATTTAAGCCCTTTATTTATTCTTTTGTGATCATAGTTGAAACCTGGCAGTTTACAACTAAATAGGGATTCTAGTATGGAACACATATGTATTTATTGTACCGAATCACTTTTTTCTGTTATATTAGCAATCAAAACTCCAGGATAGAATAAAATAAATGAACATTATGAAAAAAGTTTTTTCGACTATCAGAAATTTCTGTCCATAGTAGATGTTTTATATTTTTATCTGTCAACTGACATCATTCAGCATAACCTGATTATCAATGTACTGCGATTGTTGACTTTACTTTATTAAATATGTTGGCAAACAATTGCCTGAAGAGATAAATCTTTTTACTATGTTTATATGTTGATAAATTCTGGTAATGAAAAGCATCATCGCTGTGGTAGTCCTTAAAAGTATTGTCCACGTTATGCATAACGCCCATTTTGACACCAAAGGATGATTGCATAACATTTGAATGTAACTATTGTCATACATCTTACATTTTATGCATGTCTTATTGTTTTTATTTCTAACAGATGATGTTATATCTTGAGACTGCTATCGTAATAGGTGTAACGAATTGTGAATTCATTGAGTATTGTTCCCAAAACATGCATGACGGATAGTAAAACCATTCATAATACTTTGCAAACAAGGAGGATTAATAGGTGCCATCTTGGAATTTTTTTATCAAATACAAGTTGTGTCATACTTACTTTTAGTGGAATTAGAATGTCTCATTTGTATTCCACCTTTTTCTATTTACTCACTGAAGCACACTGAAGTGTAAAAATACATGTCTTTCATATCACTGTGGTTTCCTTGATTTATATCCAAGCATATTTAATAAGGGAGGGAACGGATGAGTTTTTCCAGTAGTTTAATTATTATTCGATAGAGCAGAAATGAGGCTTATAAACTTTTATTTGGATCTAATTATAGTTTGTAGTTAAAAATTTATTGTTTTGTTTAGAATAGTTGAATTATAATATATTACAGGTATGTACACTGAAAAATTATGACAAAACTGAAAGTTGAGGTGATATGAATTTCTGTTTGATAAGAGTTTTTTAATAGCTCTTCAGTTTTAGAGAACGTTTTTCCAACTCATAATTAAGGACGAAGTAAATATGTTTGCTACAGACTTTTAGCGTTCATGCAGCACTTACTGGAACATTGCTACATATGATTGACTTTTAAATAGGTACTTGAGATTAGAATTGATGAATTTTAGATCAGTTTACATGTCATAAATTTTGAAGTATAATTTGCACAATTATATGCCAACCATCCTAAACAGCTTACAATGCAGCTACATCATTGATAGAAATCTGTTAGATGCATTAGAAGTAACTTTGAATTTACTCATATCTTGGTTAATGTTTATATAAACTAACTTTGATATTTTGTATTGTTGTGAAAACTTGTATATCAACTGTATTTATCCATGACATGTATATTTATTTAGTTGGATATATCACAGATTGATGTTGGCAGGGTACTATTGAAAACCAGGGAGCACTGGACAGCTGTTTCGTTCTAGTCTGGAACTCCTCAGTAGTGCGCACCCCAGATTCTGCACCAGGGGGTTCAGGTTGATGTCGAACGCCTAACCGTCTGCACCACTGGGTCGGCATCCAATGGTAGAATTTCCACTTCCATCCACATGTATATTTATTTAAAATTAATGTTCATTTCTCGGAGATATTTTTATATGGTGAGTATTACTGATATTTCATTTAATGTAGTATGAACGGAGTAAATGTATTAGGTAGCCAGTAGCACGGAAGACAGTATATGTAAACAAAATGGAATGCATCGATTTATTTACTTGATAGTATGTTAAGTATCACTATAAACAAAAGACAAACTATTCCAATTATTTAGTAATGATAATTAACAAGCATAATGTGATTCAGTAAGTCATAATGAACTACTTGTCATGGTTTATTCATCAATCATTCGTGCCTAAATTCTTTTAATTTTGATAACGATGAATGTTTGACCTAAATTTCACCTAATCGTGTATATAATGTAATAGATTTCTCTATTATTTTGATTGTGAATTCAATACAATCCGAGAGTTCTGAGATCCTGATGTGATATGTCCTTTATTTTCTGTTAACTTCATTGTCATGGTTGGGGTAAGCTTTTATTTTAATAATAAATTACAAAGATTTCCTGATTTCAGAAATATAGATGACAGTTGAACATTTAATTTCTAATGATTTTCTGTTAATAAACAACTCACCTTATATTGGAATGTATTTCATCCATTAATAGCGTTTGATTACTATAACAGCTTTCGTTTATAAGCCTAAACATTTTAAATTAAGGGATACATTTCAAGGAATAGTGCAGACATTGAAAACTGCTTTCACAGCGCTGACAATGTTAAAAATGTAGTAGAAATGTAGTTACGTATGATTCAAACGGTAGTTTGTGCGAAATCGTGAATAACTCCTAAATGCATATGGTATTTTGTTTTGTAAATACTACAGAAGTAATATCAACAACAACTTATAAACTGCAACTTCTTACGGACTGCTTCTGTCTATTCGAAACTATGTTATTAGAGACCAACTGGCGACGAATCATGAAAATGCAATTCAGTTATTACAATTCATTCCTGTAAGTATATATTTAAACTATAAGTAAATTCTATTATCTTTTTATTATTTATATACAATTCCTTGAAAACAATCGAATTTTCCGCCTATTGATTTTCATGCTTTTGACTTCTTTCGACTCGTACAACTAGGTTACCATCATTACATTCATTAATTTAGGACTAGTGTACTGTGCCTAGGATTCTAAACTACTGACAATGCTTTATAATTAACAGGTTGTTAGTTGCGATCTTCTAATGTACAAAGATATCCGGTGTTTTGATGGATTTACTACACAGTTTACTATTCTTTCTTCGGTCGACACTTACGTCTTTTATTCGGTATTTCTAGTCGCTTCTTTGTTGTATCGTGTTTCGTTCCGTTGACATGTTACTTGAAGAGTTCGATGTTGATAAGTGTTCAAGGCTAAGTAGATTTTTTTATTTCTTTTTGTGGATGTCTATGACGTATTGCTTGTTACGTATCCGTTTGAAGGGTTCTGTGAGAACAACAACTAAGCCGTTCGTATTCCAGACTGATAAGCCACTTTTAACCTAGAAGTTGGTTGTTCATCTATATCAGACTCTGGCTGATGGGAATATGAAGAAACTCTTAGCAAAAAACATGTTTTCTATTGTATTTGTAACACATGACAAAATTGCCTACCTTCCGTCCCCATTACCTAACTGGCGGTTGAGCATTAAGCTCAGATTTATTTGAAACGATTGAGGCGATAGCAATAATGGCTGATAATATTGTAGTGATTGAGTCCATTGAGCTAGAGAGTTTAGTTACAATACCCTAAATGTCATTTTGAACAACATTATTAGTATTTATTTATTTAGAATTAAGCCTTTTAATTTTTTCATGAGCGTTAAGTATGCTTGCCATGGGGAGGTGGGAAGGGGTGGAATCTAGTTATTTTCACTTGGCAGTCTATTTCATACAAAGTTCATATCCTCTATTAAAAATATGCTAACACATTATCTTAGCCTTATAGATTGTTTATATACTTCATAAGTTCATATTTAGTAAATATATCACCAGAAAGCTTAATTTATTGATAAAATGTTTTTTTGTAAATTATTATTCAATTGAATATATCACAGATTGATATTGGCAGGGTACTATTGAAAACCAGGGAGCACTGGACAGCTGTTTCGTTCTAGTGTCAGCTGACTGGTGGAGTTCAGACTTGTCGGGAGTGAGACAGTTATCACCAATGACAATCGATGATCGTCACGCCACATATCACAAATTGATGGAAGTGGGAATTCTACCATTGGATGCCGACCCAGTGGTGCAGACGGTTAGGCGTTCGCCATCAACCTGAACCCCCTGGTGCAGAATCTGGGGTGCGCACTACTGAGGAGTTCCAGACTAGAACGAAACAGCTGTCCAGTGCTCCCTGGTTTTCAATGGTATCCTGCCAACATCAATCTGTGACATATTCAATCAAACAATTTATTTATCAGTTTATTCATTTGAATGAGAGTATAATCATGGTAGATATCTTGGCAGGATTATCTATAAATGCATGAGTTTATCTCACCAATGATAATAATCTGCAGACTATCCAAGTAATTATTTAAATAACCCATTTTAACACTTAATTACGTTTAGCAAATATATGCATTTGAGAATTGGCAAAGACGAAGGAATATGAGTTAAAAGACGAGGGGTTTTAATGATAGCCTACTCTTGAAGTTATTACGTCTATTACAACTAGTAATATCTAATGTTATTTAAATGCAGATGCGTTGAATCATTTATTGAATTATATGTTTACCTACCTACTGGCATTTTATTCGAAAATTTACAGACGGTTCCACCATTGAATAGGATCACTTAAAATGCATTAACAACCAGACAGATTAGTCGCTTAAACATGGAAGAATATGGTCTACGACTTAATATAACGACTGTAGAAGAGAATAAAAGGACTTACTGTTAGTCAGCCGTTTGTTATAAAGTACATCGTGTAAAGTTCAACGCTGTTGCTAGTGTAATATAAACGTAATACATTCTACATCATTTATAGTTTCTAAGTTATCACTTAAAACTTGTAAATCATTTAAATATCCTCGACAGTTTCCATTGGCGTTCTAAAATTTTAAAGTAAGATATATGTAAAGTCTACGTATGGTCTACATAAATAAATCATATAAATGACTATTTGATGTTTATACTTCAACAATGGAAATAGGAACAAATAGAAGACACATACTTTATAAATTAATTTGCAGGATAAAAATTTATAATTAAGTAGTTTTATTCAAGAAAATCGGTTGGTGCATTGTATGACAGATTGCTGCTCATGTTAGGGCTTCTTCAAAGAAACAATCGATAATCAAATTATATCGCGCATAAAATAACTATGTAATAGACGGCAGTTAAATCAGATAAAGACGCAGAGTGTATACGTGGGTTATTGTGGCGCCTAATTTGTTTAAATTGTGTTGTATGAGAAAATATATATAATTGTAAGCACTTTTTTATTTGAAGGTCATTTAAAATATTTAACAGTAGTCTACAGTCAAGCTCATTTAGTGACCACGGTGCAGGAACTCGTTTCATGGGATCTCCAGTGTCCCTAATAGTTGCTAACTTGTTAATGCAGTCAGTGGAAACAACTATACTCTCAAAATGTGTCTCTTCACTCAAACTCTGTCTAAGGTATATATATGACACCTTTATTATAACGAAACGAGATGCGTCGGATGAACTTCTTGAATTTTCCAACAGTGTTTCCAACAGCATTGAATTCACAAAGGAAATCGAGACCATCTGTAATAATTTATCTTTTCTCGACTGTCTGGTGGTAAAGAAACAAAATAACTATCTTAAGGTCATTTTTCGGAAGCTAACTTATTTTAGAAAATACCTTGACTATAAATCTGCTCATACCAAATCAACGAAAGTAACAATTGTTGGGAACCTAATGAACAGAATTCATCAACTAATCACAGATACTATAGACCAAGAAACTGAATTAAACATAGTGATGTATACACTAATGACGAACATCTATCCTAAGAACTTTGTTAAAAAGATACATAAGGAAAAACGTAATGGAGAAGGCAAACCGAAAGTTCAACCGAAAGGGTGGATTGACACAGAAATTGGACATCCGAAGAGATTAGAAGAATTTTAAATAAACATGGTATACGTGTTTTCTACCGAACAAACAATACACTGGGCTCTACGCTTGTAAGTATCAAGGATATAGTACTGAAAGAAGAGCTAACGAACTGTGTCTATGAGATCGAATGCAAGGAGTGTAAAGCTATATACGTAAGGGAAACGTCACAACAGTTGACTGTAAGGATAAAGGAACATATACTTTGTTTAAAGTTTATTCCTAAATCCTCTGAAGATCTCAGAAAAGTTGAAAATAAGTCCGGAACAGCATTACATTCAATAGCATCAGGACACAGTATCGATTTTGATGGAATTAAAATCCTTCAAAAAGGTTTTAATTTCTTCAAAGAAAGGTTAACATTTGTAGTCTAACATATATGGGTAAATCATAACAATATAAATCGATGAGATGGAGTACTGTTGGCTGCACCATGGCAACTAATGATTAAAAAATGAATTCAAACATTATCTACTCCTCCGACTTTCAATACATTGAAATGTTATTTATTTATTCTGTTTAGAATTATTTAGTCTAATTACACAGGTCAATGTGTTACCACTTGCAAATATACACTCATCCTTTGACTCATAATCATAGTTTGGCTTAAACATACTGTGGTTTGAATTGTTAATTCTTTGTCGTAAATAATAATTAAATTATTATTGGCTGAAAACTGAAAAGGAGTGAATTTTCACTGCGATACTCTTCTCAATTTGTGTCCCCTGAAATTATCTCTTGGTACAACCTTATTAGCTAAATGAAAGTGATCATATCTGCTTTGGATCAGTTGCAAAATGTCATCAAAATTTCACAAAAAACCAAATTAACAAAATTTGTTGCGGAACGTACAATATGCGTGTTAACTTAGATAAAAGAATATTGGATAAAGTCAATTTTATGCCATTTTACTAGAAATAGTATAATTCTAGTTTGTATCATTTACATTGGTTAGTAGTTGATTAATAAAGTCTAATTATTCGTTCTAGTTTCCGCTAGTTAAAATGAAAAGTTATATAGTGTGTTCCCTTCAAAAATTTGAATAATGCAAGAACGACAACATTTGCAGAATACTTTAAATTCAGTGTATTTCGTTGCATTCTCATCAGCTACATACATGCTATTGACCATTAAAAAAACATTTCCTGCTGCCAAATTACTGACGCTCTACAAAACACGATATTTAATAAATCAAACTACTGTTGATAAATATCAGTCCCATGTCACCCCCAATTGTTGTATTTACCAGTTTACATGTACTTGCAGAAGCAGGTACATTGGAAGGACAGAAAGAAGGACCAATTTACGATCTATTGAACATATCCCGAAGAACCTGTGCTTGAAGGAAGCAACCGTTTTTAAAAGTTCAATTATTCGTCATTTGGTAGACACGGGACATGAAGTCGATGCAACAAATGCTTTTAAAATCATCAATAAACAACATAAAACGATTCTATTAAAATTTGTTGAGGCCATTGCAATTAGAAAATTAAAACTTGACCTTTGTGTTCAAAAAGAATCAGTAGTTAATCTTCAATTGCCCTGGTAGCAATAGATCAATGTTATCAGATAAACAATTCAATTGACAAAATCAATATGTGTATTAATAATTTGAGTTATCTAAAAATCAATAGCACGTATGCAGCTGATGAGAATGTAACGAAATACACTGAATTCAAAGTATTCTACGAATGTTGTCGTTCTTGCATTATTAAAATGAAAACGTTGAGGAGTCGAACTGAGTTACTAAGTGTTAATGAAGAGTCAGAAATAATAATAATAATAATAATAATAACCCTCTTAATAATACCAGTTCAATTAACAGAGAAGTTAAGCGTTTTCTACTATGGTCATTTTATTTTCAATTTTTATGATTGTACGCGATTAGTCTAGTAAATTTTTTGCAAATGCAAAATGATAAACGAATAAAGTAGATATTCATAGTATCTGTTTATTTATTGAAATGAGAAAAAAACTACTATTTAATGAGTAGTAAATATTCACTCACTAGTAATAATTTAGGTTCAATATATCTCTTATGACTTTGCTATATGATGTCTATTTCTACTCCAACAGTTTGATTAATTAAAGTCGTATGATTGCATACATCTACGTAGATATGGAATATAATTCAAAAGACTGTCCAATTAAGAAAATTTAACGTAAGACGTTGTTTATGCAGCACATTAAATTATGTGACTATATTCTGTACGCCCTTTTTATATACGAAGATTGTATGTTTTACATTTGGATCACGAGCTCAGGGAAACATTTAATTCAACCTTTTTTTATTCATTAAGTAACAATTCATTGAAATGTGATGACGGAGTGTCATTGCATAGAATATTAACTAAATGTTTCAGTTAATTGTCTATTAGTTTGGGGAGTTAGTCATGAAAAAATCATGTGATCACTTCAGTCATGATGCATGTTGTAGTGCTCCGACGTGTCGAGATAGACATTAAATCAGTTCCAGAGTTGAACCCAATTAAATAACAGTATGTGTAAAGATAATGAGTAAAATATTTAGAATGTTTATTATCGACAATTGTTGTACTAAACACCCATTAATCTCCTTTTTTGTAGTAGTAGGTTACCTAACAATTAATTACTTGTTATGTAAAATGTTAGTAACCACACTAACTCAAACAGGCTAAACATGCAACTAGAAAAACCAGACCCGAATTAATATGACAAATTAGGAGATATTCGTTTGCTTTGTCATTGTAGTGAACGCACTAATAAATTTGAAAGCAAACACACATGCACTACTATAGTGATTTTATTTTACTTGTTACTAGTATGAGTATGATGACGATAGAAGTGCCAGTAATAACTTGGCAGTGTAGATTGTACTAAGCCGTTGTACGAAACCTCAATGGTAAATGGTTTGCAAACGTTTAATAATCTATTGGAGTCAGTCAATTCATTGGAATTATTTGCTTATCGTAGGTATTTTTACATAAAAAGATAGTGCTTGTTAATGATTCCTTCATATTTGCAAGACTCGATCATCCTAGTTATTTATTGACGGAAAATTATGAAATAGAAAGATGCACAAAAAACCCTAATCACCGTAACTTCAAAAACAATGGGTGGTCCAAACAATAGTTCGTCGAAACAAATTGAAGGATAATATTACCTACTTTGTGTATCAATAAACTGAATTCATTGCTTAATGTATATCGACAAACATCTATTCTTAGTTTTTTTTATACTAACCATCAGTTCACATTAAACATTTCTTCCTTCCCATACAAGCTTTAACAATCATCATATGTGAACGGTTATTATTTCAGTTGAGTGTTATTCTAATTGACTAGAATTTTCTCATAAGTAGTATTGACAGATTACTGAGTTTCCCTCACCACTTTTCAAAAACTTAACGAAGTGATTCAGTAGTGTTCACATCTGATAAATGATGTTTACATGATGATCATACAGCATAGTAACTATTGTTTTTGCAAAATAATGCTCTGAATAACGTTTTTATAGTAACTTCAAACAGTCACACATCGATGTATATTTTACTCGGAATGAGTTACAGCTCCGCAAATCGGGCATTCTGTTCCAAGAACACTGGGACCAGGATTCCAGGCACAAGGTGAATGAAACATGGTGTTGCATCCACATACGATCCATGTTACTTCCTCGGCGTTGGTAGGTGGTGGTAGTAGGTGTCTCTGAATGCTGGCACACATCGCATAAGGCACTGTGATAGGCTTCTTCGTCAAGGTTTCGGTCCTTGGCGTCAAGTTCTTCTGAATTTTTTGAGATAATGCTGTCATCATTAGGAGTTGGCGATAACTCCTCCATATCAACGTTAATTTGTCACTGACTGCTTGCAATGGTTTCTTATTGCTGAGATTGTAAGCGTCTAGTTGACAGTATATATTGAAGTGTACTTGCTTCAGGCAGTAGACCGATAACCTGGAATATTGAACGCAGGACTGGCACTCGTCTTGATAATTTGTGTAGTTTCACTATTCTGTGGGTGGTTTCGGTAAAATTTGTATTGTTCTGCTCCAGAAGTACTTCTGTACGTCTGAAGGTCACTGCCCACTTTTCCTTCTTCGGTAAAAGATAATTTTGCAAGTATCTACGAAAAGATGGTTCCCATGTTTCCAACACGGATAAAGTTGTTGCAAAACTACGAGTAAGCATGTATTACATTAATTAATATAAATTACCTATCAGCATTTTTCGGATACATCAGTCTATAAAAGAACTATACTGTCACCACGATATCACGTCAATGAACTGCCAAACCAATAAGATTAATTATCGCAAACTATTTTTCCACTGGACGAAAAGGACCACAGTGAGGGTTACAAAAATTCTAAAACATGACAAAATTTCCTAACCCATTAATTTTAAACCGCAGTGAAAATAAGTAATATCCATAATTATCATCATATCTATTTACTCCTAATCAAATTTATATGATTGGATAAAGCGATCTTCAGATTGTCTAACCATTTCTGTGTACATAACCCAGAACAATATACGTGCACAAATGGCTGCAAATGAAAGTAGACACGCAATGCACACATTTCTATATCCACAACAAATCAACATTATTTCACTTATAATGGCTCATGAATCCTTTTCATACTTGGCATACAACTAGATTATTTGTAGTGAAATTCAATCACTTATTTACATTTACATTCGATAATTGTTGATTTTGGTTATTCCTTTGAAGAAACTCGGGCCAGCTTACCGAGCGAAACTTTGGAATTTTCTTTAATTTCATTCGCTTTGATTATTTACAAGTATATTAGATTCATATGTCTTAGGTAAATTCGGCGCCCAAGTTTTGTGAATCTTTTCGTTCTTCTTTGGACGAAAATTCCCATAAAATTGTATTATGTTTGTTTAGTCCCTAGTGCAAATGAGGTCCTATAAGTCAGGTTGTGATGTGACTGCTAGTTCAAGTAAACCAGTATCTTGTACACTATATTTAAAAGTTAGGCGGCCAAGAGTAGTCAACATGAAACCTTACACACTGGATGTAACTTATCAGGTAGTTATGCCCACAATTTTGTCTTTTCGTAATCTAAGGCGTTAACACTGAGTTATTTGTGTAGCGATCCAGTAGTCCTGGGTTCACGCTATTGAGCGACTGGTAATGTACGTTGTCAAAGTGTCTCATTATAGTAGACTACTGAGATTCCTATTTTACTGTTTTCTTGATATTGCCAGTCCATAGTGTGAACCACTGACTCTATTTATTACATTTAATCAGACTAAAATATGCAAAATATCCGTGTTACCTAATTTAGATTCAGAATTATACAATATATAGTCGGTATTTTCAACAGCTAGCTATATTAAAATATTATCTGTACACTGTCTCGTTATTCAGTTGTCACTGATATAAGTAAGTTGTTAAAGCCGATTATTATCGGATACAAGTTCAACTTATTGTGGACTGCCTTTCTTACAAGCAGGAGGGTAAGAAAACGTTACTTAAATGACAGTTATATTACTACAAATATATACACCATTTATCTTATTCTGTTCTAGGTTTCGATGTCTTTTTTATTTCCTATTTTCTTGAATGACCATGCTGATAAAACCGTATTGGATTTTTACATCTTGTTATATTACCTAAGCATCTTTGATGTTTTACCTATAAAGTAAATTATTTGAATTCTGTTTTGACGCTGAAACATTATAGTAAAATGAGAGATCGCAATTCTCTGGCAGAAACATTTAGAAAATGTTTAACTGAAAAGGTTTAGATCTATTCAACTTAACTTCAAAATACTAGTTTTTTCATTAAAGCAATTATTATTTTTATAATCGGGAGTAGTGGAGTTTATTGAATGGTAATTTGGTTTCATAAATGGGTCTGAATTAGATAGCTATTGATTATCAGGAAACGCGAAACAACTATCTAGTACATTCTGGTAATCAATGGTTATCTAATTCAGACTCATTTGTAATATCAAATTAATTATTATAATCATCAAAGCAAACAAAAAAGTAGTTAGTGTAAGTGAAAGTCATTCATTGAAAAGATAGTTGTGAAAAATGTTAGTCATTGCCTAAAAATGCCCAAATGATTCATGGTCTAATAAATTAGAAAAATAAATTTAGTGGGCTTGAACTTACTGGTTTTGTGAATGTAAATGTTATCTTTGTTTTACAGTCTTTCAGAAAACACCGATTGATCCAGTTCGTTAGTTAAAATGTTAATTGAATTATTAAATTCAGAGCCATACAGACATGTAGCACCTAACCGCTTGGTGGTACTATATTTTCTAAGTATGCTTTCTGATGATGAAATAAATGCCTTTGTAAGATGAGCGTTTTGTATTTTGCAAAATTTTCAAAACTAAAAACATGTCTTATGAAATGTTATTCATACCTTATACAGTTGATTTTAAAAGTAATAGAGTTTTCATTTGTTCAATAGTGTTGAGGTGCCGGAACTATATTGTACTAGTTCGGATGTAAACACGTTTTAATTAAAGATAAGTCTGTTATTGTCATATCCTTCCACTATGAAAACTATCACATTAAACACTAATTATTTTGAAGTTTACTAAATATATTTTGTTTAATAAAGTAGTTCACGCTTCATGGAACTAAAAAAAACTCAGTGTGTCATCGAGAGAAAAATAAAGAATATTCAGCTCAGAAAATTTTATTTTTCAGACAATATCATTTATTTATGCCGCATGATCCTAATCTATGATTACATTGTACATAAAATTCATGATTTTTATCATGATATAGTTGTAATTAAGTTTCCTTGGTGGAAACATAGAGTAATACAAAACAAATACCAATGCATAATTAGTTCCATGCACCATAATCTGAAATATTGAATATATCTTATCTGGGGAACTTTCCATGAGAGACTTTTTAAATACTGTCATGTGTCAATGTAAAGCATAATATACTTATGAAGTTCGTGTGATTGAATGAAAAATGATTAACTTGTTTATCTTAGTAAATAAATCTGATTTCAAAATTTGTGACGATGAATTCCTATTATTCAGCCACCTATTAAATCATCTATGATGCCTTCTCACTAACAGGATTAAATAGTTTTCCTTGTGGACCAACGAAAAATGAGAAAAGACTGTCATACATTGGGCTTTCTTGCAATATATATATATAATCTGTTTCTTGCATTTTGAAGTGTTGAGTGAAGAAATGAACTGTACCATTTGCCAAATCATATCGGATTTGGTAGTGTTAAAATTTTAATATAAATATAGTCCACTATATATAAAATTTTAATATAAATATAGTCCACTATATATATAATTTACTCAGATTCGCTTATATCTCTGTCCCAAAGTAATCAGTTTAGTCTAACCAAAAAAAAATATTAAAGTAAATATGTTAATGGTAAAGCTCTTTTCGTACATAAATACAATTCTCTTGAGTCACTGCATTTTAATGAATTCCAAGACAGACGATTTTTTAAAGGTAAGACAGATTTGTCTGAAAGTCTGCATGAAAATAGGAGAAATTTTATTATTGATCCGTTGACAAATTATTTAAGTAGTACTTCCAATGCACCGTTTTGTGGATAGTCCAAATGACAACGAGCTCTAATGTTTTGATTGAAATATGACTTGTTAAAGTTGCACAAGGCATTTAACTTCTTACTGAACTATAACTCTAAGGACCAAAATTTCATGTAATCACCACGTTCAATTTCCAGTGGTTATTATTGTACACTGGCATTCTATACGATACAGTAAATTTTTTTAAGACTAAAAATCTAACTCACTTGGACATCAATTTATTTATTTAGAAACCACTAAAGAAGCCCGATTTCTCGTTGATTGAAAAATAAAGAAAACATTCAGCGAAGGATAACTTTTTACAACGATTCCATTTACTTCAGCTCTACAGTTGTATATAATGTGAATTTAATACATGTAATAATCTATAATAAAGTGTAAGTACTCTTTCAACTTTTTAACAAAGGTGTAAAATAAAGTGAGAAGAAATCAGAACATTTGAAGCATCAGTAATGAGTTGTGTAATGGCTTTAAACGTAACAAGGAGTCAACAATAAGTTACTTATCAATCTTAGTAGATGCTGACAGTTTTGTGGAATAGTAGTATTTATAAAAATATTTATTCACTCTGTGAATATGAGGAAAAGTAATTGAAATGCATAACAACCAGTTAGAGAAATTCGAGTAATAGTTATGGAAAACAAGAGAAACAGTTCAAATCATAGTAAAATGGAAGTTCGAACATTTTAATTATGCACATACGACTTTTACTTGAATCGATGGACAGTTCATGCCTTCGTAGTATGTTAATTTCTCATTTGCAAGCTTCTGAGGCCAGTTTATTTGACTTTTTGGATTATTAGAAAGTTTTCTATCAGAAACTTCTTTGATTTTAAAATGCGCTTTCTTAGTATTTTCTGAATCCACTCTGAAGTCGGCGGATTTACACAAAGGGAATAACATTATAGATTATGCTAATTGTTTGTATTCAGCCATGTAATAATGATGAACCCTGTGTCAAGTTTTTGAATTAAAGTGGCACTTCTGTTATTCATATGAATATTATTTTGTTCTGATTATCAGAATGAAACGTTACCTGTTTGAGTATGAAAGTAATCCGATTTTTACGAGAAATATATAGATGTATCACTGAAGTGTCGAAGTTATAATCTAATAGTAATGAAGAGCTTAGAGTATCTAATGTATTCTGAAAATGTAACTAAGTGTCGATGGATTGATATTATATTGTTGTATGTAAAACTTATAAACACAAAATGAAAGTTATAAGATACGTTTAAAATGATAATGTAGCATCATTTAGATATGAAGGATAATTGGATATAAATTTTCTCTTTGGGTTATTTATAAAATATGAATGTTAATGTTGAAATAATCATCATAAAAGTTATGAGACGTAAATGACAATTGAAATAAACAACATTAGTAATCAAATATATATAGGTATCTCTGTATATGTATATCTGCCTCAAAACTGACTAGTTTTGTGACTAATAATCTTTAACTAATAAATGTAGCACTTGATGACTGTTTTTTGAAAAGAATGTTCTTCGTTCAAACGTCTTTGTTTTTGATAAACATGGAAATTTTTAAACAATGTAACATCTGTTAACTCTGATAATTTATCTTATGTCGAAGATCGCAATAAACACATAGGACACTATTCTCACTGAAATATTATCGTTTTACAGGTAGTATGAGCGTTAACGCCACCTTCTCTTGGTGACTATGGCAGTTAACTTTTTCTCTTACATACAATAATGTATTCTTTATTGAACTACATTTATGTGAATTGAGGAATACGGAATATTGGAAATTAAAGTTTACAGCTAAATATTTAGTTGCTCTCAAAGAATTTATTAAAGAAACCATATTTTATACACAGCTAAATCTAAGCCCACTAAAGATACCATTCACCATCTAACTGCTTACACATTCTTTTTGGAGGCTACATAAACCTGACCCTGTAATAATGATAATTTTTTCCCGTATTCATTATTATGTCATCAAAGTCTGACTACCATCACTAATTAATTTCCTTACAGTATAGTTTTATGGATGCACATAGTACAACAGTAAAATATGCAGACTTAACCACTAAATTACAGACGACTTACGTATAGTGGGACGTATTTTCAAACGTTGTCACAAAACAGTTATCTTAAGATGTCATACGAAGTGAGTTCAAAATTCCTTTGCAAACCACAGTCATGCTATTTATTCCAGAAAAGAAACTTTTCTATATTGTCGGTCGTTCATATCAAGCATACTATACAGATTTGCTTTAGAATGTATAGTACTTAATCCTATTCTGGCATCTGAAAACCCAAATTCATGTAAAATATATATACCATCAAGTTTATATTTATGACAAGATTTGACTGTTGGCTTTCTCCTCATACACATGTATAAACAGTAAACTTCTAATGTCTCAAGTTCTTAAAAGTAACAACAAAATGTTACATTCTGCATCAACAAAAATATTATTTCAGATTGTTTCGTTGACTAAATTATATGCTTCTTAAATATCTTTTTTATTTATGTATTAATACTACATAATACAAATACATTTAAACTTATTCATAAAGAATCTTGTTTCAACTTTCAAATACTAAGTGGAGTTGGTTTTATTGCATGGCAGTTCCAAAAGTGTTGTTTGCCTAGAAATAAATACTACCTCGAAGTTAGTCTATAATTGAAGTCCTCCTTATTAATTGTAACAAAACAGTTGTGTTTGTTTTGTAAATTTCGATTGATGATATTAAAAGTGATGAATTTTGTTTTGTAAAGTTTTTCATGTTACTTAATGTCTCTGACATAATTATAATTGTTAATATTATTAGATATTTGTTACATAACTTATATAATATGACGCTGATGATAAACAAATACTGTTTTTATTTTCAGAAAGCGGGCTTTATATTTGTTATTCTTTAGAATATTTGTTAGTTCATAAACTCAGTAATGTTGTTATATAAAATGTGAAGTCTGTTATCATCTACAATTCAATAGAACCTTATTACGTTATCGTGATAATAGACTGTATTTCTTTTACAGGTGTTATGACGTTACAAAAAGGAGGGGGGTTTTGGTTGATTGTAGCGAACGCCAATTGAAGATGTGCTTAATTGATAATCCGCAACTGACCTAAGCCCACTAGCCCCCCCCTAGGCCGACAATAGAAGAACCACAATTGAGAACTGGAAAACGAAGAGCCGAGATCGTATTATACTTTAATCATGCCTTTATATATACATAAAACCAGACCACACATTAAACCAATCAAGAATCTAATATTGATACAGAACAAAGGAAAGAGTGGCAGTGAATGGGGACAACTTGTACATAACTAAGTAGTTGTAGTTCGCAGCAGTAAATAATATACTAAGAGTAAATACACTAAATGAAAGAACCGGGCAAGGGAAACGTAACAGTCGTAGAAATAAAATGATTACATTACTCATGAATAAGATAATGAGAATAGTCCCCCCCCCAAAATACAGTTCTGAAAGTTCGCTACTTTTCTTTAATCACCCGGCGTAACAACAGAGAACATTGATAATTGTCAAGTACGAAGAGTGGAGGGTAGAAAGTAGAATGTTAACTAGCTTTTATAAACATGTAATACGGCGGAAAGGTAAGTAGCTGTTATAGTAATCGTGGAAGTCTTATGAAAAGTTTCAGTAGTATGAAATTACTAATCTATGAAATTAAATTAAATTGAAAAAATAACGATTTATTAAGATGGATTTTTCATTGTCTCTTTTCTAAATGTTTTACAGGTCTGCCTTTTGAACTTCAGACTGTTTTGAATGAGTCATATCCATGGAAAATGGGGACTATATTTTGTCGATTCAGAATATTTTTAACTGAGCTATGTCCATTAGTGAGTATACTTGTTTTAACAATATTCAGTGTTGAACGATATCTGTCAATATGTCATCCATTTAGAAAAATTCTACGATTTTCTCAGTATGATGCTGGACATCCATGTAATCGTACTTCATATACCCATAATGTCAACAGTAAAACGACACGTAGCAGTGAAAGAATATCGAAGGTGCCAAATTCGCAAATGAGAAACAATACACAGGTATATTGTTCAAATGATCAATCACATTACAAACGCGGTCACACACCATACATTGTGCAAATTAATGCGCTAAAATCTTGTTTCCTAATGATTATCTGTGTCTGGATAATAGGAAGTTGTTGTGCTATAGTAATTGCTGGACTATCTAAAGTATTTTATGCAGTTAGTCTGCCTACTATTGATGCATTTATAAACAATACACGTAAAGATGATTATCATATTAAATTGATTCAGTCTTATCAAACACCTGACTGTTTATTAAACAGTGAAATATGGAGACCTGGTGAGATTTTACCTGATTCAGCTGTCTGTGCACCGGCTTATGTGAGTTTTAACTAAGCATTGTCCAGAAGCTTCTATTTACTAAACATTTTTAATGTTATTAATAATTTACAGTATCAGAGTTGATATTATAATCACGATCTTAGTTTGCTTGTATTTATTTATGTAATGGTTAGTTCACAACCGTTTAAAAGTGTAGATTCAATGAAGTGCTACACTAATTTTTCAGTTAGTATCTTTCAATGTAAATCTGAAATGAGACAAAATTTTGTTACCGAGACAAACAAACTTATTAATTACTAACAGATAATCGTATATCGAAGGCAAAATTACTACTTATGATAATTAAACAATTAATCACACTAACATAATTTAATCTACACTTAAGAAGTAAACACTTCAGTTATCCACATATACTCGTTGCGAATCAACATGAAGTAATGTGTTAAATGTTAAAAGATTGTGCTGAAATAGAAAAAAAGCAACTAATCTTAGTTTCTAATCATGCGTTAACAGGTATATAAAAGTTTAAACTAACCGGCAACCCCTAGTATTGTCTACTGAGGATCAACACTTTGGAGATTAATTTCATTTAAGATGAACCAACAACAGTTGGCACAAAAGAATCGAAGAAAACTGTGTATTATACTTAAGACTAAATATTCTACTTTTTATGTAACAGGTGATGGCAACTTTGGGATCAGTAAAGAGTGGGCACGATATTTAATAAAAATGAAAAGTTTGGTAATTAGTGATTCATGTATGCCGTACTTGTATAAGTACTTTATAAAACAAAGTAGATATCATACTTAGTTGAATAAATTGTTTGTTAAGGTAGCAACTTATTCATGTGGGGTAAAATGATTTATTTAGTGAGATTCAAAGTTTTTTATAACTAACAAACGCTGTACATATTATTTAATGAATGATTATTTATATTCGAACATATAAAGTCGGAAAGGCAATGTAAACAGATTTAAGGTTATATTTTACGATTGGAGGTTGTCTGAAATATACTTCATAAATTTATGTTGTATCAGTCCAATTCGAGTTGTTTTAATTTTTGACGTTCTTAACTAGTGTGTTGTGTATTGACTGAAATATTTTAAAGGTAAATAACTCCATGATGTAGAATGATTACAAAAATATAATTTATAGTTATCTACGCAAAGTACATCTTTCACATTTAATCGAATATCCGCTTCAAGATAGTCAATAATGCGATAACTACCTTAAAAAGGATAATTTATTAAGATTTTCTATCACGAATTGACCTCGGTTGGACAACCACTGGGAGCCAGGAAGCACTAAACTTCTGTCTCATGCTAGTCTGGGACTCCCAAGCAGTGCACATCCACAACTTCACCAGAGCCTTGTGCACTGATCGGACGAAACGACTATCCAGTGCCAGCTGGTTTCCAATTGATGCCTGACTCCGGTTATTTTGTGATATCAATACCCATTTCTAATTTGTTTGTTGATTAAACTAAAACATATTGTATCAGAAACACAAAGATCAAAGTCAAATAAAAATCTGGAGGTATTTTTAAGAGTAAAACCAACTTTGCTACACACCTGAAGTTTTAAAAGGAAGTAATTTAAAATAAACACTGAATCATGTAGAGAAATGACTCAGTTTATTGTAGTTTATAAGACCTAGTTATTGTATCCACTGGAAGTGTAAATTGTTTTTTATTCAGCAGTTTCCTCTGTCATAGTTTTTGTTTACAAGCAGACAACTCTGATCATAGAACCTAGTAAATTAGCCTATAATTGATGGCTTAATTAATTGTTACTAACCGAAATGAAATGTGGTCACACAAAAACAAATTTGTAATAAACTGGTAAACTAATTTCTGCTTGTGCAATTCTTTTTTAATGGTTAGTATTAAACAGCTTCTCGTTATTTGATTGAATATATCGGAGATTGATGCTTTCAATCGTACCCTGCTAACATTAATCTGTGATATATTCAATCAAATAAAATAACCAATCTTGACAAAAACAACCATCCCAATTGAACTATAATAATGAGCTCATTAGTGATTAACTCCAGGATGCTCCTGAAGCTCTAGTGAGAAGTCGTGACTGGTGGAGTTCAGACTTATCGGGAGTGAGACAGTTATCACCAATGACAATCGATGATCGTCGCGCCACATATCACAAATTGATGGAAGTGGGAATTCTACCATTGGATGCCGACCCAGTGGTGCAGACGGTTAGGCGTTCGCCATCAACCTGAACCCCCTGGTGCAGAATCTGGGGTGCGCACTACTGAGGAGTTCCAGACTAGAACGAAACAGCTGTCCAGTTCTCCCTGGTTTTCAATGGTACCCTGCCAACATCAATCTGTGATATATTTAATCAAATAAAATAACCAATCTCGACAAAAATAATCATCCCAATTGAGCTTCTCATTACTCCGATTTATGGAACCATAAAATGATTTTATTAAGATATCCCATAGTGATTAGAAGGCAACTTAATTACAATATTCCACTAAAAAACGAAGTTCTGGATATCGCCAATCCGCAGCCTCAGCTAAGAATATGATAACAATGATGGATTGTATAAAGTTTTGATATTTTAGTCCAATCTACACGTAAATCAAAAATTACAGTGTAGTGTTAGTGCCACAGAAAAAAGGTTCATTTGTTTTATAAAATAATGAGATAATAACTGGAAAGAAAGATATGTATATGCTGTAAATTAACCGCCTAATAGCAAACAGCGTCATGTTGTCGAGTTCGTTTATTCATTAGATTCTCGATATCATCCTGCAGCCCACTAAATAGGTAAACGACTCTTCATCGTAGCGTGTACTGTCTGATTTTGGTAGGTGTTATAACCCTTAGTTTTGAATTGCTTACTAACTGATGCTAAACAACAGAACATATTTGAAATGTTGAGGACAATGATGTTTTATGTTTGCAGTCTTCCGGAATAGTAATAATAAATATAATGAATATATATATATATATATGTATTTCAAAAGAAAGATGTATACGATTCTAGTCACACCACAGTACTACCGAAATTCTAGAAATTGGAAACCGTTGTTTAAGAGTGAATCGTTGTGAACTGTTCTTTCGACGTTTATTTTTCCCTAATGACATTTTTCATGTATCGTTTATAATATAAAGGCATTTAAAAGAAAAATATATTCAGACAACTTTCAGTTGTTAATGCGAACTAGAAGGGCATACTTAAAAGTGCTAAAGCAATTTTCAGTCACTAGGTTAATCTAGTTCGATTACAAATACATCAGCACGAAGTCAAGATAGTTTATTGGTAAGTGATTCATTTCAATCTTATTAGCAAATACATTTATATCGATTTTCTCCAAATTCTTCATGCGGTTCGACAAAACTGTTCATAGTTAAGTATAAACTTTTTACGTTTGGCTCAAATATTAGTGATTTTCTACTGTTAATTACAAGAGACATTTTCACCTCATGTGTTCCATATGCAAATACTGAGTTGATTAATTTTCATTTTATATCCATTTACGACGTACTCTGTTTCAAAAAATTGTTTTAAGTACAATCTAAATGATTAATATCTTTGTTAACTGAAAATTCATATAAGGAGAAGTTCTAATAGATAATGTATGAAAACTCCAATTGTTCTAACTTTTCATTTAAGTAGTGGGTTTTGATTGTGGTTGGATTCATAGCAAAACTGAATGATGTAAATTAAGGAACATAGTTAAAGATTGACTTAATTGGTTTCTAGATCACTTTACTTAATTAAAAAAAATTAAGTTCAGTGATTGAAAGTGAGTCTTTCTTTCAGGAAAAACATGTCATTTAGTGAGGACGGTCATATGGTAATTAACAGTAACAATATGAATAGACGTGATACAACAGAAATAAAGTTAATCAACAACGTTTAAAGTGCTATTAACTATTTATTAATTAACTGTGACCCATTTCTTTAAAACCTGCTGATTAATAAAGGCTTTGTGTCATAAAGAATTCTTTATTTCGAATGAATAGAACCATCGTTTATATCTTCGATTGTTTAAAAATTCCCATGTTTATCAAAAACAAAGACGTTTGAACGAAGAATATTCTTTTCGATGAATGCTCATCAGATTCTACATTTATTAGTTCAAAATTATTATTTTGATTATCACTCACTTCATTTTGCAGATTCTTACCTATTCGGTTACATTTTAAGTAGGATTCAGTCTTTGTCTACAAACACTTGATCTAATCGTATTTTGCTACCACTACATCTATGTCACCTATATACACAGAGATACCTATGTATATTTGATTAGCAATGTTGTTGTTTATTCCAATTGTCGTTTACGTTTCACAAGACATGATGATTATTTCAACATTAACATTCGTATTTTACAAATAATCTGAAGAGACTAAATTTATCTCCAAATTATCCTTGATATCCAAATTATGTAGTATCTGCTTCAGAACTGGCTATTTTTGTCATTAATAATTTTGAACTAATAAATGTAGAACCTGATGAACATTTATCAAAAAGTGTTAGGGATTCAAAATCCCTAGAAATACAATTGTTCATTTTATCAAGTTGTATTGATTTATTGTTAACATGATTTGTAAATTTTCATCACTTTTATGTGAACACATTTGACAATATTTAATTGTATTATTATAAATGTTGATAATTTTAATTTGATGGATAATCACTATGACTATTTTATATATATAAAGAAATGTGTAAAATATAATACGAATCCAAATCTGATTCTGATTCCGATCCTGTCTCGGTTGGTCTGTCGGCTTGTTCTTTTATCTCTGGCTTGGGACCGAGTGTGCATAAGGCAAACGCGCATTATCAATTAAGCACACCTCAGTAGGCGTCCCCCCCACCAACGGATCAACTTCCCTCACGTCTTTGTTTATGTCTTCGCTGGATTACCACAAATAACCATCAATTAATAAAATCGCCCATAAATGTAATCCTGGCTAGCCGATAATTTGATTAACATTCATGAACTGACGACACTTAGAGTATCAAAACAAATAGAACTCATATCAGTAAAGTTGTCTACAAAATTTTATTGGCGGAGAAATCCTCTATTCGATTAAAATTTTGTTAGCATTGATATTCATTGACTAAACAAAATGTTTATAGTCTCTTTAAAATATAAACTGTAAAAAGTAATTGTGACTGACACATCATTTAGGTTTTAAAAAGAAATAGAACAATCACTTCATCTTAACATAAATCATTTGTCAATCCATTCTCTTTTACTATCGGTTTGGTTGCTTCCATCTGTATTTTTCACAAAATAAGTATTTTACTAAAAGAAATCTTTTTGATGAGTATTTTCGAAGTTGTGCAAATGTGTTTACGTGAAGTAACTAATTTGATGAAATGGTTATATGGAAGTTTATGAATATAACTTCCAAATTTAGTTTAAAAGTAGTGAACAAAACAGTGTAGATCGTTTTTTAGACTAGTCGGAAAGCACAAGAAGTAAATGAGACTAAAGTTTAAAGCCACAACTACACAGCGACTGATTCTAGTAAAAGTTTGTGAGTAGGCTAATGGAAGCTATCACTGGGAGCAAGAGTATGATCTGATTAACTATTAAATAATAATAGAAATAAAATAAATCAAGGTTGTAAATGTTTGGTGCTGGAATTATTGGGTATAATATTAAAAGAATTTGAAAGATGACGAAATTCAACAAAAAAAAATGAAGAGATATTACCGAAACATAAAAATAACAGGACTTGAGGTAGTGAAGGCTGTTTTTTACCATCTATGTTTGGATTGTACAGAACTGCATAGAACTATCTTTTCCTTACTTTTTGACATATATTTGTATCAATATAAGCATGAATAGTTTTTTTTCAATACAAGTTCGCTACTCTTCATATCGAAGGTTTCTGGTATCAGTAGAATGTAGGCTAAAAGGATTCTTGAAACAATTTGTTTTAGTTTGCGATTCAGTAGTGTATTTACTGTTATGCAATGCTAACCAATCAGAGCTTCTCTTTCATCTTCTACTACCGTGTATAAACATCGCGAATGAATATTGAAGGACTTTAGATGGATTTTCCTCAATTTTATATTTCAGGATTCGGAGTGGGCTGCGTATATCAGTATTCCAGTTGTTTTACAATTATGGACATTCCTATTCTTTTTCACTCCAATGGTCATCATGTCTGTTTTATATGGATTAATTGCGATACAGTTAAGTCATTCGAATCTCGGTCTTCGTGCATCAAGTAAATTCAAATGTGGGAAGGATCAGTCATCATCTTGTAATACGTCCAAAGTTCGTCAATTAAGTAGTGGTCGAAAGGGTATTGTTAGAATGCTGGGTAAGTTACCACGCAATTAAATATTCAGTATCTTTTCAGACTGTAAAGCAAAAAATTAACTTTATGTAACTTAGAATTTTTAAAAATCGACGTGAATGAATTTTAGTACAATTTGCTTGTAAGAAATTATAACTGAAATGTACTTATTTCAATCATTCCTTGAAAAACCTAAGTAATAGTGTGAGGAACAACTAGAAAACTAATTTATCTGATAGTTCGATTAAAATCAAACGTGTAATGAAAACAAACAAAAATAAAATTTATACAGAAACCGAGGTTACAGAGATATTAAAAGTAAGTGGTAAATCAGTAACACCATACATTTGCATAGAAATAAATGCTCATTGCCTTCTCTGAAGTATTTACAACAGTTCACTTACTCATAAAAAAATTCACCTGATATACAACGCAACACTTGTACTCATAAACCCGCCTGTCAAAAACAATTCTGTTGATTTTAAACAATGCATCAAGGTTAGATGGTTAGTCACTGAAAAAAGATTTAAAGGAAAGGGTTTGAAATTATAGGACGGGCTATTCAATTAGGATTCGTCCATTCGTATTATTGCCACTCATGGCCTTTAAAGAATGTTTATTGATGTAAAGTTATTGTGTGCATTGTCATTCATTATACACTGAAATATTCAACTGCTTGTCTAATCGGTGTGTTTTAAGTTACCTAAATGGCAGATACATTAATTCTAATTGAATCAAGAACCTGATTGCACAGCGTTAAAGTAATTTTTTTATCTTACTTTTGACTGACGACTATACTATGCGGAAATGTAACAGTGAGTTCCGATGCCGAATTAGGTCATTACAATTAAATATTTTAGGGATCTTTACTTGATAGGTTACTACAAGTGTCTTTCAGAAAAAAACTTACTGTGTCCGTATATAGACAACTCTAACCAGGGTAAGTACTGTGGTCAGAATGTTAATCTAAACTTTATGATGATAATTAGAAGGCCTTTTTATTACACACAAGAGACAATTTGTGTGTCTCAGATAGACCGTACTTACTCATAAACGTTTCATCCATCTTTAAAGTATTCTTAAATGTTGAGAAATCTATAGAAGCTCTTTGAAGGCGTAGATAAAACTGATCACCAGTTTCAAGAATTTGTATTGGCAGACTATTTTTGGAGTAAAAGTGCCTTGATGTTTTAAACTATTTTGATACCAACAGTTTTACAAAGTCATTGGATTGTTAAAATACTGTAAGAAACAGCAGTATAGTAAGTTATTTGCTGTTTCTTTCGTTTTCCAATTTAACCTTTTAAGCGTCAATAATTTCGTCACCAACGATGCTTATTTTCACAAAATCTATTGTTTTCCACTACTAGATACCCAATCAAAATGTTTCTTTTAATGAATGTTTGATGGTTTTAGTTATTTCATATGCTTTTTCAGACACATCAGATATATATTGTAAAGGTACCCTTTATATATACAAAAGCCTAGAGTATTCAGCTTATATATACAAGGTAAAATTAGGAATTAAATAACTGTATCATATCATATTGACAGAATCATATTTAAATGTTGTGACACACCTAGTTGTTGAAATTAATATGCGACTGGCTTAAGAAACTCAAACAAGTTGTTAGACAGATATTATTTCATGCGTTGATATGAGCAAGGAAGACTTATCATACCGAGTAAAAAGTGCTAAATGTGTGACAATGAATTACTCAAAAGAAACGACATATGAAGAGCTGTTTTGTATTGAAAAGCAAATAAAATTGTAAGATAAAAATGTTCTTAACATCACCAATAAACTTCTAGATGTTGTCAATGGGACCACAAGCCTAGAATTGTGGATTATACGCTGTGACCTTCCAGCCATTACCTTGTCTTTTATTGGTTCCATACAGTAAGTCATCTTAGCACATATATTTTGTATTGAATACATAAACTGCTACTTCAAGAGGACTGAGATATTCAGTCTATGCATGTATTTACATTTGACATGTTATGTTTTCTGAAGTTACAGCTTGATTATTTCTTTAGTCTAGAATATCTTTCCTAAATCATAGTGGGCACATGAAAACAGAATAAGATTAAGGAAGAGACAGCCCTATCAACCACTAACCAAACAGTAATGGCTCACTGGCTAGAAATATAAATTTTACGACGTCTTAGGGCTTTAAAGATGTGCTTATTTCTTGAGGATACAGTTTGTAGTTAGGTCAACTTACATTGTGAATACTCCCGTAGCAACGGTAAACATGACTAATAGACACGAGAAACAAACATTAAAAAGAGTGAATTTGAAATAGTTAATCAATAAAATAGTGAGGAAAATTACTACTATTTACTGCAAAATAAATTAAATATGTTGCGTCGTGTCTTAATATCACTAATCGTATAAACGCAGACAGTTTGTTAACTGAGACCAAACTGCTTCGAGGCTACTGGGATGAACTCCAGTGGTTTCATCAGTGAAATGATTTTTGTTTACAATTACCTTTAGACTGGTAGACATACCTTGTTAAACACTTATGGTAGGGGTTGTCATCAGTATATTTATTAGTTCTTTTATTAGTTCACAATTAGTAGAGATAATATTATCTTTACCTTCTCAACGATACTGAAAATGTCCTGTTTTCGTACTTCTATCGCAAATTTCAAGGATATACGACGTTATAGCTCTAATTTATGGAAACAAATATTTACTTGATTAGGATGAACTTTTATATTCTCGTTGATTTGTTATAGACTGAAACTTATCAGTCTCTGTTGCTATATGTGCATCCTGAGCGGATTGCCTCAAAGTAGAGATTATTCACAAGTATTATATAAGTTGGATTGTGACTAGCAAGTGGAATCCAGGATGTGCGTTTCGTCCTATTTGAAACTCATCGGCTGGATGTACCTGCATAATCGCTATACCGAGGCAATCTGCTCAGGAAGTACATATAGCAACAGAGACTAACCAGCTTCAGTCTATAACAAGTCAACGGGAATATACAAGTTCATCTTAATACCAATGTTCCCTTTGCACAAGTGTAACTGTCTGGACTCAGTAGTCTAGTGGTGACCGCGGTGGAGTTCAAAACGAAACGGACTGAGTTCGAAACCCACTGTTAACATCAACATTGGGATGCAGGTACATCCAGCCGATGAGTCCCAAATAGAACGAGACGAGCTTCCTGGATTCTACTTGCCAGTCACAATCCTAGTTAAATAATACTTACACGATTAGTTTCTTTGCTTCTTCCGCTATCATACTTTATTTTACAAGTGGCATATCGCTCTATCTCCACTATTTTTCAAACATCACCATACAATAATTCCTACCGTAATAAAACCTCCACGTAAATTTTCCTACAGTATTCATACCATTGTATTGAACTTTTTCAACACGTAACGGTCGCTTGCGTCCCAATAACTCAAGATTCGTTAGTATCATTACTCTTCATATCATTTACTTAGATCAAGAGAAAGACTACTTCATTCTAATGGATTTTTTAAATCAACTAACTTTAGAATGAAAACCCATACCATTTGCCATGTACGCTTATATCATTACCACGATCACGAATAAGTATTTCCTTTAATAATCCATCTTGTAAATACGCCACAGATTTTTCAAAATTAAAATTACCTAGCAAAAGGCAAAGTGTACTAACATCACTTTAAATGTCTTTTACTAAACCGATCCTTGATTAACTTAGCGCTATGACCTTGAAACCTGTGATTCGCTTATGACTGGTCACCATTTTAAAATTTATTGTCAGAAATTGTAGGTTATGCGAATCAAAATAAACAGAAATTGTGAACAGCCTACCGATTTGTATGTACATATATTACATTCATATGATGCATCATATGCAAAATTGAAATTAGTCTTTTAATGAAAAATGGAAAAAGTAGTACATACAATCCACGACTATACTTGAAGTTTAGTTCATTTTTAAGCAAAATTGTCAAATATGCCTACGGTTCGCTAATTTTGTTAAAAACTTCTACAAACATCCTTGATATGTATGTTGTAAGCTATTGCTACTAACCATGGCTCATGAAGATTTACAGCAATTTCCGCCAAAAATATAAACCAAAGGATATGTAGTTAAAGATATTATTGTTTCTTACTCGTAGTAATCAGATTTTAAAAAAATATTGTTCAGTGTCACGTTATCACTGTGAATTAAGTTGAAAAACATAACGATTTTAATGAGCTGACAACTTGATGCAGAAAGTTGTATTATCGAAACGCTATAAAAAATTGATAAATGTCACCTTTCCAGCAAACTGTTTGATTTCTAACTACAGTTAAAATACCATTGAAAAATGTTGACGTTATGCCGATTTATAGCATTCTTGTCACATAAGCCTGTCATGCTAAAGTAAACGACGCTTACACTTTATAATATTCACTAATATATTGAGGCATACATACTACTAAAGGGTTCATTTTATTGTCACTTTTACAAAGTAAACAATTATTAAAATTTCCTAATCAGTGCGTTATTTATTGTTTCCAGTGGCTGTTGTAGTAGCGTTCTTCATTTGTTGGGCTCCATTTCATTTGCAACGTGTTCTTACTTCTTCTAATGTCCAAATGACATGGTTTTTCATTGATTTCCTCTTCTATGTATCAGGTAAGAAAAACATTTATTTTATTTCGTAAACAACAGTTAATGCTCATTACTCGATGAATGTGGACTATTTAGTCAACAACTGGAAACAACATACTGTGTGATGTTAACAAATTGGTTGGATTTAAATATCCAACATTTGCAAAAAATGGTATTTGGTGTAATGTAGGCTATAAAAATTGTTTTCCATAAAATATAATTTGTAAGTGGATTATGCCATTTGAAAAAGCCGATTTACCTTTAAACCTTGAATTAACGAACTTTATTTGACTACTGAATTAATTATATAGACTTAGACAAACATCTAATTATGCTTCGCTACCATCCTATTCATTTTTATTATATTTCGAAACAGTAACTTCGTGTCAATTCTCATTGTTTCGTGATACCCAAGCTCTTTAGTTTCGTTTTGTGCCTAATAATATTTAAATTTTAAAAAAAGTATAAGCAATTAAATAACTAACTTACCTCTTTATGTTAAATAAGTACAGATCACTATATTGGGCATCCAAGCAGAGTTTTAAATTCTGTTTCTCCAGTACTAAGGAAAAAAATATCATTTTACAGTCTCCCTATTTGGATATTAACTCTATAATTAGTGGCACCAATAATCTGACGGTTTCAGAACAAACTGCTAAAACTGACTTTCACTGAAACTATTCGTATGGTATATCGGTATTTGTAGATGAGTTATGACATACACTGACACTAGTTTTCATTCCAGTTCTAATGATTAACTATTAATATTCGTTTTAAACTCCCTTACCTTGTTTATTATTGAATAATAGAATAATTCATTGTGATGACTAAACCTGTTTTATCTTTGATGTATGAATTTCAACAATATTTCTCCAGCAATAATAATTGAGGCATTTAAGAGTTGATTTCTAGGAATTGATATTTATCAGTCAGAAATTGTAACTCATTCCCATTATCTATTACAGTTCCAACCACTTCGAAGTATTATGCAATGAGTAACAACCATTTTAGTACTTGGTTAATTAAAATAATTTTTCTACAAGACTTCCGAGCAAATTTTGATTCATTACTTTTAATTTTGCACTAAGATATAGTACGTCAAAAAAATCTTGATTTCGTAAGTTTCATTCTGTTGAGGGTCTTGAATGTGCACTATTTAGGATCCCACTCAAACCATAAAAAAAACAGATGTCTTGTAATCAGTTATCTTTTAATATTCTCCAGGTGACATTATTTTACAATCAAAATTACTTTTGTGTTACATAAAAATCTCTTCAGATCAGTTCTATTAAACAGTTATTACAAACAATCCATTAGTCTATCGTCAAGATGCTTATACGCTTTATTGTCTTAGTCTAATTTGTTCATAATGACCGTAGTGTAACTTTTATATGCTCATGTAACGCTGATCGAATTTCCTTTACGTGATTATTTCAGTGAGCAGGCTTCATCTTTTGTCCAATTAGATATACGATGTTTTTGGTTTAGTAAAGTTGTTGGAATCTTATGTCTTATATTATTCGCTTCTTCATCTGAAACGCTTCTTAAGACTGGTTCAATTAAAGAAATTATTTCAGAAAGTGATAAACGCAGTCATTCCAAATTACATTTAAGACCCTTTCTGAGTAGTGATATTTCCCCGTTGTCTAATCGTCTGTTTGATAAATTCACAAAAAATTCTATTAATGTCAAAATTTGAAGTATCTCCAACACGTAGGGCTTCGCGACTCACTGTATGTGACATAATTTTCTAGGAATTTCATGTCTTTGTTTCTAAACTAGATTGTAATGTGTTTTCCTGCGTCTATAGAACTCCCTCATATTCAAGTGTAAACCAATAGATGTAATTAGGAACAACATTTCATCAATATTCGCAATTCGTGAACGTTGTGATGTTAAATTTAAAGTGGCGTGATGTATACGTTCTCTTAAAAAAGTCCTGGCAGCCATGATTGCTGCTTACATAGACCGAATAGAATTATCAGGTGATTTAACCAATAGAGATAGAGGATAAACTCGTTGATTTAAAAATCTTAAATTAAAAATCTGCTGATAACACCAGATGTCAATTTCTTTGATAATTTGATCCGATTGTAAAATAAAGTGTATGAACATTCGTCCGTTTATGAACGGATAGTTTGACAAAAACTGGGTGCCAAGCGTATAAAAGACTTTAGAAGTAGATTATATTTGAAAAATCTTGGCAATTGAAGTATAAGTAAATAAATTCCAACGATTCACCCGGCAAACTGATCTGAGCTTCATAAGGGAGAAATAATCAAAATCATCAAAGATATAAACGGTCAAGCAACCAAACATCTGTCCAATCATGTTCTATTGGCTAACTTTTTTAACGTAAAAGTGATTTAAGGGTCAAAATAGGATGTCTATATGTGAACAACTATAAACATGTTTGTACATGTTTGTGTGTGTTTGTATTAGCCTCAGGTTATGTGTAGGTTATCATATTTGTATTTAGACGATCTGATACAGTATTCAGTCAAAGTAAATAAGTTTTCGAAAAATAGTTCTTAAGGCTTAGTGCTTCTTCCTAAATCGACCATTAAAACATTAACTGAAGGTTGCTACGGGTAATTGAAATTCACTTTAATGTGTTCAACAACTGCTTCCTCAGTTAAATGCATTCTAACAAAATACTATTAAATTTGTAGTAGAATACTTCATGACTGTCTTATCGAATGTGCATTTCCTTATCAATCACCTACAGAAATGTACTCAGTGGAAAAGTATTTTGGTTAGAATCGTAAAATCAATATTTTGTAATGTAAGCTACTTCAAATGATTCTAATCAGCAGAAAATCAGCCATCAAATGTTTTGAAAATGTTGATGAATGTGATTATGTCCTTTTATCGTGGCCGAATTAATGTTGAATCCTAATGTTATTTAACATTTAGATGGAATCAAACCCAAAATGGGTAATCATGAAAGGAACCAACTCACAGGCACAACTAAGCGGGACCACAAAAGAATAAACTGTGTACTCATTAAGAAAATCATAGAAATTAGAGAGATTACTTATTGTTAGTCAGTAAATCTTTATACACTTCAAAGTAAAAAACAGAATTATTTTATTTTAGTAATGATCACACTTAAAGATTGGTAATCATGATGTGCTTGCTTTTTTAGGATTTCTGTATTACATGAGTGCAACAGTAAATCCCATACTGTATAGTCTAATGTCTGCTAGATTTCGACGAGCATTTATATCTACATTTAAAATAAAACAAAAACGGACAGAAGATACACCATGCATCCATCCAATAGTTTCTACCAGGATTATCATAATGAATAAAAGTGAGCAAACCCTAAGCTTAAAAGAACATCATCGGTAGCCTTCTATTCAACATGCAATTTTTACTACAACAGTCCTATAATGAACATGCTTGCTTTAATAGACTTATGCATAAAAACATTGAAATAAGAATATAAATTCTATTGAATGACACTGTTTTGTTTTTAGATCAGTGCCATGTATATTCCTCCCACTGGACTAAGCCAATTGTTTGCAATCTACACATCCAAAAAACAAAATCATGTTATGAGTCGACTTCATGCATTTTGTAATTGCTTACACTGAATTGTTCAGTAATTACGATTATGTGAAGCACTAAACGAAATCCGGGAGATTTTGTGATGAGCATTATTTTATTATGAGATTTTGATTGTAGATAATCAGATCTTATGATCAAACTAACCAACAAATATCAATGTATAATTTGTACCGTGGTGCAGTTCGAGACTTTGTAAAACTAGAAATTATAATAAAACTGTAATTATTTGGCACAATGTTATGACGCGAAGAAAGGAAAGAGGAGGGGATGATTTTGGTTGGTGGGCGCGAACACCAATGAGATGCATGCCTAGTTGAGAATGTACGATTAACCTAAGCCCATTTACCCCCCTAGGCCGGCAATAGGACAACCACAAGTGAGAGAACCGGAAGACTGAGAACTGGAGAACCGAGAACTGAGAACGTATTATATTTTAGTCATGCCTTTATATACACACAAAATCAGGCCACACAGTGAACCAATCAAGAATCTAACATTTGTATAGAACAAAGGGAAGAGTGGCAGTGAATGTCACAAGGTGTACACAATTAAGTAGGCATAGTTCATAGTAAATAAACAACATACTAAGAGCAAATATGCGAAACAAGAGAACCGGGCAAGGGGAACGTAACAGTCATAGAAAATGAAATGTTAACACTGTCCACAGTTATAATAGATGAAATAATGTTCTAGAGCACAGTTCCCGAAGATAGCCAATCTTTATTAGCTGCCCGGCATATTACACAATACAATAATTAACAAAGTATCAAATTAAAAAATAACACTAAACGATTCTTACCAAATATATCTAATTAAATTATATTAATATTGATACTGTTTACTAGATTTCAGAAGCATCTAAAACCGTGTATTAATCAAGATATACGTCCGTATAAATTTTGTCTACAAGCTTTAACTACTGGGAATTAAAAAGTAGTGAGAAAAGTAAACGTTATCACAATTTATTTACTTACTTACTAACTAACATTACCCCTCACAGAGGAGCATAGGCCCCTCATCAGTGTTCTCCATTTAACTCTGTCCTGAACAATCCTTTCCAACTGCATCCAGTTGCTGTTCATCCTTTTAATATCTGCTTCCAATTCACGATGCAGTATGTTTTTTGGCCTTCCTCTTTTCCGTTTCCCAACAGGATTCCATGTTAATGCTTGTCTCGTGATGCCGTCTGATGGTTTGCGTAATGTATGTCCTATCCATTTCCAGCGTCTTTTCCTAATTTCCTCTTCGGCTAGAAGTTGGTTTGTTCTCTCCCATAGTAGGTCGTTGCTGATGATTTCCGGCCAACGGACATTCAGTATCTTGTGTAGGCAGTTGTTTATAAATACTTTTACCCTTCTGAGGATGTTTGCAGTAGTTCTCTACGTTTAAGCTGTCTTGGCGTTCGAATCGAAGAGTCTGACTTTGAGGTTGGCTGACAGCTGTTTTAAGTCTCATATGTTCTTCAACTGTAGGAATGCTGCCCTTGCTTTTCCTATCCTTGTCTTTACATCTTCATCGGATCCTCCATGTTCATCGGTGATGCTTCCCAGGTGCGTGAAATTATCCACTTCTTCCAGAGTTCCGCCATCAAGTTTGATTGGGATGGTGCTACCCGTGTTGTATTTGAGGATCTTACTCTTTCCTTTAAGTATGTTCAGGCCTACTGATGCTGAGGTTGCTGCTACGTTGGTTGTCTTTACTTGCATTTGTTGGTGTATATAGGCTAGAAGAGCTAGATCATCCACGAAGTTCAAATCATCGAGTCGCATCCTACTTGTCCATTGAATTCCGTGCATCCCCTCAGATGTGGAGGTCTTTATGGTTCAACAATGATCGGTAGTGTTGCCATTTGGTCTGTGCACAACTGACCCTTACAGAAACCACCCTGTTGATCTCGAATTCGAGCATCCACTGGATCTTTCATTCTGTTCAGCAACACTCTGTTGGAGACTTTTCCTGGTACTGACAGTAGTGTGATCTCTCTGTAGTTTTCACATTTGCTCAGATCTCCTTTTTTGGTATCTTGATATGGTGTCCTTCTTTCCAGTCTACCGATACTTGTTCTTCCTCCCAGATCCCTCTGAATAAAACGTGGAGCATCCTTGCTGTTACGTCTATATCTAACTTGAGTGCCTCAGCTGGTATATTTTCAGGTCCTACTGCTTTTCTACCTTTGATTTGTCTGATGGCCATTTTGATTTCTTCCATTGTTGGTGGAGTGACACCTATCGGAAGATGTGCATGTGATGCTTCGATGTCCAATGGGTTCAGTGGAGCTGGCCTATTCAAGAGTCCCTCAAAGTGTTCTACCCATCTATTCCTTTGTTCTTGAATCTCGGTGATTGTCTTACCTTCCTTGTTCTTGACCGGTCGCTCCGGTTTACCATGTTTATCTGCCAGTTTCTTCGTTGTGTCGTATAGCTGTTTCATATTTCCTTCTCTTGCAGCTTCCTTCGCTGTCGTTGCAAGGCCTCCGATGTATTTCCGTTTGTCGGCTCTAATGTTCTTCTTCACCTGCTTATTTGCTTCTGTGTATTCAGTTTGTGCCTTGATTTTCTCTGCTCTCGTTCGGCTGTTATTGATTTCTGTCTTCTTATTCCTCCTTTGTTGAATTTTGCTCAGGGTTTCAATGGAGATCCATTCCTTATAATGGTGCTTCTTGCGGCCCAGAACCTCCTGATACGTTGGAGTTAGTGCTTCTTTGATTCTTTTGCAGTTGTCCCCCATAGTGGTTTCTTCTGCTTTCAGTAGATCTTATAAGACTTGGAAGCTGTTGTTGAGAGATATTTTGAATTCATTGAGTTTGTCAGTATCTCGAAGAAAGGCTGTATTGAACCATTGTAATGCTGTTACTCCAGTTGTCCGTTGCTTCTTTAGCTTCAGTTTTATTTTAGCGACCACCTGGTGGTAGTCTGAAGCTATGTCAGCTCTTCTCCATGTTCACATATCTTCCATTGATCTTCTGAATTTTTATTGATGAATATGTGATGGATTTGATTCTCTGTAGTATGATCCAGTGAGACTCATGTAGCCTTGTGTATTCGTTTGTGGGGGAATATTGTACCACCTATAACCAATTTGTTGAAAGCGCATAGGTTACCAAATCATTCACCATTGTCATTTCTTTCTCCCAGTCGCTGTCGTCCCATGATTTATTCATATCCGGTGTTGTCCATTCCGACTTTGCTGTTTAGGTCCCCCATCAGGATTATCAGGTCTTTTCCTGGACACTTTGCTATAATTGATTGCAGCCTATCATATAACTGATCTTTGTCCTCGTCGTTGCCGTCGTTGGCGGGTGCATAACATTGGATAATATTCATTGTAATCCACTTCTTCATTGTTTTGAAAGATGCTTTGATGATCCTGGGTCCATGTGGTTCCCATCCTGCGGGTGCACTGCGTGCTTTTCTGGACAACATCAGAGCAACTCCTTGGGTGTGGGGAGCGTTTTTATTTTCATGGATGGAGTATAGTAGCATTTCACCCGTAGCCAATGTATTCTGTCCAGCTTGAGTCCAAATGAGTTTCGCTGATTCCGAGCATTGTCAAGTTGCATCTCTTTATTCCTGCAGCTATTGGGTTGGTCTTTTCGCTCACCTGAATTGTCCGAACATTCAATGTACCTATAAAAATATTTGCTCTGGTTGTTAGGAGGAGGGGCATCGGTCTCATGACTTCCGAAGAATCTCGGCTTTTACCATGAAACTTCATAGTCATTCCCTTCACTTACATTTGAGAGTTTAAATGGTTTAGCTTGTTTAATCTGGTTAGCGTTTTTTTAACAAGCTTGGGTTTTACGGGATGGGAATTCTAGCCCCTATTCTTGCCCAACCCTCTTCCTTTACCTGGGATTGGGACTGGCAGTAACCCTAAGAGAGCTACAGGCGGAGTTATCTGAATTCACCCGCATACTTTGTTTTCCTGTGGAATAACCACGATAAACAAAAACTTAAGTCTTTTAATACATTAAAACTATACTTGGATAAATATACCATAAAGAGCTTCGGCTGTACAAACACTCATGGAATTCAAATATATTTGATAGTGGCATGAAGTCAGAAGTTTTTGGCATTGTGCTGGAGTTCCCGTGGGGCAGATATGTTTCGATAGTTTAAAACAAGTAAGTGTTGTACTCGTAACATAAAACAGTAGAAAAGAGTTCGTTTGGTTTTTCAACATATGCTCGTTTATATCGAATATTCTAAGCGGGTGTCCTAATAAAGAATTGATATGTCGCCTACTAATATGACGCAACGCAAACCTTATACCCCGGCAGCACTAACCGCAACTTTAACTCGCTGAACTATCTACGCGAACAGATACTTGCAACCTTGACCAACAACTCGACGACCAATTACCCGCCCAAAGCCAAAATCAAGAAGACACGATCACAGCACTTAGAAGATTCGATTCTATTCTGTCCCACCTCGGTATACATAGTTACAACAACGACCTTGTGACATTTAGAATAATTAGCGCACTAAAAAAGCGTTGCAACCAATCACAAGAAACAAGGTCAATGCGGAGAAAATAAACGGCAGTACCAGTGACTGCCCATTTTACAATTAGTAAAAAATAGCAGAAATAAAGATAATTACATGAAAAATAACTAGTTCTGTCTCTTACTAGCAAGAATAAGTAAGTATTTTAATTCACTTCATTCTTTGTACTGCTTGATTCATTGAAAGCAAATAAGATTCAGAGCGAAATAATATTTTAATTTTGGATCGCCTACTTCTACCGTTAAGAATAAGTCGCCAAAGAAACTTTTTTAACTTGTGATTTATTAAGAAATTTGGTAAAACTAAACTACACCGCTGACCTTCAGGTACCTTTTAGCCAATGAGAATGCAGTGGTAGATAAAATCATTATTTATTATGAAAAACGAAATTTTTTAAGGACAATTACACAGGATACACTGTTTTACATGATTTATGAACTTCTGCAGGTTGGAGACGGGTTCATTTATTTTAAATTCAAAATATGAACGATATAAGAATTCATCCATATGGCTCCAAATCATGTTGTTTCTAGAACCTTTATAAGGTCGAAGAAACTTTTTCAGACGAGACCAGTATCCCTCAATGTTTCGTGTGTGAACACCAGTACTTGGGTCCACAAAATGTCTATGGTGAACTACGACATGGTGAGCATATCCGAGTCTAAGGAGAGGACGATATGCTTTCCAGTCGTCAGTATAAATGATGGATCCTGGTTGAACATACGTTTGGATTATTGGTATTAGGGTTCTTGCATTTCGGTTCGGGACATACTGGAAATGTCCCTTTCCTAATGTTCGGTCATAAATACCAAGAACTTACCAGTAAGCTTAAAGTAATTATTACTTACCCATTCGGTTTTTACAGATCTTCCTCTATTATATTTTCTTTTTCTGATGGCCGATTCATCTATTTCAACTATTTTTCCGACGCCTCCAAGTGATAGATTCAACTGCAACATCATTTCTGAGCATACGTCTCTGCAGTGTTGATACCATTGCACCGCTGATACTTCGCTCACATCTGTAAGAGACGATTCCAGAGTAACAGGCAACTGCATATTCCACAAGACAACTAACATGCAGGTTTGCCGCAGTGTTAGTTTAGATTTACTAAAAAAACTGCCCGTTCTTATTGACTTTCTTCGCCAACAGCTATTGCATCAAAACGTTACTCCATCCCGACTGTCTCTGTACGGTATTTGAGTCATATTAAGGCCACAATCACAAATTACCTCTCTCCGAAGTAGTTCAAAAACTTGTAGATTAGAAATAATATTGTCCTCATTAAACATTTCAATAAGCCGATCCAAAGTAAGCATTTTGAACTTAAATGCGCGCGCACCCTTAAAAGTAATAACTTGATTCTCATTGGTCATTTCAAGGTCAGCGGTGTAGTTTAGTTTCACCAGAAATTTAATTATTACATTAAACAATACGCTGTCTAACGTACTACAACGGTCCGTGTCTACCCGATCATTCTATAGGTAAACGAAGGTACCACAATGGTCACTTTATTGTTTCAGTTTAAGTGAAATAACTTACAATTCAGCGGTGAGAATCTGATTTAACAACTAACACAATATAAAAGTTGGCTACATATATAGTTTGCCGCAGAGAAATGGAGTATTCAGTACTAATTTATCGTTGATAGTTCAATGAATCGAGACATAATATGCTTTAAAATGTATATGTTAGTAAATGCTCTTTTTACACTTTATCGTCCTGTTAAATCCAAACTTAGTAGTGATGTATCTATTGCTAATTTCACGTAACAGGCAGTATTTCCAGAACATCGTTCATCCGGACATTTAGTGTAGACTTCGGGCTATCCAACTTTTTATTATTAATTTTGTGTTGTGACTGATTAGAACTACCAGTTGTTTGATATGATCATGTAAACAGAGACTGATAACAAGTATGACAGCTTAGGAGACGTCTAACGTCCACCCCGATGCTTGCTTAGTCTCAGGTCGAAATTGGAAGAGCACAAGACCGACGAACCAACCAGTTAAATCAAAGTATGCATCAAACACTTCCTAATATATTTTAGCCCCACTGACAGCGGCTAGTGTAGCTTTTATAGATAAGACATATATGACTTATTTGGGCTACATGTTAAATTGACTGTTCGGAATACGAATCGGTAATGCTTATTTATATAGAACTACAATAGCACTATGTTCAATAATAATGTAATCCCAAACTATCAATAAATCACCGTATATTCAAATTGCTAATACACACCCATAATTCATAGGATAAATGTATATATAAGAAGTCAATAACAATAAAGTTATGCGAATTATATTTGAACAGAGCTCAAATCCAACAAGCATAGAGTTGAGACAAGTACTAGAAGGAGGTAACCTGCAAATTAGGTTCACTTACACATTATGCCTACATACAACACATGGAAGTACAATATGCAAAATATTGTGCCAGAAATCATCACCAGCTCCTACAATATATATAAAACCTGGCCACGCATCCAACCAATTAGGGAATTAACATCGATACATGATAAGGACGACAATGATGAGGAACTAGACTAACATACGATTAATTAGCTACGTTTATAAATGGAAAATGACATACGGACGGTTAATAGATCAAACAGGAGGATAGGATTGGAGGGACGTAATAATAATAGAAGTAAGATTCTCACTTTACGCGCAAGTAAAATAATCGAAACAGCCTCCTAAAACACAGTCCCAAAAGTTAGTAGCCCATCCTGAATCGCGCAATATAACATTTTTTCTAGTTCAAATTAGTAACGACTGATGCAAAATTACAAAATATCTATGTAAATGGCTGGTGTTACACTGTATTCTCAAGAAATATCAGCTATTCTTTGCTTTCAAGAAGTCTGAAGTGCACCCGATATATGACCAAGTTACGTTTGCGGTATTACCAGGGCAACTTCCAACGATTGAACCCACTCTTACAAATGAGAATAAATCAGAAGGCGATAAGGGATGGGAAGGAAGTTATATTTGATCGTGAATATGGCGGTAATGGAATAGCAACGTCTAGGCTGGCAAACTAGAGAGAGGGTTGCTTTCCACGATGCGGCGTGACGTGATCTGGTGGTGGTGCGTCACCGAGCAACTTCAACTAGTAGTGTCCGCTAAAACAAACATGATCAGCATCAATGTCGAAACCTATGTAACTATTTATTTTGGGGATTATTTACCGCTATAAGTTCAACGTTGAAGTCCTTGCGTTAGGACATTGTAATGAAATATATTCTGCAATAATTTGTGTTATATCTTTCTATTCAGTTTCCCCTTTCGTGTATTTACACTCATTTCATTTTCTCATTTGCAGATAGGTGCTCTCTATGACCTGAAGTCTTAAAAGTACTTGATATTTTCCTAACAAAAAGCTAAATATCATACTGTGCGTAGACACTAATATAACATACAGCCTTGTCACATGGCAGGAGTTGGCAGTAAGAGTAACCTCTCCCTGCTATCAGACACAAATTTCTCAGTAGTTTATGTCTAGTTTAATAGTATAGGTTCTTTGAATGAGTGTGTAGAGGAAGTGTGGAAAAGAAACTTGGAGAAGAAATGGGTGAACAACTGAACAATGACATCAATAGCACTTACACTTTATGTTGAAAGCAAGAGATAACAGTGATTATTAGTCCAAGACCATAAAAAACAATGTATGTCAGACGACCGCCTACTTTATTATTATCATTGTTAATAACATTATTATTATCTGTCTACTTTATTATTACTATTATTATTATTATTCACCCTTCCAATATCACCTGAGTGACAATACACAATTTCACCACATTGTTAATTGCACTGTTTGATCTCTCCATTACTATAATTCTCTATATATTTTACATGGTTATTAGTGCATATTTTCTCTCTGTTCCAATGTACTTTATTATTATTACTATTATCTGTCTTCTGTCATCACTTATAAAACGATTCTAAATTTTTATTACAACTTGACCTTGTAATTATATTTGGTTTATTAGTTGGCTAACAAACCTATTTATGCAAAGTCTAAGCTACGACTACGCATTGAACTCTTTAGAATTATTCTTTATTTTTTTCTTTTTTTTCTTTTTCTTCTTTTTTCATTTTCGTTTTTTTTCGTTTTTTTTTATTTACATGTCCTACATTACATTAGCGTTTATACTCTTAATACTACTTCGCTAATTTGATTTATTGAATTATTATACTCAACTGATGAAACCCAAAATGGTTTCTTCACAACGCTTATTGTAAATGAGTAGTATGTGATTAAAATAAATAAATAAATAAAGTCAAATTTAATAGGTAGAGTTTATAATCGAAATCCCTAGATTCTTTTACTTTGTAACGACTGATTAGTGTCATCAATAAACAGATACTTAAATATTTATTGTTGTCCTCTTTACAATGCAGAAACAACTGCCATTATTGACTTGGAGTAAAGATTCCAGTCAGTTCGCGCCTCCGTGCAAACGTATAGTTCTATGAATATATTAAAATAAGAGGATATGGATAATAAAATAGTGACAGATCACAATAACAGTAATGATGATAATAATATTCACATAGTTTAAGTAGGACTGACGACTACAACAAAAGCTTTTCTTCCTAGTGTATGTTAGTTAACCTCAGCTGTAGCCTAAAGACGATAATCCATGAGTACATATGTAGCAACCATTTTGAAGGATACTACTAGGGACTGCAGTTAATCTTTCATCTACCCTCCATTCTGACTTTTAATATACATCGATTGTGTATGTGCTTTATTAATGTTAGTCGCTGGAATAACGAAGCATATAGTTACTGGAATATATTGTTATAATCACAGCCATCTCCTAATAGCGACACTCGCTAACTCTTGCCGCACCTACTAGAATTCAAAGTTGATTTCTAGTGACGGAAGTACATAATTATTTGTTAATAGCGATAATCTATAACCTGCTAATCCCGGTCATAATATTTCACATCCCCTTGTAGGCGTATGCCTAGATGTCCTTTTAACAATTGATCTTACCAGTGTATTACCAATAATTGCAGCCAATTTGCAGCCATTCCTTCTTCATCGTTTTTCCATCAATACACCCCTACTAATAAGTCCATCCAGTTGGACAACAGCGTCTCTTAAGTAACATTCCATACTCTTCCGTTTAGTCATTCTACCATAGACTTGTATGACAAATATTCCGATGACTACGGGAAATAATAATCTGCCTAAAATAGGTCACAACTATTGATAAACATCCTTATACAGCGACAAATCATCGATGTGCAGCTGTAGATGAATACAATCAGTTTGTTGCATCATAAGCCCTTCAACCTCTTCACCAAGCCAGAACCAACATACAATCCCTTACCAACAACCTACTGCATACAGTCTTTTAATGCTTTAGGCAGAAGAGTCCTGGGGTCCCTAGGCACTTCTAGAACGAGCCTGTTCATTATTTCAAGATTTTATTCTTGCGTTTCAACAATATTTCTGGGACCAAACATGTTCCTGCAGCTGCAGTATATGCGTATTTTCCAACGCAATATTAAAATCACCAGCAACTGCATCTTCATGCATGGAATAAACTCCCAATGTTTAGCACAAAATATAATCTAATCTTTGTCCATTGATTCTTATTCTGCGATATTTATTGTGGAGGCTAATGCTTGAATATCCGTAGTAGTTAGGAGATTTGCAGTTCTTAGACAGTTTGCAACATTATTATTGTCGACCAACCTTGTGTATAGCGAGAGTCATGTTCAACTATATTTATGACTACTTGATCTTGACTAGTAAAATGTCAAACTGTTAAGGCAGTTATAGTGATAATGTAGGACGATGGTGCTAATCCATGGCGTTTTAGTTGATTTATTATTAGTCAATGATAAGTGACATGTCTGGAAGAAGTCATGTGATTGGCAATATTGTGTGTCAGACATACGACGTTGATCAGGCTTTGTGTATATATATCTTGTGTATTATTGGTTATAATATATTCGTGTGAGTAACAAGTGGCCTTCTTGATAATCGGTCGGATCTTGCGTCTGTGCAATAGACTAAGGCAAGGCTGGGTGTTAGCAATAGGCAATAGCTCGGCAGATAACAGAATCGATGATATCGGCCACCCGTGCTTCAGATATAACAATAAGTCGTTCCGTTTTGTATATTTTTTTAATAATATTAATTGAGAAATTATTAAATTCTAAGGTGCTAATTATATTTTTGTATCACTTTGCATATCATCCTCTGATGTAATGAGTTTGTTGGCTCTTCTAAATCAGTTTCGAACTAGGAAGATTTTAGCACTAAACGGATGTGCCGAATTGAAATTAATATATCGACTTGGATGTATAGGCTTACGGTAAATACTCGGATGAAGAGTTCCATTAAAATATCATTTGACTAGGAAGTCTAAAATTCGTAACTAATTCTGCCCATCTTCACTATCTAAAGTGAATTTGATATGCTAAGAAAACGCGTTGATTCGTTTAGTAAAACGTCCTCAAGAAAGCCTTTTGAGTAATGACAAAAGTATCATCTACATATCTGAGACAAACTCCTAGTCTAATGTCATGAGTGAATATATGAGGTTCAATGAGAGCCATAGAAAGATGTACTACAACTGGAGGAATGGAATGTAACCCATTTCTACTTCGTTAGTTAGTTTGCAAAGAATCCCTTTGAAGGTGAATAGAGTTGAATTCATACATAGTTCTAGGGCTTTCATGATTAAACTGATGCTTAATGGACAACGGTTGTATAGTGTATGATCATTTTCTAGTAAACAATTAATGAAAAATAGACAAGTATCCGTTGAAATACTCGTATATAATGATAAAACATCATAACTTACCACCGTTCCAATATCTTTGACTATTAAATCCGATATTTTTGATTCTAAATCATATGTCTTTGACGACACTGTGCAAATTTTGTTACAGTGGTTTCGAAATGTTGCTTGGGTATCTAGAAAGTGCATAAGTTGGGGTGTTGTTAAAGTCAACTAATGGTCACAGTGGGACATCGTGTCCATGAATTTCTAGTAAACCATAGGGACGAGAAGTTGTGCATAATCTATAAATAAATAAATAAATAAAGTTTTTATTCTCAAGTATCATTGTGTACATGAGAGCAAGCCAGTTTAAAGGCATGATCTGAATGATATAATTGATATGACATAAAGTGAACCATAGAGAGACCCCAGTGAGTGGTTTCAGTTCTTTTAGGAGTTGATTCGTCCCTGATTTCACTTTAAATAAAAAACAACAGATTTAACGGTCAACATTTCCACAGCGTTTTAACTTGTTTATACATCACTATAGGTGGCAACAGTCAACGTAAAGTCTACAAACTGACAACTCATTTGATATTAGTGGATGTTGATGAATTGATTGATAGAGTGTACAAATAATAATTTAGACAAAATATGATAACTACATATTTTTCAGTTTCCGGAAGGACAACAGTTATTTTTTATTTACTACACTGTTTGACAATCGTATGGTTCATATCCTTAATATTTTATTATCTTCATGATCAATTTACTAATTATTTCATGTAAATATCATCAACTATCAGATATGTTTCCTGCATTTGACCTTTACATTACAGCTTTAACAAATACTGCGATTTGATCCTGCCGTAGAACCCACGTGACCGCTCATTTGCTGAAACTGTCCAGTCACGATTCACGTGACTGTCAGTCAGACAAGCAAAACTAGGCAATAGTAATAAGATGATTAAGGCAAAAATAGATCAATAAATTAACTAGCTAATTAGCTAGTCAGTCATCTGATAGACAAGTAATTAAGAAATGCCTCATTCAATGAATAAGCGTAAGAATAATCAGGCAGGCAACTGGCCAGGCGTTAAATAGCACAACTAAACCAAAGTAATTAACACTATTAAGTTGTTCCTTCTACCTCGTGTGTAATTGGGTGTAGCGTCGTCGTCCGCATCCTCCGACCGTACACCACATTGTCCATTGACAAATCCTAGAGATGTGGTTACGCTTCAAATACAAGTTACATAACTTATCCCTCCATATAATCTATATACTTTCATCAACACTTATATCCTCAAACTTCGGACATTCATCCATATAATCATTTTTACAGTACAACAAACATAACAGTTCGAGTGAAGTACCTACCTGTGCATGTGCACCTGATCTGCCTTCATAAATATTATGCATAAATCGACACAATTGTATCAAGTACATGATCAACATAGTCTGTTAGTTAAGAAGGTAATAGGGAAACACACATACCAAACGCTGATGAGAAATGCGTCATGATGAATACTCATGAGAATTAGTCATATTCATAAAATAATACAGTCCTGTGATTGGTTATTAAACATAAGTGGTTTATGCAATGAGACTGAGCCGAAGTGGTGGGCGTTTAATTGAATGTAATGACATGGATGGGTTAATAACGAAGCTAATTAACAGCCATGCGGTTTGAAATGTCATTTCTTTACAACTAGTCTACGTAATATGTATTGCTGCGGTTGAATACATTCAGACTGTTTGGAATGTCTTTCCTATACAGCTGTGGGCTGGCAGTAATATATTTTATACAGTACATACCTGTGTCTAACAATGGAATCAGATGCTATTTGATGACATCCAGATGACTATCTATTTAATTTCTGAACGACATCTCGAAATGTAAGGTTTCTGAACCTCCGATTTTTGGCCTTACTTCTACACACACAACGCCAAATGTTGCCCATGATAAGTCTTTATGGAAAGTTCCCAGAGGTTTGAAGTGCACCCGATATATGACCAAGTTACGTTTGCAGTATTACCAGGGCAACTTCTGGGGTCAAATGGATGACCATGCTGGGATCCTGTATGCGTGTTTTGGAGACACAGCATACATCAATTGCAAGGAATTCTGATGTTTTAGCTAAGGCAGCTTGTCGGCTGATTTGACACAGCGTACGCACATTAAAAGCTCCAACATGAAGTTCAGAGCGCAGCTTTAGGCGACTTGGTATGACTTTTAGGCAACTCGGGCAACCAGTACGAGTGGCGGTTATTACTTCCCGGTTGCCCACACCGTGGAAGGGATAATAATTTGTCGCACAACTCGTACATTCCAACAAGGCTACCCAATACTTTTAGCAGCATTGTCACTATCCTGTTACAACTTCAGCAATAACTGTCTCCACATTTGAAGATCTAAGAAATTACAGCTCACCTTGTTCTCCTTTGGTATGTCTCAAATTTTAGTGGGTGTTATAATATATTAATTTTTGAAAGAGCATCTCCTTTGTTGATTCGACACAGTCTTGCGTATGACCAAACTGTTTAGCTACCCATGCTTTTGTTTGTAAAACTGTCCTCTCGTGGTCGTTTAATCCACTTTAGTGTAGTAAGAGAAAAGAGGGACTTGGCCGCACAAAGAGTGGAATCATATCAGATACGACTGCAAGATATTCAGTGTCGCAACTGAAAATACGAAAGGCGATTTTTACAGTGAGTCGGTTAACTGACCACAAGTAGCCTGGACTAAAGTGACCACCGTCTCTGTGCCGAAACCTGAGGTTTCTTTGGCACTCAAATAGATGCTAAGTTTTGATGAGTCATTGGGGTTTTTAATACACTTGATTTAGTTACTGGACTCTGATATCATCATCCAGAATCAGCAATATCAATTAAACTCAGTGATAGCCGCTGATTGGTTTTACGAACTTTAGTGGCGAGATAGGCGACACACTCGTCTGTTAGACTTTCTAGAAATATAAAATGTGCATACTGCCATATTGGTGTATGGGCGTTGAAATCATCAAGAGACTGTTTATGTTGCCATTTTATCACCTCTTGTCTGTCATGAGCAATACCATTCGCTGCACACCCATTTTATCGCTTGTTTACCTAAGGGACAGCCTGAATTCGAAGAGAACAGTGGCCATCATCTATAAATTAACACGTAGGTTAAACACTTTCATCATTTTACCTCTGAGCCTCCAGCATTATTCTAGTAAAACCTGTTTATTGGTATTGTCACCTTGGTTGTACATCCATGGGACTGAAGCAAAAGGCTATTTCGGGTCAAATTAATGGCCAGTTCTGAAGGGATTTGTCTGAAGCTCGTGTAAAGGCATTGCAAAGTGCAATTTTACATCAGAATAGACGCGGTCATCGATAACGGGTGGAAGCTACTATTAATAATAAAGTTTTATTAGATGAGTACAATCAGTTTGTTGCATCATAAGCCCTTCAACCTCTTCACCAGGCCAGTATCAATATACAATCCCTTACCAACAACCTGCTGCATACAGTCTTTTAATGCTTTAGGTAGAACAGTCCTGGGGTCCCTAGGCACTTCTAGAACAAGCCTGCTCATCATTTTAGGATTTTATTCTTGCGTTTCAACAATATTTCTGGGACCAAACATGTTCCTGCAGCTGCAGTATATGCGTATTTTCCAACGCAATATTAAAATCACCAGCAACTGCATCTTCATGCATGGAATAAACTCCCGATGTTTAGCACAAAATATAATCTAATCTTTGTCCATTGATTCTTATTCTGCGATATTTATTATGGAGGCTAATGCTTGAATATCCGTAGTAGTTAGGAGATTTGCAGTTCTTAGACAGTTTGCAACATTATTATTGTCGACCAACCTTGTGTATAGCGAGAGTCATGTTCAACTATATTTATGACTACTTGATCTTGACTAGTAAAATGTCAAACTGTTAAGGCAGTTATAGTGATAATGTAGGACGATGGTGCTAATCCATGACATTTTAGTTGATTTATTATTAGTCAATGATAAGTGACATGTCTGGAAGAAGACATGTGATTGGCAATATTGTGTGTCAGACATACGACATTGATCAGGCTTTGTGTATATATATCTTGTGTATTATTGGTTATAATATATTCGTGTGAGTAACAAGTGGCCTTCTTGATAATCGGTCGGATCTTGCGTCTGTGCAATAGACTAAGGCAAGGCTGGGTGTTAGCAATAGGCAATAGCTCGGCAGATAACAGAATCGATGATATCGGCCACCCGTGCTTCAGATATAACAATAAGTCGTTCCGTTTTGTATATTTTTTTAATAATATTAATTGAGAAATTATTAAATTCTAAGGTGCTAATTATATTTTTGTATCACTTTGCATATCATCCTCTGATGTAATGAGTTTGTTGGCTCTTCTAAATCAGTTTCGAACTAGGAAGATTTTAGCACTAAACGGATGTGCCGAATTGAAATTAATATATCGACTTGGATGTATAGGCTTACGGTAAATACTCGGATTAAGAGTTCCATTAAAATATCATTTGACTAGGAAGTCTAAAATTCGTAACTAATTCTGCCCATCTTCACTATCTAAAGTGAATTTGATATGCTAAGAAAACGCGTTGATTCGTTTAGTAAAACGTCCTTCAAGAAAGTCTTTTGAATAATGACAAAAGTATCATCTACATATCTGAGACAAACTCCTAGTCTAATGTCATGAGTGAATATATGAGGTTCAATGAGAGCCATAGAAAGATGTACTACAACTGGAGAAATGGAATGTAACCCATTTCTACTTCGTTAGTTAGTTTGTAAAGAATCCCTTTGAAGGTGAATAGAGTTGAATTCATACATAGTTCTAGGGCTTTCATGATTAAACTGATGCTTAATGGACAACGGTTGTATAGTGTATGATCATTTTCTAGTAAACAATTAATGAAAAATAGACAGGTATCAGTTGAAATACTCGTATATAATGATAAATCATCATAACTTACCACCGTTCCAATATCTTTGACTATTAAATCCGATATTTTTGATGCTAAATCATATGTCTTTGACGACACTGTGCAAATTTTGTTACAGTGGTTTCGAAATGTTGCTTGGGTATCTAGAAAGTGCATAAGTTGGGGTGTTGTTGAAGTCAACTAATGGTCACAGTGGGACATCGTGTTCATGAATTTCTAGTAAACCATAGGGACGAGAAGTTGCGCATAATCTATGATATAAAGTGAACCATAGAGAGACCCCAGTGAGTGGTTTCAGTTCTTTTAGGAGTTGATTCGTCCCTGATTTCACTTTAAATAAAAAACAACAGATTTAACGGTCAACATTTCCACAGCGTTTTAACTTGTTTATACATCACTATAGGTGGCAACAGTCAACGTAAAGTCTACAAACTGACAACTCATTTGATATTAGTGGATGTTGATGAATTGATTGATAGAGTGTACAAATAGTAATTTAGACAAAATATGATAACTACATATTTTTCAGTTTCCGGAAGGACAACAGTTATTTTTTATTTACTATACTGTTTGACAATCGTATGGTTCATATCCTTAATATTTTATTATCTTCATGATCAATTTACTAATTATTTCATGTAAATATCATCAACTATCAGATATGTTTCCTGCATTTGACCTTTACATTACAGCTTTAACAGTTGAAAGTGCCAGCACAGATTGTTTGAATACCTTCATCATTTACGTTAGCATCGTCATGATATTTGTAATTACTGTTATGTCAGAAATGGCCCGGAGGTGAAATGATGCTTTTGCATACTAAGTACTGTTGCTAATGACATACAGAACCAGGTATTTTCCCTATGAATATTCTTATTTTTACTACTTTTTCATTTACTGTGAGGTATGTGGTAACCAGTACTGCCGTTCATTTTCTCCTCACTGACCTTGCTAATTGTGATTGCTTGTGGTGGTTTTTAGTGTACTAATTACTCTAATTATCACAAGGTCGTTGTAACCATGTCCTCTTCATGGTGCTGCCCACGTTTATCTTAGCGGACACTACTAGTTGAAGGCTCTCGGTCACACATCACCACCAGATCGCGATCCGACGTGAGTAACAACTCGCCTTCTAGTTAGCCAGCTTAAACATTGCTATCCCATTGACGCTCTACTCGCAATCAACTGAACGGCTTGTACACCGTCTGTTGTTTGCTCTACTGGATGATGTCAAGAGGAATAACCTTCGAGGCGAGCCAATGTTTGTCTATAGATAACTCATTGTAATTTGAGGGTAGTGGTGCTTGTTGTGCGTACCCTTCTACTAAATGGTGGATGATCCTGGCATAATGAGATCGCGGTGTGCAGCTGTTTTCGGGAAGATTTATTCTGGTTGCTGTGTGGGGTGTGGTGAGTGGTCACTGTAACGGACAGGAGTGTGTGTTTCGACGTCCTCAGGAAAAGTAGTTTGTCATTGGATAGTAGGTGATCTTGTGTTGAAAGTCTGAGGCCCGGGCTTCATCATGTGTTTCGCCTCGAGTGTTTGTTCAACCTTGCCTGTGTGATGGAAGTGAGTAGCTGTGATCTGCTATTTTAATAATAACAATAATAATAGTTTATTTTGAAGTAGCATTTTGTACATGAGAGCATACCAATTTTCAGTCATGATCAGGATGATATAGCTTGTTTTTAAAAGGGTTTACATAGTGAGTTACGTTTGAGGAATTCACACTATATGAAGATACTAATTAATTACAGAGCCGACGATAACATGGATCACAGTTTACAGTACTAGGGTACCAGATGTATATTTTGTACAGTGCGCTTCCAACAATCAACTGCGCGCTTTTCGTCTGTGGCTCTGTAATTTCGAGGAATAGCTTCTAATAAGCAGACTGGACCAAAGAGACTATCCAGAAACGGGATAAGGCAAAGTATTTGAAATTTGGGTAAGTGAGCTAATCTATGTGGGTTGATCTTGAGCAGTGAGTTATTGATGCATTAGTTACGTTGCTAACCAGTGTTAAGTGTGAGTTGCTTAAAGAGAACGAATTCCTTACGAGAGCAGGCCACAAACTCGGGAAGACGGTGACATAGAAGAATATATGAAATAGAAGCAAGGAATGAATTTAATTAGTGGTAGCAAAATAATAATTTTCAAACCAGAATCTTTTTTTCCGTTTTTTCTACTACAACGTACATGATTGCAGTGTTTGCAGTTTCGAAGCCCTAATAAGCTATTGCTGACTAATCCAAGGCTAAGTGGTGAGCTGTCGAAGATTTGGTACAAATCTTTGGATTCTAAATATGGAATTATTAGTCGTTTGAATATGAAGATAGATTTAGTAACGCGAGCATTCTGTGGTAGTTTATTCCTGAGTTTGCTGTAGAATACATTAAAGAATTCACAGCGATATTGTGTTTGGTATTTATTGACAAGTAATGTTGCCTCGTAATTCCAGAGATCCTATCTAGGTTGATTATTTTATAGAAGTTATTTTATTAAGTTATATTGTTATTATTAAGTTATGTTGTAGTCGGCAACGACACACGGGTTATAAAGAGTGTATTTCACATTTAGTTGTGTAGTTCATGTTACTGTTAGTTCCCAGAATTCAACGTGTGAAACTTCCTTGTACACTTTCTACATATATCCTTTCCATGCTTTTCATGCTCGAAAAGATAATTGAGCAGTATTAAAGTGTAGGTCCTACACATATCTTAAACAAAGTAAGTTTAGGCTCTGTTGTATAGAAGTTTTTAGGCAGGAAGCCTGCTAATATCCTAGTTTTGGCGATTAAAGATGAGGCGTGTTGCTTGTTGATCGGAGTATTTAGACCTAGGATTCATTCAAATAAAACGTGAACTGGGGAGGGGGGGTTGTAGTTGCCTATGTGCATAGTTCCACATTTACAGCAGTTAAGTGGTAGTTGCTATTTTTGGCTCCAGGAAGTTAGGCTATCGAGGTCCTGTCGAATTAGAATTGTACCTTCTTCTAAAGCACCCGGTTTAAAGCCATATACAATCTTCAGATCGTCCGCATATAACTACGGTCGGCTATGTTTTGTAACGTTATTTATGTCATTTATGTAAATAATGAACAATAAGGGACTCGGTATACTTCCCTGTATGACGCCGCTGGTAATTGGTTTCGATTACAGTAGACTGTTATTAAACCTTACTTATTGTTTTCTTCCTTCCAGGATTAACAGTCGTCTCAGATCTGAAGGCATTCTTGGGCCTCCTCCATACATACCTGAAGTCCGTTTAACCGGGCAAAACTTCTGCACATAACAGAACCAGTCTCTTGCTACCCTGCTGGTTCCCCAACCGGCAACTGCACCTATACTAAGATTTGCTACGAACGTAATAAAACTGCTTCCACTTCTTACAGCTACCTTAATACCCTAAACTCAGTTACCATAGACGAGACAATCCGAAACACTTATACTCAGTCCTACTCTGAAACACGAACACCAACCAACTTATCGATACGCTGTCTGGCCAAAAGTTGAAATATCTGACACCATACCCGACGATAGTTTAAAGCCTTTCATCTCAATTAATACCTTGGCACCTAACTTGCTCAAAACAAATGTATTATTGCAGGACCTTACACTTCGTAAAAATTTACAGTTACTCGTCATCTGGATAAACGCTAGTTAGCTAATAAACAAAATTAACTATCTCAAAGCCTTTTCATTACTATAATTGTAGAATTATTGATTGCCTAATAAATCACATCACTTTGTATTTACACATCAAATGTCTGTTCATTTTCTATCTATTTTAAATGGTTAATAGTGCATGTTTCCATTTTGTTCCAGTCTATTTTTACCCATCTATCACCCCTTATACAACACTTTACAATTTCGATGACAATTTGACCTTTTAATTATTTTGGGTTTATTAGTTGTCTAATAAACCTATTCACACTGAATTTATACTATGACTACATATTGGACCCTTTAGAATTGTGTCAATAATTTTCCCTAGCGTCATATATATATATGATAATTCATATTTGCATTTTATTCTAAACATTCCTTCTCACCTTATACCCAGGAGCCATCTAGTTGGCCTCATGTGTTTCTTATTGTGCCTATAGACGGCTTGGCTATCTGACGACAAGACTGTTCTTGATAATATTCAAGACAGATATCAGTCCTCACTTAGAAATTTACAACACTGGCGAACCTCCAACGTTTCGAAGAGATAATCACCCATTAAAGAAATGTCCTTGGGCTGGTAGCCAAGTAGGTTGCAGATTTAGGAGATGAATCACATGAATATCTAATGATTAACTTTTTCTCACCAACATATAGAAGACTTAAATTGGACTTGGTAACTGACCTCAACGTTGCCAATAACCCACGACACCTCCTAATGCAATCTTAGAATATCCCTCACTAAATGACAATCACACAGGTAAATTCGTTTTTCCACAGAGTCTGCTCAGCCTGAAATGCACACCCAGTAGAAGTATGACAAGATCCTTCCACAGTAGAGCGCTTCAAAAAAGATGTTAGACGACGACATAAAAGCCAAAATTCTGTTAAGGCTCGGAAATCAGCGTTGTTTTAATATAGGGCCAATAAGTTCTTTAGTCACACACAAATCCACAATAGAATAAATAATAATGCAATTTATTGTTGCAAGTGTGGCACTATTTTTAACAGTGAACGAATTCAGTATGCTAACCTTAGCAATTCGTTTTCCCGATACAGCCGAAGAAATTCAGGCAATTCGTAAAATCAGTTTGAAATTGGAGAAGTTGTGAAACATAATAGGCTTCTTACAAACAAGGTGAATAGAACTCCGTGAAAGCAAGAATATCCACCTAAAGTCTACTTATAAGTTCTTAATTCGTCTGCTGAAATAATGTTAGTGGGTAGAGGATTCCAGATTGGCGAGATCCTCAATGCCAAGAAGTATGAACTGACCCTAATTTTTGATCCTGTGAAGATTTCCTAGTTGTAGATGCATACTCTCCTAATTTTGGCCGGAGTAAATTAGAATATTCAAAAATATCAACAAACTGAAATAGGTTAGCAAGGATAACCAGAACGCCCTTGTTTGCTGAGGGGTTGTCGTTTAGTCTACTTCTGTTTATCAGGTTTTATGTTGTTTATGGGAATATAGTCACCAACTAAAGAAAATGATACTGGGACATACATGATCAGTCGATGGAATCAAATTTAGCTGGCGAGGAAATCAGATTAAAAACTGCGGCTCTCAGATTTTTGAAAGGATTCAAAGCGAGGTGATGGGTATCGTATTCTTTACCATGATCCAAGTAGTATCTATGAACGACTTGCTAATTGGACGCATGGAACGTATAAATATGGCAGGAATGAACAACACCGACATGCTAGATTGATTTTTAAGCTGGCTTTAGTAGGCATTGCCCTGTAGCATTGTATAGGATCAGTGCCCAAAGATACAAAAAGGAGTGATTGATAGAAAAATCATTGCTTTGTATTAGTAAGGATATTAGATAAAATGTGCTGCATTACATACATCTCTAGTAATACTAATTGGATTAAAGACTAAATAATTGGATGAAATACATCTGAATTGCTAGTTAACCTAGACCTAACCTTAATCTCTATTTCCACTTCCGATTCTGACTGTAAGCATGTAGTCCCAAGGTCTTCCGTATTAACCCGTTAATATCTGTTACTGTTAGTAGAGTATAGACCGCCGACCAGCATTCTCCAATTCTGTCCTCACACTTGGTCGTGACGCCCGTGGAACAAAGTGGTAGCAAATATACATTCAGAACTAAAGATGATTGTTTATCAACTTACTGTGTCCAGACTTGTTTATGACTTGTCAAGGCCAGAGAACTTGTGTTGCAGTTGTAAAGGCTGTATTATTAAGTATTCTGGTTTATTGGATAATGTATACTTACAGTTGTAAGTGTTGTTACTATTGATTCGGCATCTGGGATAATAGGTCTTGTTACACTAGATCCAGTGACGCTTTGAGATTTTTATTCTGTTGACAGTGGGAATTCTATGTTTAAATTATCACTTGTATTGCAAGTAGTAGTACAAGAATCTTTCATATCTGTTCTTATAATTCGTAGAATTTTTTCTAGATCCTCAGTAATCACCACAAGGGTTTGTTTTGCAGTCCCTGAGACAACTTAATGACGTATGTTTGGTTGGAGTGAACTAATATTCCTATTATCATCAATACATCTGTATATGGTTATATAAGGGAAATCTTTCTTAATTTTAGATGGTAGAAGGAACTGGCTGCTCGTCTTTCACGAAAGATGTAGTCATTTCCAAATCAAAGTTTCAATACATGAAATAACATTTTGCCTGCTGCTTCTAATAAACAAATAAGTGATTTAATATCTCAACGGTCTCTTGCGTTGCTCTGTTGAAAGATACTTTTACCACTGACTTTGATGATTTCTTGTGCCGAAAGTGTACAACAACCTGTAGCAATTTTCTTGTAATTGGTGAATTCGCGAACAAGAAAATATATGACGTGTAATTATAGCATATCACTGTACTCTATTTGTTCCCAACCAACTAGATAAAAATTGGCACTAGCCTCTGTTTTGTTCAGAGCTTGTTTATCAGTTATATCTTTCATTAAAGCAGAAGCAGCATAGTTATGATTGACTCAATTCAACTATTTGTTTGCGTAGTAAGCATAATGGCTAGACAAAACATCGAATAGGATTCAAAGGAAGCTTAAGGAATGGTTTGCTTCTGATCAGTTTGTGTTTACTTGAGGGAAGTATTTGTGCAAATCTTTCAGTAAGCTTAACTGCTGAATCCGGCTTCAATATTTCTTAGAGTACTGCTTCTGAAAACATATTCGGACCATCAATAATCACCTTACGTAGGCTCACCACTGATCTTAGCCATCAACAGAACCATTAGTAAATCTGCGCTACAAAACACTCATAACGATAATTGTAGTCATCCAGTAAAACTCAGCTCCCTCTTCTGTTTGTAAAACTTGCATTTTGACGATCTTGGTTGATAGCGCTGCAATCGTGCTCGTGGTTGTTGTGTCTTATTTTCTGTATTGCAAACTGTCTATCTCTAGCTTAGGTATCACATCTCGAGTTGCTGACTGAATTCATTACTTAATGTTATATCGACGAGATTGGACATCCTAAGCTTCAGTTTGACAGAGAAAAATCAACTGTCCAATCAACAACAGTGATGTTATTGTAAGTATTGATTTACTCTGAAAATGTTTATTCATGAAGACAAGTCCAGACCTAAATGATCAAGAATTTCAGCTAACGATAGTTTAGTATCCGATATATTATTTCAATGATATAAACTTCGATGAAGGGTGAATAGCAGGTGTATAAGCGTAATTTCCTTTTAAAATTGTCTGAGACAGTGATGCAACTATAGAAAGTACGTTAAAGCTGAGCATGTTACGATATTACCGACCCAAATCGACAACACCCCAACCTATCTGTTTTATCATGCCCTCTCTCATCCTAAACCACGCTTACTAACGTACTCATTACAGTCACATTCACCATATACCATACACTATCTATATCCATCCATCTACCCATCCCTCTATCTATCTGTGAAACAATCAAGAAGACAAACATCAATAACTTAAAGACACTGTATTTCCTTTCATCAATTTGTACACAAATTAATTAATCAATTGAATCACTTCAATTAGTGTTCTTCACAATCAAATAGGATAATCTATTGCCTTCAATTATTCAAAGATGATTCTTCCACTGAATCAAGTTTCTTTGACATCGCCATTCCTATTGAATTTTATATTCAATTTTATATTCTACGTTAATCACATCCTAAAATAAAATATAATTAACAAGTGAATAAACAAAATAAGCACATAGTGCAATGAACAACAATACTAAAAGTAGTAGAATACCCGCTTCCTTAAGAAATTCATTATCATCTTTTATACTGAATTCATCCATTGTATCGTTGTAGCAATTCTTAATAATCGCATTCATATGATAGTTCAGATATTCAACATCATAAAGATAATTAAGATTCCTGGTATCAGTATGACGACTACGACTACCACCACTACTACTACTACCATCACGAATACTGTTACCAATATTATTAAAATTATTATTATTATGATAATCATTATAATAATAATAATAATAATTAATTATTAATTATTATTATCATCATTTTCATTTGTATTATTACTATTACTATCAGCATCATTATTATTATCATTATCACAATTCTTCTTATTATTATCATCATCATCATCTCAATATCGTCATCACAATCATTGCTCCTTAATGTAATCGCTGGCATTAACATCATCGTCATCATCACAGACAACAACATAGGCGGCTTCATCATCATCATCATCATCATCATCATCATCATCATCATCATCATCATCATCATCATCATCATCATCATCATCATCATCATCATCATCATCATCATCATCATCATCATCATCATCATCATCATCATCATCATCATCATCATCATCATCATCATCATCATCATCATCATCATCATCATCATCATCATCATCATCATCATCATCATCATCATCATCATCATCATCATCATCATCATCATCATCATCATCATCATCATCGAGACCCTACAATGGCGACGGGGCTGGTGTTAAAATGGATTCATCAAAAATAGACTTATTATGGGAGCAGCAGCTAAAGCTGATTCAAATGCTTGCGGACGCGAAAATTTCATCTACTTCCTCACCTAGCACATCCACTACCACTGCACCTTCAGTCGATGGCGTTGCAAGCAACATTGCTGAGTTTCACTATGATCCTGATTCAAACATTACTTTTGATATGTGGATTCGGCGATATGAAGATCTGTTTACATTTGATTTTGCAACGCAAGATGATGCTTGGAAAGTCCGGCTGCTACTTCGCAAGTTGGGTCCAAGTGAGTTAGACAAATACAGCAATTTGATCCTGCCGTAGAACCCACGTGACCGCTCATTTGCTGAAACTGTCCAGTCACGATTCACGTGACTGTCAGTCAGACAAGCAAAACTAGGCAATAGTAATAAGATGATTAAGGCAAAAATAGATCAATAAATTAACTAGCTAATTAGCTAGTCAGTCATCTGATAGACAAGTAATTAAGAAATGCCTCATTCAATGAATAAGCGTAAGAATAATCAGGCAGGCAACTGGCCAGGCGTTAAATAGCACAACTAAACCAAAGTAATTAACACTATTAAGTTGTTCCTTCTACCTCGTGTGTAATTGGGTGTAGCGTCGTCGTCCGCATCCTCCGACCGTACACCACATTGTCCATTGACAAATCCTAGAGATGTGGTTACGCTTCAAATACAAGTTACATAACTTATCCCTCCATATAATCTATATACTTTCATCAACACTTATATCCTCAAACTTCGGACACTCATCCATATAATCATTTTTACAGTACAACAAACATAACAGTTCGAGTGAAGTACCTACCTGTGCACCTGATCTGCCTTCATAAATATTATGCATAAATCGACACAATTGTATCAAGTACATGATCAACATAGTCTGTTAGTTAAGAAGGTAATAGGGAAACACACATACCAAACGCTGATGAGAAATGCGTCATGATGAATACTCATGAGAATTAGTCATATTCATAAAATAATACAGTCCTGTGATTGGTTATTAAACATAAGTGGTTTATGCAATGAGACTGAGCCGAAGTGGTGGGCGTTTAATTGAATGTAATGACATGGATGGGTTAATAACGAAGCTAATTAACAGCCATGCGGTTTGAAATGTCATTTCTTTACAACTAGTCTACGTAATATGTATTGCTGCGGTTGAATACATTCAGACTGTTTGGAATGTCTTTCCTATACAGCTGTGGGCTGGCAGTAATATATTTTATACAGTACATACCTGTGTCTAACAATGGAATCAGATGCTATTTGATGACATCCAGATGACTATCTATTTAATTTCTGAACGACATCTCGAAATGTAAGGTTTCTGAACCTCCGATTTTTGGCCTTACTTCTACACACACAACGCCAAATGTTGCCCATGATAAGTCTTTATGGAAAGTTCCCAGAGGTTTGAAGTGCACCCGATATATGACCAAGTTACGTTTGCGGTATTACCAGGGCAACTTCTAACGATTGAACCCACTCTTACGAATGAGAATAAATCAGAAGGCGATAAGGGATGGGAAGGAAGTTATATTTGATCGTGAATATGGCGGTAATGGAATAGCAACATCTAGGCTGGCAAACTAGAGAGAGGGTTGCTTTCCACGATGCGGCGTGACGTGATCTGGTGGTGGTGCGTGACCGAGCAACTTCAGCAATAACTGTCTCCACATTTGAAGATCTAAGAAATTACAGCTCACCTTGTTCTCCTTTGGTATGTCTCAAATTTTAGTGGGTGTTATAATATATTAATTTTTGAAAGAGCGTCTCCTTTGTTGATTCGACACAGTCTTGCGTATGACCAAACTGTTTAGCTACCCATGCTTTTGTTTGTAAAACTGTCCTCTCGTGGTCGTTTAATCCACTTTAGTGTAGTAAGAGAAAAGAGGGACTTGGCCGCACAAAGAGTGGAATCATATCAGATACGACTGCAAGATATTCAGTGTCGCAACTGAAAATACGAAAGGCGATTTTTACAGTGAGTCGGTTAACTGACCACAAGTAGCCTGGACTAAAGTAACCACCGTCTCTGTGCCGAAACCTGAGGTTTCTTTGGCACTCAAATAGATGCTAAGTTTTGATGAGTCATTGGGATTTTTAATACACTTGATTTAGTTACTGGACTCTGATATCATCATCCAGAATCAGCAATATCAATTAAACTCAGTGATAGCCGCTGATTGGTTTTACGAACTTTAGTGGCGAGATAGGCGACACACTCGTCTGTTAGACTTTCTAGAAATATAAAATGTGCATACTGCCATATTGGTGTATGGGCGTTGAAATCATCAAGAGACTGTTTATGTTGCCATTTTATCACCTCTTGTCTGTCATGAGCAATACCATTCGCTGCACACCCATTTTATCGCTTGTTTACCTAAGGGACAGCCTGAATTCGAAGAGAACAGTGGCCATCATCTATAAATTAACACGTAGGTTAAACACTTTCATCATTTTACCTCTGAGCCTCCAGCATTATTCTAGTAAAACCTGTTTATTGGTATTGTCACCTTGGTTGTACATCCATGGGACTGAAGCAAAAGGCTATTTCGGGTCAAATTAATGGCCAGTTCTGAAGGGATTTGTCTGAAGCTCGTGTAAAGGCATTGCAAAGTGCAATTTTACATCAGAATAGACGCGGTCATCGATAACGGGTGGAAGCTACTATTAATAATAAAGTTTTATTAGATGAGTACAATCAGTTTGTTGCATCATAAGCCCTTCAACCTCTTCACCAGGCCAGTATCAATATACAATCCCTTACCAACAACCTGCTGCATACAGTCTTTTAATGCTTTAGGTAGAACAGTCCTGGGGTCCCTAGGCACTTCTAGAACAAGCCTGCTCATCATTTTAGGATTTTATTCTTGCGTTTCAACAATATTTCTGGGACCAAACATGTTCCTGCAGCTGCAGTATATGCGTATTTTCCAACGCAATATTAAAATCACCAGCAACTGCATCTTCATGCATGGAATAAACTCCCGATGTTTAGCACAAAATATAATCTAATCTTTGTCCATTGATTCTTATTCTGCGATATTTATTATGGAGGCTAATGCTTGAATATCCGTAGTAGTTAGGAGATTTGCAGTTCTTAGACAGTTTGCAACATTATTATTGTCGACCAACCTTGTGTATAGCGAGAGTCATGTTCAACTATATTTATGACTACTTGATCTTGACTAGTAAAATGTCAAACTGTTAAGGCAGTTATAGTGATAATGTAGGACGATGGTGCTAATCCATGACATTTTAGTTGATTTATTATTAGTCAATGATAAGTGACATGTCTGGAAGAAGACATGTGATTGGCAATATTGTGTGTCAGACATACGACATTGATCAGGCTTTGTGTATATATATCTTGTGTATTATTGGTTATAATATATTCGTGTGAGTAACAAGTGGCCTTCTTGATAATCGGTCGGATCTTGCGTCTGTGCAATAGACTAAGGCAAGGCTGGGTGTTAGCAATAGGCAATAGCTCGGCAGATAACAGAATCGATGATATCGGCCACCCGTGCTTCAGATATAACAATAAGTCGTTCCGTTTTGTATATTTTTTTAATAATATTAATTGAGAAATTATTAAATTCTAAGGTGCTAATTATATTTTTGTATCACTTTGCATATCATCCTCTGATGTAATGAGTTTGTTGGCTCTTCTAAATCAGTTTCGAACTAGGAAGATTTTAGCACTAAACGGATGTGCCGAATTGAAATTAATATATCGACTTGGATGTATAGGCTTACGGTAAATACTCGGATTAAGAGTTCCATTAAAATATCATTTGACTAGGAAGTCTAAAATTCGTAACTAATTCTGCCCATCTTCACTATCTAAAGTGAATTTGATATGCTAAGAAAACGCGTTGATTCGTTTAGTCGTGATGTGAGGTGTAACATTGCTGGTTACACATGATAATTTCGATGACGCCTTATTCAGATCTGGATACTTGTCGAGTATCGGCTGAAAATAAGGGTTAATTAAATGTTTAAAACGAAGAGGTTATAAGCTACAACCTGTTGCAGTGGTTCCACGAATGTAGAGATTTGTGTTACTATCCACTAGTCTCTTTTTACTAGGGTCCACAAGCAATTTGTGGTGGCTAAGTGAATCCATGCCTATGATAGGTATTTTCACATCGGCGATAGTGAAAATCCAGTGTATGGGTTTTCGTAAACCCACGTCTAAGTAGACATATCGTTTACCATACGTAGCTATGTGTTTTCCATCGGCTGCCTGTAAGTCTAACGCAGCTTCATGATGGCGATCAGATGGAACTGCAGGAAGAACGCTAACTTCTGCGCCAGTATCGACGAGGTAGCGAACCTTCGTTATCACGTCAGTAATAAATAACAGGCGGCTGTTTCCACCGGCTACGGTTGCCGCTAACGCATGCCGGAGGGATAGTTTCCCGGTGCGTCGACAATGGGTTTATGTCTATGGAAACAACAAGGGTCTCTACACTTCTTGGAATTTTTTCCATAGGTGTTGTCGTACCAACATCAATGTGAATTTTCGTTTCGTCGAGGTCGAGACGACGACCTTCTCCGAGACGTACTTCGTCGACGAGAATCGTTCGGTCGGTGTTTTTCCTTCAGGTCAAGAAAACGAGAAAGAGTATTACACAATTTTGTCACGTCGTTTTCGGTGGAATGAGGTTTTTCAATAATGGAAAAAACCTTATTGTTTCGACTACTGGTGATCTCCAGAATTCGATCAGCAGATGAAGCTAGTTCATCTACTGGGTTGTTATTAAACGTTACCAGAACTGCTTGCACTTGTTGTGGCAGTTTTGATAAAAAGAGTTGACGGAAAAGACCTTCGTCGAAAGGTGCGTTGACCAATCCCTTCTCTCATGCGCGATAACATTTCCGTCGCTGAACCGCTACCTAGCTCCATGGTGTGAAACAACTCATCAAGACGCTGTCTGTCGGATAAGACTCCGCGCTTGAGAATTGATCTTTTGAGCTGGTCATAAGGTTCTAGGCAGTCTGGGCTGAAAAAGAAAGGGGCGACGTATATGTTCAATTCACGCGGAAGTGACCTTACGACGGCAAGGAGGAATTGAACACGAGGATCTGTCTCAGCGTCGTCTCGAATTTGGCTTCTGCGTAGCACAACCAAGCTTCTATGTTTTCTGTCCAGAACGGAATGAGCTGAAAGTGTGGGGGTGTGGGAGTTTTAATCTTAAGGAACTTAGGAGTCTGATCAGTCATGCTATATATGCAGTATATGCAAATACCAAAATAAATGCAATCAAAATGTGCAAAAAATGATAATCACACCAAAAATACTATTAAAAATTATAAACAGGAACGAACTCACAGTTATGAACGTGTCCAAATCACGTCGGGTTCACCAATGAAGTGCACCCGATATATGACCAAGTTACGTTTGCGGTATTACCAGGGCAACTTCTAACGATTGAACCCACTCTTACGAATGAGAATAAATCAGTAGGCGATAAGGGATGGGAAGGAAGTTATATTTGATCGTGAATATGGCGGTAATGGAATAGCAACGTCTAGGCTGGCAAACTAGAGAGAGGGTTGCTTTCCACGATGCGGCGTGACGTGATCTGGTGGTGGTGCGTCACCGAGCAACCTCAACTAGTAGTGTCCGCTAAAACAAACATGATCAGCATCAATGTCGAATCCTATGTAACTATTTATTTTTTGGGGATTATTTTTACCGCTACAGGTTGTTGGTACAGACTCCACATATAAAACCAACCAAGTGGGGTGTTTCTTATCTAATACTTTTATTGAAAACTTATAGGTGGCCTTTGTATCAGTTTGTAATAACTGATGATTTTGGCAGAGGGTGAACTGTATTATTCGCATTGACGCGAATCAAAAAACAGACAGATGTAAAGCATATTCTTCAGTCGCTCAAAAATATAATGGGTGTTACATGGAAAACAACCACTTTTACTGTTGACTGTGCACCTGAACAACTTCATGCTCTAAACGAAGAGTATTCAAGCGCCTCGATCACTCTGTGCTTGTTTCACGTATATCAAATTTTCTGAATAAAAGTAAGCTCATTGTATGGACAGAAATGATCGTTTAATTTTTAAATCCACTTGTGGAAAATGGTTGTTTTGAATGGCTCATAGGCGTAGTTATGCCACGGATGCTATTTCATGTCAAATTATTGTTTAGATTTTGGCATTGCGTCCGGATTGTAGATCATATTGATCTAGATCGGGTTGTTGGCGTATATGGACGCTCGTATCGGTTGAGTTCACGGTTACACCGTACTGATTCTCACAATAGATTCACACTATCAGTAGGTAGCAATACCAACAATCGGGTGGGAAACTGTAGCCGACAACTGGAGCACTACCTAGGGAAAGACGACCCTATAGAGATGACAGTCTGAAAGATTTGGTGATGGATTGATCATGGCATAAAAAAAACAAATGCAAAGCACTTTATGCTTCCCTAAATATTACAGATATGATGTAAGTCCTACTCAGATACTGTTATTTCATCTAAGTTCCTAAAGGCCTTCAGGTTGTATTAAGACGTCCGACACCTTTTGCTGAAAAAAGGCTGTTAAAGACTACAAGCGTGGTCGACTTGACGATTTCCTCGCGAATGTAACTACCTCAAAGTTTAAGGAAAGTTACAACACAATTTTCGTCGATCGCTATCTTGTTACTTGCACATGTTGGTTTTATTGTGCATACAGACTTCCGTGTAGATACATCGTGACCACGGTTTTATCTTCACTGTTACATTGCGGCTTTTTGCTTTGTTACAGTTTATATTTCTAGATATATTGTACAATAGTGAACGTTTGACCAGAAGTTACAATATCTTTTGTCAAATACCAGAAAGAGTGTCGAGTTCCGCAATAAGTATCAGCGTCTTTGTGCGCGCATCGCACACCTCACTATTACTAATCCGGCTATTCCATGATGTACGGGCGATGTTACGAAGATTCCTATGGTCAAATATCTGGAGTCGATGCATACCTTGGATTTTCATGGCCCACGTTTCGCAGCTATATGTTAAAATGGCGCGGACTGCTGCGTAGTACACCCGGTCTTTCGTTGAGACACGGACATCCCGTCTGCGCCACAAGTGCCGCAAATTGGCAAATGCCAATCGGGCTTTCTGAATCAGCGCTGAGATTTCGTCAGACACCGACCCACCAGGGGTGATGAGACTTCCGAGATAAGTGAAGCGATCAACGCATTCGATTACATCACTCCCTATAACTAATTTAGGAGAAGAAGCAGGCCAGTCCTGGAGTAGCATTTTGCATTTGGGAGGGGAGGAGCGCATTCCAAATATGCCTGCATTGTTACTCAAGGTGTTCAAGAGACCCTGAATGTTGTGCGCGTCTTCACCAAACAGGACTATATCGTCTACATATTCTAAGTCGAGAAGAGAACCTCCTGGAAGGAGATTGATTCCTGAGGAGTTAAAAGAAGTGAGTGAGATTTCTAAGAGTACATCTATGATGAAATTAAATAAAGAAGGGGATAAGAGGCAACACTGACGGACTCCATATGAGGATGAAATTTCTCGTGACAATTCGCCATATGCTCTGACTCGACTAGTGGTGACCGAGTAGAGGGCCTTTGTAAGGTTAATGTACTTTTAAGGTGTGCCTTTTAATGACAAACATTGCCACAAGACTTCACAGTCTACAAAGTCGAAAGCTGCTTTCAAGTCAAGAAATACAACTATAGTTGGACGTTGGTACATATGTCTGTGTTCGAGGATCTGGTGCAGGGTGAATATGTGATCAATGTAACTTCGTCAAGGTCTGAAACCAGCCTGGTTTTCTCGAGTCTGCTGTTATCCAGTCTCTGTTCTGTAATGTCGAATGATTATAGAGGCTAATATTTTAGATACTATATTAGTCAAACTGATTCCTCTGTGGTTGTTACAAGAGGATTTATGTCCCATTTTGTAAATTGGAACGATCAGCGATCAAGACCAGTCAGATGGGATGGTGTTTAGTTCCCAGACTTTGGCTAATATATCAGTCAACCTGCCAGCTAAGACCGAACTACCATCGTTAAAGATGTCGGTAGACAACCTAACAGGTCCTGCTGCTTTCCCTCGTTTCAATTTGCTTATGGCGTTTTCAACCTCACTGAGAGTTGGGGGACCTGTGTCAGTTTTCCATTCGAAGAGTGAATTGTGCTGTTCCGCTGCATTTAATGGCTGAGGTCAAATGGATGATCATGCTGGGATCCTGTATGCGTGTTTTGGAGACACAGCATACATCAATTGCAAGGAATTCTGATGTTTTAGCTAAGGCAGCTTGTCGGCTGATTTGACACAGCGTACGCACATTAAAAGCTCCAACATGAAGTTCAGAGCGCAGCTTCAGGCGACTTGGTATGACTTTTAGGCAACTCGGGCAACCAGTACGAGTGGCACGCATAGAAAATGTAGTAGGAGAGGTGGTAATAGTAGAAACCAGAGAAGGAGAACATGTTTGATCGTGAACAAGGTGGGCTCGAGTGCAGTTAGAGGTATGAGGACGGTTATTACTTCCCGGTTGCCCACACCGTGGAAGGGATAATAATTTGTCGCACAACTCGTACATTCCAACAAGGCTACCCAATACTTTTAGCAGCATTGTCACTATCCTGTTACAACTTCAGCAATAACTGTCTCCACATTTGAAGATCTAAGAAATTACAGCTCACCTTGTTCTCCTTTGGTATGTCTCAAATTTTAGTGGGTGTTATAATATATTAATTTTTGAAAGAGCGTCTCCTTTGTTGATTCGACACAGTCTTGCGTATGACCAAACTGTTTAGCTACCCATGCTTTTGTTTGTAAAACTGTCCTCTCGTGGTCGTTTAATCCACTCTGATATCATCATCCAGAATCAGCAATATCAATTAAACTCAGTGATAGCCGCTGATTGGTTTTACGAACTTTAGTGGCGAGATAGGCGACACACTCGTCTGTTAGACTTTCTAGAAATATAAAATGTGCATACTGCCATATTGGTGTATGGGCGTTGAAATCATCAAGAGACTGTTTATGTTGCCATTTTATCACCTCTTGTCTGTCATGAGCAATACCATTCGCTGCACACCCATTTTATCGCTTGTTTACCTAAGGGACAGCCTGAATTCGAAGAGAACAGTGGCCATCATCTATAAATTAACACGTAGGTTAAACACTTTCATCATTTTACCTCTGAGCCTCCAGCATTATTCTAGTAAAACCTGTTTATTGGTATTGTCACCTTGGTTGTACATCCATGGGACTGAAGCAAAAGGCTATTTCGGGTCAAATTAATGGCCAGTTCTGAAGGGATTTGTCTGAAGCTCGTGTAAAGGCATTGCAAAGTGCAATTTTACATCAGAATAGACGCGGTCATCGATAACGGGTGGAAGCTACTATTAATAATAAAGTTTTATTAGATGAGTACAATCAGTTTGTTGCATCATAAGCCCTTCAACCTCTTCACCAGGCCAGTATCAATATACAATCCCTTACCAACAACCTGCTGCATACAGTCTTTTAATGCTTTAGGTAGAACAGTCCTGGGGTCCCTAGGCACTTCTAGAACAAGCCTGCTCATCATTTTAGGATTTTATTCTTGCGTTTCAACAATATTTCTGGGACCAAACATGTTCCTGCAGCTGCAGTATATGCGTATTTTCCAACGCAATATTAAAATCACCAGCAACTGCATCTTCATGCATGGAATAAACTCCCGATGTTTAGCACAAAATATAATCTAATCTTTGTCCATTGATTCTTATTCTGCGATATTTATTATGGAGGCTAATGCTTGAATATCCGTAGTAGTTAGGAGATTTGCAGTTCTTAGACAGTTTGCAACATTATTATTGTCGACCAACCTTGTGTATAGCGAGAGTCATGTTCAACTATATTTATGACTACTTGATCTTGACTAGTAAAATGTCAAACTGTTAAGGCAGTTATAGTGATAATGTAGGACGATGGTGCTAATCCATGACATTTTAGTTGATTTATTATTAGTCAATGATAAGTGACATGTCTGGAAGAAGACATGTGATTGGCAATATTGTGTGTCAGACATACGACATTGATCAGGCTTTGTGTATATATATCTTGTGTATTATTGGTTATAATATATTCGTGTGAGTAACAAGTGGCCTTCTTGATAATCGGTCGGATCTTGCGTCTGTGCAATAGACTAAGGCAAGGCTGGGTGTTAGCAATAGGCAATAGCTCGGCAGATAACAGAATCGATGATATCGGCCACCCGTGCTTCAGATATAACAATAAGTCGTTCCGTTTTGTATATTTTTTTAATAATATTAATTGAGAAATTATTAAATTCTAAGGTGCTAATTATATTTTTGTATCACTTTGCATATCATCCTCTGATGTAATGAGTTTGTTGGCTCTTCTAAATCAGTTTCGAACTAGGAAGATTTTAGCACTAAACGGATGTGCCGAATTGAAATTAATATATCGACTTGGATGTATAGGCTTACGGTAAATACTCGGATTAAGAGTTCCATTAAAATATCATTTGACTAGGAAGTCTAAAATTCGTAACTAATTCTGCCCATCTTCACTATCTAAAGTGAATTTGATATGCTAAGAAAACGCGTTGATTCGTTTAGTAAAACGTCTTCAAGAAAGTCTTTTGAATAATGACAAAAGTATCATCTACATATCTGAGACAAACTCCTAGTCTAATGTCATGAGTGAATATATGAGGTTCAATGAGAGCCATAGAAAGATGTACTACAACTGGAGAAATGGAATGTAACCCATTTCTACTTCGTTAGTTAGTTTGTAAAGAATCCCTTTGAAGGTGAATAGAGTTGAATTCATACATAGTTCTAGGGCTTTCATGATTAAACTGATGCTTAATGGACAACGGTTGTATAGTGTATGATCATTTTCTAGTAAACAATTAATGAAAAATAGACAGGTATCAGTTGAAATACTCGTATATAATGATAAATCATCATAACTTACCACCGTTCCAATATCTTTGACTATTAAATCCGATATTTTTGATGCTAAATCATATGTCTTTGACGACACTGTGTAAATTTTGTTACAGTGGTTTCGAAATGTTGCTTGGGTATCTAGAAAGTGCATAAGTTGGGGTGTTGTTGAAGTCAACTAATGGTCACAGTGGGACATCGTGTTCATGAATTTCTAGTAAACCATAGGGACGAGAAGTTGCGCATAATCTATGATATAAAGTGAACCATAGAGAGACCCCAGTGAGTGGTTTCAGTTCTTTTAGGAGTTGATTCGTCCCTGATTTCACTTTAACTAAAAAACAACAGATTTAACGGTCAACATTTCCACAGCGTTTTAACTTGTTTATACATCACTATAGGTGGCAACAGTCAACGTAAAGTCTACAAACTGACAACTCATTTGATATTAGTGGATGTTGATGAATTGATTGATAGAGTGTACAAATAATAATTTAGACAAAATATGATAGCTACATATTTTTCAGTTTCCGGAAGGACAACAGTTATTTTTTATTTACTATACTGTTTGACAATCGTATGGTTCATATCCTTAATATTTTATTATCTTCATGATCAATTTACTAATTATTTCATGTAAATATCATCAACTATCAGATATGTTTCCTGCATTTGACCTTTACACTACAGCTTTAACAGTTGAAAGTGCCAGCACAGATTGTTTGAATACCTTCATCATTTACGTTAGCATCGGCAGAAACTATGGGAAGATCAAGGTCACGTATGAGTTATAGAGTATATCGTTAAACGCTGGGTTTCCGGTTTTCGCGCATGTATTGCATTATCGAACCACTTTGGAAAATGGTTGTTTATATATTTATAAGCAGATTGTAATCTTCTAATCTCTATTTTTTTCATCAATAAGCTTATATGCTACATTTCGTGCTAAACAGAGTGTTCTTATCTTACATTACAATCTCTAAGTAGCCAAATATTGTTCCAACCCGAATTTTGTATTTAAAACAAGGAAGCAATAATTAAATTAATATACTATCCAGGTAACGTCTATACTTTGGTTCTATTCCACTTTTAATCAGGTTGTTAACCTAAAGCGACTTATGTTTGTAACTTATGACCTGGTCGGGTGCACAATGACATAAATATGCAGTAATATCGTAACACATGTTACTATATGCTCAGGTTTACCGTATTTTTGTAATAGTTGGATTACTGCATCAGACGTTTTTATACCTGTTACTTAACACTCTTCGAGGTTTATATCATTTAAATAATATATCGGATACCAAATTGTAGTTAGCTAAAATTCTTGGTCATTTTAGGTCAGAGTTCGCTTTCATTAAGCAACATTCTAGGGCGAAATCACTGCACATAACAATATCACTGTTGTTTATTAGACAGTGGATTATGCTTTGTTAAACTGTAACTTAGGAAGTTCAGTCTCGTCGATATAAAATTAGATAATAAATTCAGTCAGCAACTCGATAAATGATACCTAAGCCAGAGACAAACAGTTTGCAATATAAAAATGTTATGACGCATGGAAAAATAGTTGATATTTCAACGCGATTGGGGTGTCTAGTCTGTAAATGCACGTCTGCCCCATGCTAACTCGGTCTAAAGCCGGAGGTAGAACACAAGACGATAAACCAACCAGGCTAAATCATATTATATTTCACACATCCCTCCATATGTACACAAAGCCTGACCACATAGTCAACCAATTAAGTAACTAGCATCAATACAAAATAGAAGTAATGGTGGATGTGAACTGGAATAACGTATACACAATCAATTAACCATAGTTCATAAATTAAAAAACGATATATCAGTGGTTAATGTGTCATATGAAAGGACAGGGCAAGGGGAACTGAATGGTGATAGAAATAAATTGCTTACCTTGAATACAACCAAAAATACCGAAATAGTCTACAGATAAATAGCTCTCGAAGATAATCAATCTTCTTTAGGTGTTCGACATATCAAAAAATAAGACAAAACAACCATGAGTACGTTCACAGTGGAATGAGCCAAGGTCACCAAGGTGCAGAAACTAATTTTGCCGTCAAGCGTGTCGTAAAAGTTTTGCAAACAGAAAAAGGAGCTGAACTTACGGATGCCTTACTAGATGACTACGAATATCGTTGTGTCTTGTAGTGCAGATTTACTAATGTCAGTCGATGGTTGATGGCTAAGATCAGTGTTGAGCTTACGTAAGGTGAGTACTGGCGGTCGGAATAAATCTTCAGAGATATATTAAAACCGGATTCAGCAGTTAAGCCTACTGAAGGATTCCCACAAGTATTATCCTTAAGTAAACACAAGCTAATTAGAAGTAAGCCATTCTTTATCCTTACTCTGAATCCTGTTTGATGTTTTTTCCAGTCATTATGCTTACTACGCAAACAAATCGTTGAGTTGAGCTAATTATAACAATATTGCCTCTGCTCTAATAAAAGATATAACTGATAAAGAAGCTCTGAACAAAACAGAGGATAGTGTCACTTTTTATCTGGTCGGTTGGAAACAAATAGTGTAGTGGTATGCTGTAATTATGCTCCACATATTTTCTTGTTCGTAAGTTTGACAGTTACAAGAACATTATTTATGGTTCCCGTAGTTTTGGGATAAGAAACTTCTAAATCCAGTGATAAAAGTATGTTTCAACTGGGAAACTCAAGGGATCATTTAAATATTAAGTTCCTTACTTGTTTATTAGAGGCAAGAAGCAAAGTGTTATTTCATGTATAGAAACTTTGATTTGAAAATAACCACATTTTTCATGAAAGCCAAGCAACCAATTTCTTCGAGCATCTAAAATATATCTAATATATATAAAATATATAACTACCTACGGATTTATTGATAACAATGCAATTATTAGTTCTCTTCAACCAAATATATGTCACTAAGTTATCTCAAGGACTGCAAAATAAACTATTGTAGTGATTGATGAGGATATAGTAAAACATTCTACAATTTAAAAGTACGGACATAGAAAGTCTTCGTACTACAACTCGCAGTACAAGTGATAAATAAAACAGTATCCCCACCACCTCGAAATGTCAATGAATTTCGCGTAGTAAGACCACCTTTTTATCTTTTACAATTGTATTGTAACTATAAAATTGAAGTTAGTTTAATTACAGTCAATTTAATGAATACTGGTTAGGCTTAATGTAGTTAGTAATTTAGAGAATTAATGAGCCTCATATGAGATAATCATAACTAACATACGTTGCCATATGCTTCACGGTGATAAATTTGCTAATTTTAGTGAATATCGCCTATTGTGTCTATGAATAACCTTTGGAAAGCAAAGGTCACCTAGCTATCGGTATTTCGCACTTTAAATATGATAACGGAACTCTATATGCACATGAGATTGTTCAAAAGATGTGATATCAGCTAGGCCTTTCATTAGTTTTTCTTAGCACAGTTTATCATGCATATTTTCCGTCTCGGTTGTAATAGCTATAAGTGGCTATTTTCTAAACAGTCTACGGCCTTGTAATAAATGTAGCTTGAAGAAAACTTGACTTTAACTTACTTGGTGTTGCTGTCGAAAAATACTGATTATCGAAAGTATAACACTACGAGTGAATGATATTTAAACAGCATAACCCCACTGAACCAGCAACCACTTCAAATAAGATACTACCCGGAAATCTAAATATGTGCTTTCCAATATGTCAGTCAGCCATTAGAGAAGCTAAGGACAACACTATGCGACGAAGTAGTTTATTTGAAAGGTATTACAAATTATAAAACTTATGTAAAGGAAAAAATTAGAACTAAAGGTCTTTAACTCCAAAAGCGAAGGTACATTTTATCGCAAGCGGCGTTGTGTTGAGGCATGACTTCACCTTACAACACTGTTGATAGCTTCATGGAACAAGCTGCCGACGATTCGTTGTGATCCATCGATTGCTTGGATTGCTCGCGTTTAGTCTATTTTGTTTAGGTGTGCGATGCGTGCACGAAGACGAGGATACTTATTGCGGAATTCAACACTCGCATCCGGTACTTGACGGACAACTCGAGGCAACTCATGAAAAACATTATAACTTTTGGTCCAGCGTTCACTGTCGCATAATATATCTAGAAATAAAAACTGTAACAAACTAAAGTACTGGAATGTAATAGCGCCAGCAGCCCGATCAATAAGGTCTATAATCCGGACGCAATGTCGAAATCTAAACAATAATTTAAAATTAAGTAACGTACGTGGCGTAACTACTCGTATGAGCCATTCGATACAACCATTTTTTGACAAATGGAATTGAAAACTAAACAATAGCTTTTTTCCATATAATAAACTTACTTTCTTCCGGAAGCTTTGGCATACGTGAAACAAGCATAGAATGATCGAGGCGCTTGGGAACTCGTCGTTCAGAGCACGAAGTTGTCCAAGTGCACAGCCAACAGTAAAAGTGGTTGTTTTAGATGTGTCACCGATTATATTTTTGAACGACTGGAGAATCTGCCTTGTGTCTGTTTGTTTTTCGGTTTGCGTCAATGCGAATAATACAGTTCGTCCTCTGCCAAAACCATCAGTTATTACAAATTGATACAAAGGCCACCTATAAGTTTTCATAAAAAATACTAGATAAGACATACCCCATTTTATTGGTTTTATATGTGGAGTCTATACCATTAACCTCTGGGAACTTTCCATAAAGACTTACCATGTCGTTCCGTGCAAAGATGATTTTTGAAACATTACCACACTGTCCCGAAGGACCTCAACCTTCCCAATTGTACTCGAACGTCGTATAAGGTCATTAAGATTACCAATACCTGGACAATTTACACATACACAAATCTTACGTTCGTAGACCTTTGTCCTCATATTTCTAATATTACTGTAAAGGAGAACTTTGCCAAGTTCTGTATACGCCAGATCCATAACTTCGAGAGGATCCGTGTTCCTCTCGACAAAAGGTTGGATAACACTACTCTCAGCATCGCACAATCTACGTCTCGAGCCATAAAGGTGGTAGTGCATGGATGGTAATGCTCTGTCTGGAAGTGTGATATTTCATATCCAGCTGGAGAGTACCGCACTCTTATTTTTGACTGGCAACCTAAATACTGACACCTAATAGAGCATGAGTATCATAAGAGCAAACAAACATGCCCCTTATTACGAAGTCCAGCACCCCGAGGAGGACGTGAGATACTGAACGTGCATTGGTATAGTGCATACTGGTACTTCATGTCACCGGACCTGTCTAGGTAACGACTTAAAGTGACAACATAGTAAGTGTTCGACTCCTGAAATAGGTTACTTAATTTTAATAACACTTACACTCATGAACTCCTCCAGTGCCTGATGAAACTGTATCCAAGTAGGAAAAGTTCGAGACAGCATAATTCGTCGGAAAAGTTCACCTACGTTGGACGATCCACCCACAACAATACTAGAGCTAGCACTCGGCAAGTTGTTTTCAGGCAACATCCAGCCAAATTATAACAATACTTAATGATGGGAGTCATTATAAACCATTTGAATTTATACTATGCTTAGACAAAGCACTGTCAGGCACACTTGCTGTTGATTAGTTCTTGATCCAGTAGACCAAAATACTGGGCCACATTTGGCATTGTGCATATAAAGGTGAAGTCAAAAATCCGAGGTTCAGCAAGGCTGCATTTAGAGATGACATTTATGAATTACATAATTGGTCATCTGGATGTCACCAAATAGACATTTCATTCCATTGTTTGATAAAGTAATGTACTGTCTAAAAAATATTACTGCTAGCACACAGCTGTATGAGAAGGACATGTCAAGCAGTGTGAATGTATTCAACTGCAGCAATACATAGTACTTGTAGTAGTTATGAAGAAATGACATTTCAAACCGTCCAAAAGTATCCAAGTGTCATACTATCGGTTTAACAGACAAGAATTAAAGGTAAACCACATTTTAATTTGTTCACATGTACCAAATCCAAACAACCAACTGTGTATAAATAAAAGCGAGCTCAGTGTAAATCAAGGCGAACAAAGTGTGAATTATCATTAATTCACCTTTAGATAAACTATTTAGGCGTATGTCTACAAATTTACGCTTTAAGTAGACTATTTAGGCTGACTTTGTATACAGGTGACGCATCAAAGTATGCCCAGGTCACGACCCTGAAATGTACTGCTATCAAACAAGACTAATTATGGGAGGTCAATTAGTAAATAAATAGACATGTCTATTTATTTACAACAGACAGGCGTAAAATGTTACATTGTCGTCTTTATTTTACTTTGTTCACCATTGAAATTAGCCTTTATTTACACATTACTGGTTGTTTGGGTAGTGTCGTAATGTGTTAACAGGGCTTGACACTGAGTGGCACATACCTTGAATTTGCCTCCAACATCCTAAAAAAATCAACCAATGGGAATCAAAATAGAATTGGGGCGCAATTTTCGACGGTGACTGTCTTTAGTTATTTTGGCATCGTCATGATATTTGTAATTACTGTTATGTCAGAAATGGCCCGGAGGTGAAATGATGCTTTTGCATACTATGTACTGTTGCTAATAACATACAGAACCAGGTATTTTCCCTATAAATATTCTTATTTTTACTACTTTTTCATTTACTGTGAGGTATGTGGTAACCAGTACTGCCGTTCATTTTCTCCTCACTGACCTTGCTAATTGTGATTGCTTGTGGTGGTTTTTAGTGTACTAATTACTCTAATTATCACAAGGTCGTTGTAACCATGTCCTCGAGGACATGAAGATCTTCATGGTGCTGCCCACGTTTATCTTAGCGGACACTACTAGTTGAAGGCTCTCGGTCACACATCACCACCAGATGAATCGCGATCCGACGTGAGTGACAACTCGCCTTCTAGTTAGCCAGCTTAAACATTGCTATCCCATTGACGCTCTACTCGCAATCAACTGAACGGCTTGTACACCGTCTGTTGTTTGCTCTACTGGATGATGTCAAGAGGAATAACCTTCGAGGCGAGCCAATGTTTGTCTATAGATAACTCATTGTAATTTGAGGGTAGTGGTGCTTGTTGTGCGTACCCTTCTACTAAATGGTGGATGATCCTGGCATAATGAGATCGCGGTGTGCAGCTGTTTTCGGGAAGATTTATTCTGGTTGCTGTGTGGGGTGTGGTGAGTGGTCACTGTAACGGACAGGAGTGTGTGTTTCGACGTCCTCGGAAAAGTAGTTTGTCATTGGATAGTAGGTGATCTTGTGTTGAAAGTCTGAGGCCCGGGCTTCATCATGTGTTTCGCCTCGAGTGTTTGTTCAACCTTGCCTGTGTGATGGAAGTGAGTAGCTGTGATCTGCTATTTTAATAATAACAATAATAATAGTTTATTTTGAAGTAGCATTTTGTACATGAGAGCATACCAATTTTCAGTCATGATCAGGATGATATAGCTTGTTTTTAAAAGGGTTTAGATAGTGAGTTACGTTTGAGGAATTCACACTATATGAAGATACTAATTAATTACAGAGCCGACGATAACATGGATCACAGTTTACAGTACTAGGGTACCAGATGTATATTTTGTACAGTGCGCTTCCAACAATCAACTGCGCGCTTTTCGTCTGTGGCTCTGTAATTTCGAGGAATAGCTTCTAATAAGCAGACTGGACCAAAGAGACTATCCAGAAACGGGATAAGGCAAAGTATTTGAAATTTGGGTAAGTGAGCTAATCTATGTGGGTTGATCTTGAGCAGTGAGTTATTGATGCATTAGTTACGTTGCTAACCAGTGTTAAGTGTGAGTTTGTAGCGGTAAATAATCCCCAAAATAAATAGTTACATAGGTTTCGACATTGATGCTGACCATGTTTGTTTTAGCGGACACTACTAAGTTGAAGGCGCCCGGTCACGCATCACCACCAGATCTCGCCACGCCGTACCGAAACAAGCAACCCTCTCTAGTTTGCCAGCCTAGACGTTGCTAACCCATTGCCGCTCCATTCCCGATCAAATATAACTTCTCTTCCATCCTTCATTGCCTTCTGATTTCTTCTCATTCGTAAGAGTGGGTTCAATCGTTAGAAGTTGTTCTGGTAATAATCCAAACGTAACTTGGTCATATACCGTGTGCAACTTCATTGGTGAGCCCGACGTGATCTGAACACGTTCAAAACTGTGAGTTCGTTCCTGTTTGTCGTTTTTAACAGTATTTTTGGTGTGATTATCATTTTTTTGGCACGTTTTAATCGCATTTATTTTTATATTTTTATATATTGCATTTATAGCATGACTGATCAGACTCCTAAGTTCATTAAGATTAAAACTCCCACACCCCCGAACTTCCAGCTCATTCCTTTCTGGACAGAAAACATAGAAGCTTGGTTCTGCTACGCAGAAGCCGAGTTTCGAGACCACGCTGTGACAGATCCACGTGTTAAATTCCTTGCCGTCGTAAGGTCACTTCCGCGTGAATTGAACAGGTACGTCACCCCTTTCTTTTTCAGCCCTGACTGCCTAGAACCCTATGACCAGCTCAAAAGATCAATTCTTAAACGCGGAGACTTGTCCGATAGACAACGTCTTGATGAGTTGTTCCACACCATCGAGCTAGGTAGTGGTTCAGCAACGGAAATGTTGACGCGCATGCGAGAAGTAATTGGTCAACGCACCTTCGACGAAGGTCTTTTCCGTCAACTCTTCTTATCAAAACTGCCACAACAAGTGCAAGCAGTTCTGGTAACGTTTAATAACAACCCAGTAGATGAACTAGCCTCATCTGCTGATCGAATTCTGGAGATCACCAGAACTCGCGACAATCAGGTTTATTCCATTACCGAAAAACCTCAGGCCACCGAAAACGAAGTAACGAAATTGTGTAATGCTCTTTCGCGTTTTCTTGACCTGAAGGAAAGACACCGACCGGACGATTCTCGTCGACGAAGTACGTCACGGAGAAGGTCGTCGTCTCGATCTCGACGAAACGAAAATTCACATTGGTGTTGGTACCACAACACCTATGGAAAAAATTCCAAGAAGTGTAGAGACCCCTGTTGTTTCCCTAGACATAAACCGATTGTTGACGCATCGGGAAACTACCCCGCCGGCACGCGTTAGCGGCAACCGTAGCCGGTGGAAGCAGCCGCCTGCTATTTATCACTGATGTGATAACGAAGGTTCGCTACCTCGTCGATACTGGCGCAGAAGTTAGCGTTCTTCCTGCAGCTCCATCTGATCGCCACCATGAAGCTGCGTTCGATTTACAGGCAGCCGATGGAAAACACATAGCTACGTATGGCAAACGATACGTCTACTTAAACGTGGGTTTACGAAAACCCATACACTGGATTTTCACCATCGCCGATGTGAAAATACCCATCATAGGCATGGATTTACTCAGCCACCACAACTTGCTTGTGGACCCTAGTAAAAAGAGATTAGTGGATAGTAACACAAATCTATACGTTAGTGGAACCGTGGCTACAGGTTGTAGCTTATGTCCTCTTCGTTTTAAACATTTAATTAACCCTTATTTTCAGCCGATACTCGACAAGTATCCAGATCTGAATAAGACGTCATCGAAATTATCATGTGTAACCAGCAATGTTACACATCACATCACGACTACAGGTCAACCTGTATTCTCCAAAGCACGCCGACTCGCGCCTGAAAAACTAAGGATTGCGAAAAACGAATTCGATCATATGATTGACTTGGGAATAATTCGACCTTCCAGTAGTCAATGGTCATCTCCATTACATATGGTCCCGAAGAAAGATAGCAATGACTGGCGTCCCACCGGTGATTACCGACGTCTTAACGCCCAAACTACGCCTGATCGTTACCCTTTACCGCATATCCACGATTTAACGGCCACTCTGAAGGGAATGACAATATTTTCAAAACTCGACTTGGTAAAGGCGTACAACCAAATACCGATGTCTGAAAATGATATTCCGAAAACCGCTATCGTAACTCCATTTGGCCTTTACGAATTCCTCCGAATGCCTTTTGGGTTGAGGAACGCAGCACAAACATTCCAACGTTTCATTGATGACGTGTTCCGCGGGCTTGACTATGTCCATGCATACGTCGACGACTGCCTGATAGCAAGTCCAGACGAGGTAACACATATGAAACACTTGGACACAGTCTTTAGTAGACTGCAACAATATGGAGTAACCATAAACATACAGAAATGCCAAATCGGAACAACCTCGTTGGACTTCCTGGGACATACTATTGATGCGAATGGTATACAACCCCAAAAACACAAGGTGGCGGCTATTCTGGAATACCCGGAACCAACCACCATCAAGCAGTTGCGAGCTTTCAATGGATTGGTAAGTTTCTACAGACGGTTTATACCGAACTGTGCATCTGTCATAAAACCACTAACGGATCAGCTTCGTGGAAATAAAAAAGTGGTCACAATGGATGCAGACTCAAAGAAAGCCTTTACTGCGACTAAAGAAGCAATAGCCAATGTGACTATGCTGGCACATCACAATACCGAAGCCCCTGTCAGCATCGCGGTTGACGCATCTGACTCAGCGATTGGCGCAGTTCTGCAACAATGGGCTGACAAAGCTTGGCAACCATTAGCATTTTTCTCAAGACGACTAAACGATACCGAATCACGATACAGCACTTTTGGTCGTGAACTGCTAGCCATGTACTGTGCTGTGCGACATTTTCAACATTCCATCGAAGGCCGGGAATTTACAATATTCACCGACCATAAACCACTGACGTTTTCTATGAGGTCATCTTCAGATAAGTACTCTCCGCGAGAGTCGCGTCATCTAGACTACATTTCCCAGTTCTCTACTGATATACGACATATATCTGGGGCTAACAATGTAGTTGCCGACGCCTTATCACGAATACATGCCTTGAATCGTATCCAAGGAATCGACCTTGTTGAACTAGCTCGACTTCAAAATGAAGACAATGATCTTCATCACGAGTTATCCACAACAACGCTTAAACTCCAAACAAAGACGATTGGAAAAGGTAAGAACACTTTAATTTGTGATTATTCTACAGGTACAGCCCGTCCAATCGTTCCCAAGAGTTATCGACGAATCATCTTCGACACATTGCACAACCTCTCTCATCCTGGAGTTCGTGCTACGTCTAAACTAATTGCTCAGAGATTCTGCTGGCCAAGGATGAATAAGGACATCAAAGAATGGGCACGCTCCTGTGTGGCATGTCAAAAGAGCAAAGTAATTCAGCACAATAAATGTCCTCTAGGCACTTTTCCAACTCCCGACGCTCGATTCAACCACGTCCACCTTGATTTGGTAGGACCCTTACCTGAATCAAACGGATTTTCTTATCTTTTGACATGCGTGGACCGTTTTACACGCTGGCCAGAAGCGATTCCCTTAAAAGACATCACTACTGAAACGATTGCTCGTGCTTTCGTCGAACGATGGATAGCGAACTTTGGTTGTCCATCTACAATAACGACAGACCGTGGACGTCAGTTTGAATCTGGATTGTTCCACTCTCTGACAAAACTTCTTGGAGCGACGCGCTTCCGAACAACAGCCTACCATCCACAATCTAACGGTTTGGTAGAAAGATTTCATCGACAGCTGAAAGCATCACTTTCAGCTACAAACATGCCGCAGTGGACAGAGGCTTTGCCACTAGTCTTACTCGGTATCCGAAGCATGGTAAAAGAAGATGTCGGGTGCAGCGTGTCTGAACTAGTTTACGGAACGACTCTTCGATTACCAGGTGAGTTTGTGGAAACTGCTTCCACCTCGACAAACTTGGATATAAATTCTTACGTGAACCGGCTTACAAATGCTATGCGTTCAGTTAAGCCAGTTCAAACTCGACGACAATCGACAGACGTTTTCATCCAACCCGCCTTAAAATATAGTACACACGTTTTTGTACGTCGTGACGCTCTACGCCGACCTCTTGATGCGACCATACAAGGTTTTGAAACGTGAAATAAAGTACTATACGATCGATAAGAATGGACACGAAGAGAACGTCAGCATTGACCGCCTCAAAGCAGCTTACCTAGAAGGTAAACCCTTCGATGTCCAACTCGCCACAACACCGCCGAAACTCGACATGAGCAAAGTCGCCATGCCTCAAGCAACAACCAATGAGCAAGTGGAAATTCAGAAGAGCTCCATAACGCCGAGAGCTACACGTTCTGGTAGAAATGTACGATTTCCAGAACACTTAAATGAATATTACGTCTATTAATTTTCTTTCTAATTTTCCACTATGTGTATTGTGAATATCTATATATACAAATAAAAAAAATTGAATAAAAATATTTTGTTTTTACTTTATGGTATGCATTTTTGTTTACACATTTTCGTATGTTTTAAAAAAATATATCAAAAAAAACCTTTTTTATTTATTCATGTTAGCGTTGCCGACATTTTATGCGTTTTTGTAGCTGTATTTAGCCGCCAAATTGCTTTTAAATATATATACATATATATATATATATATTAATGAAATGCATATATTTAATTTTTTTTTTCTTTTGGTTTTCCAGGACGCCTGGAAACGACCAGAAGAAAACGGAAGAGAACGATAACATTTTGTACATTTTTTTTTATGTAACGACACCCTAGCATAGGCACTGACGGCCAGAAGCTGCACAACATCCAAGCTATCAAAGGAACGTTTACCAATGTTTAACGCGTTGGGACACTACTAAGTTGAAGGCGCCCGGTCACGCATCACCACCAGATCTCGCCACGCCGTACCGAAACAAGCAACCCTCTCTAGTTTGCCAGCCTAGACGTTGCTAACCCATTGCCGCTCCATTCCCGATCAAATATAACTTCTCTTCCATCCTTCATTGCCTTCTGATTTCTTCTCATTCGTAAGAGTGGGTTCAATCGTTAGAAGTTGTTCTGGTAATAATCCAAACGTAACTTGGTCATATACCGTGTGCAACTTCAAGTTGCTTAAAGAGAACGAATTCCTTACGAGAGCAGGCCACAAACTCGGGAAGACGGTGACATAGAAGAATATATGAAATAGAAGCAAGGAATGAATTTAATTAGTGGTAGCAAAATAATAATTTTCAAACCAGAATCTTTTTTTCCGTTTTTTCTACTACAACGTACATGATTGCAGTGTTTGCAGTTTCGAAGCCTTAATAAGCTATTGCTGATTAATTCAAGGCTAAGTGGTGAGCTGTCGAAGATTTGGTACAAATCTTTGGATTCTAAATATGGAATTATTAGTCGTTTGAATATGAAGATAGATTTAGTAACGCGAGCATTCTGTGGTAGTTTATTCCTGAGTTTGCTGTAGAATACATTAAAGAATTCACAACGATATTGTGTTTGGTATTTATTGACAAGTAATGTTGCCTCGTAATTCCAGAGATCCTATCTAGGTTGATTATTTTATAGAAGTTATTTTATTAAGTTATATTGTTATTATTAAGTTATGTTGTAGTCGGCAACGACACACGGGTTATAAAGAGTGTATTTCACACTTAGTTGTGTAGTTCATGTTACTGTTAGTTCCCAGAATTCAACGTGTGAAACTTCCTTGTACACTTTCTACATATATCCTTTCCATGCTATTCATGCTCGAAAAGATAATTAAGCAGTATTAGAGTGTAGGTTCTACACATATCTTAAACAAAGTAAGTTTAGGCTCTGTTGTATAGAAGTTTTTAGGCAGGAAGCCTGCTAATATCCTAATTTTGGCGATTAAAGATGAGGCGTGTTGCTTGTTGATCGGAGTATTTAGACCTAGGATTCATTCGAATAAAACGTGAACTGGGGAGGGGGGGTTGTAGTTGCCTATGTGCATAGTTCCACATTTACAGCAGTTAAGTGGTAGTTGCTATTTTTGGCTCCAGGAAGTTAGGCTATCGAGGTCCTGTCGAATTAGAATTGTACCTTCTAAAGCACCCGGTTTAAAGCCATATACAATCTTCAGATCGTCCGCATATAAATACGGTCGGCTATGTTTTGTAACGTTATTTATGTCATTTATGTAAATAATGAACAATAAGGGACTCGGTATACTTCCCTGTATGACGCCGCTGGTAATTGGTTTCGATTACAGTAGACTGTTATTAAACCTTACTTATTGTTTTCTTCCTTCCAGGATTAACAGTCGTCTCAGATCTGAAGGCATTCTTGGGCCTCCTCCATACATACCTGAAGTCCGTTTAACCGGGCAAAACTTCTGCACATAACAGAACCAGTCTCTTGCTACCCTGCTGGTTCCCCAACCGGCAACTGCAGCTATACTAAGATTTGCTACGAACGTAATAAAACTGCTTCCACTTCTTACAGCTACCTTAATACCCTAAACTCAGTTACCATAGACGAGACAATCCGAAACACTTATACTCAGTCCTACTCTGAAACACGAACACCAACCAACTTATCGATACGCTGTCTGGCCAAAAGTTGAAATATCTGACACCATACCCGACGATAGTTTAAAGCCTTTCATCTCAATTAATACCTTGGCACCTAACTTGCTCAAAACAAATGTATTATTGCAGGACCTTACACTTCGTAAAAATTTACAGTTACTCGTCATCTGGATAAACGCTAGTTAGCTAATAAACAAAATTAACTATCTCAAAGCCTTTTCATTACTATAATTGTAGAATTATTGATTGCCTAATAAATCACATCACTTTGTATTTACACATCAAATGTCTGTTCATTTTCTATCTATTTTAAATGGTTAATAGTGCATGTTTCCATTTTGTTCCAGTCTATTTTTACCCATCTATCACCCCTTATACAACACTTTACAATTTCGATGACAATTTGACCTTTTAATTATTTTGGGTTTATTAGTTGTCTATAAACCTATTCACACTGAATTTATACTATGACTACATATTGGACCCTTTAGAATTGTGTCAATAATTTTCCCTAGCGTCATATATATATATATGATAATTCATATTTGCATTTTAGTCAAACAATATATATATATATATATATATATATATATATATATATATATATATATATATATATATATATATATATATATATATATATATATATATATATATATATATATATATATATATATATATATATATATATATATATATATATATATATATATATATATATATATATATATATATATATATATATATATATATATATATATATATATATATATATATATATATATATATATATATATATATATATATATATATATATATATATATATATATATATATATATATATATATATATATATATATATATATATATATATATATATATATATATATATATATATATATATATATATATATATATATATATATATATATATATATATATATATATATATATATATATATATATATATATATATATATATATATATATATATATATATATATATATATATATATATATATATATATATATATATATATATATATATATATATATATATATATATATATATATATATATATATATATATATATATATATATATATATATATATATATATATATATATATATATATATATATATATATATATATATATATATATATATATATATATATATATATATATATATATATATATATATATATATATATATATATATATATATATATATATATATATATATATATATATATATATATATATATATATATATATATATATATATATATATATATATATATATATATATATATATATATATATATATATATATATATATATATATATATATATATATATATATATATATATATATATATATATATATATATATATATATATATATATATATATATATATATATATATATATATATATATATATATATATATATATATATATATATATATATATATATATATATATATATATATATATATATATATATATATATATATATATATATATATATATATATATATATATATATATATATATATATATATATATATATATATATATATATATATATATATATATATATATATATATATATATATATATATATATATATATATATATATATATATATATATATATATATATATATATATATATATATATATATATATATATATATATATATATATATATATATATATATATATATATATATATATATATATATATATATATATATATATATATATATATATATATATATATATATATATATATATATATATATATATATATATATATATATATATATATATATATATATATATATATATATATATATATATATATATATATATATATATATATATATATATATATATATATATATATATATATATATATATATATATATATATATATATATATATATATATATATATATATATATATATATATATATATATATATATATATATATATATATATATATATATATATATATATATATATATATATATATATATATATATATATATATATATATATATATATATATATATATATATATATATATATATATATATATATATATATATATATATATATATATATATATATATATATATATATATATATATATATATATATATATATATATATATATATATATATATATATATATATATATATATATATATATATATATATATATATATATATATATATATATATATATATATATATATATATATATATATATATATATATATATATATATATATATATATATATATATATATATATATATATATATATATATATATATATATATATATATATATATATATATATATATATATATATATATATATATATATATATATATATATATATATATATATATATATATATATATATATATATATATATATATATATATATATATATATATATATATATATATATATATATATATATATATATATATATATATATATATATATATATATATATATATATATATATATATATATATATATATATATATATATATATATATATATATATATATATATATATATATAATATATGAAAATATTGCTTGGACTGTCACACTGTTGTGAGAGCTACTACTCTTGGGAGGGCTGTAAACTCCTCCAATCAGGATTTAGTGAAGTCAATCCGAAAGTGGCTAAATGGGTCTTTGAGTCTGGTGTGGGCGCTGTGACTGAGGTAAACAGTGTTGAGAAGGCTTTTTACATAGATAGTAACCATACCTTATGCCCCTTGCTCCTTGTCTCACTGGAACACTGCAGTACCCTACATACCCACTTCATCATCTGGGACTTCTGGTGTTAACCGTGTTTCGATAGGGACTATTATTTTCGGACTCGGGCTACAGAGCCGGGATAATTTTCTCATCTTTGCCCTGACGTTACTGTAGAATCACTTTGTTGGATGCCGCAGTACTGTTACTTCTGATTAGATGTTTCATGAGGATACATTTCTAGTGGATAGGGCTATATTTGAAAAAGGCCAGTCCCCCTAGAAGAGCACTAAGAGAGTTTTTTGACAGGTCGGCGTATGCACCCTCCTCTTCATCGACTTGGTCACCTTTGAATGATGTTATATCTGCCTAGCGCAGAAGACACGGTTGTTTGGATGAAAGCTTCAGTGGATTTTTGGCATCCGAGTCTGAGTTTGCTCACGCTTGGCACTATACCAGGTGTGTAAGACCTAGTCCAGGTCGTCCTTGGTCAGTCTCTTGGTACTTGTGCTTTCCCACATGCTGGTAATAAAAATTAATTACTGATTGGTCGAACAACCCGTACATTCGAAGAAGGCTACTTAATACCTTTAGCAGGATTGACACTAGCCTGTTACAAACTCAGCAATAACTGTCTCCACGCCAAGAAAGTCTGGTTTTCTCGAAGCCACATTTGTTACAGGGCCGTGGACTGTTTAGAAAATAGCAATCAGACAATCACTTATAGCTATTACAACCGAGACGGAAGATTTACGTGATAAACGGTGCTGAAGAAAACGAGTGGCAGGCCTAGCTGATATCACATCTATGGGACACTCTCATGTGCGTGTAGAGTCCCATTAGCATATTTTAAATGCAAAATACCTCTAGGGTTGATAGCTGTGTTATTTGCTTGCCTAAAGTTATTCGTAGACAAATTAAGCGGTGTTCGTTAAAATGAGCAGATTTATTACGGTGAAGCACTTGGTAAAGTATCTTAGTTATCATTGTCTCCGGTGAAAATCATTACTTCTCTAAATTGCAAAGTGAGTTAAACCTGGCCAGTATTCACTAATTAGACTGTTATTAGACTAAATTAATTGAAATTTCACAGTGTCAATACAACTGTAAAAGACAATATAGAGGTCTTGTTACACTAGATCCAGTGACGCTTTGAGATTTTTATTCTGTTGACAGTGGGAATTCTATGTTTAAATTATCACTTGTATTGCGAGTAGTAGTACAAGAATCTTTCATATCTGTTCTTATAAATCGTAGAATTTTTTCTAGATCCTCAGTAATCACCACAAGGGTTTGTTTTGCAGTCCCTGAGACAACTTAATGACGTATGTTTGGTTGGAGTGAACTAATATTCCTATTATCATCAATACATCTGTATATGGTTATATAAGGGAAATCTTTCTTAATTTTAGATGGTAGAAGGAACTGGCTGCTCGTCTTTCACGAAAGATGTAGTCATTTCCAAATCAAAGTTTCAATACATGAAATAACATTTTGCTTGCTGCTTCTAATAAACAAATAAGTGATTTAATATCTCAACGGTCTCTTGCGTTGCTCTGTTGAAAGATACTTTTACCACTGACTTTGATGATTTCTTGTGCCGAAAGTGTACAACAACCTGTAGCAATTTTCTTGTAATTGGTGAATTCGCGAACAAGAAAATATATGACGTGTAATTATAGCATATCACTGTACTCTATTTGTTCCCAACCAACTAGATAAAAATTGGCACTAGCCTCTGTTTTGTTCAGAGCTTGTTTATCAGTTATATCTTTCATTAAAGCAGAAGCAGCATAGTTATGATTGACTCAATTCAACTATTTGTTTGCGTAGTAAGCATAATGGCTAGACAAAACATCGAATAGGATTCAAAGGAAGCTTAAAGAATGGTTTGCTTCTGATCAGTTTGTGTTTACTTGAGGGAAGTATTTGTGCAAATCTTTCAGTAAGCTTAACTGCTGAATCCGGCTTCAATATTTCTTAGAGTACTGCTTCTGAAAACATATTCGGACCATCAATAATCACCTTACGTAGGCTCACCACTGATCTTAGCCATCAACAGAACCATTAGTAAATCTGCGCTACAAAACACTCATAACGATAATTGTAGTCATCCAGTAAAACTCAGTAGTAAACTCAGCTCCCTCTTCTGTTTGTAAAACTTGCATTTTGACGATCTTGGTTGATAGCGCTGCAATCGTGCTCGTGGTTGTTGTGTCTTATTTTCTGTATTGCAAACTGTCTATCTCTAGCTTAGGTATCACTTCTCGAGTTGCTGACTGAATTCATTACTTAATGTTATATCGACGAGATTGGACATCCTAAGCTTCAGTTTGACAGAGAAAAATCAACTGTCCAATCAACAACAGTGATGTTATTGTAAGTATTGATTTACTCTGAAAATGTTTATTCATGAAGACAAGTCCAGACCTAAATGATCAAGAATTTCAGCTAACGATAGTTTAGTATCCGATATATTATTTCAATGATATAAACTTCGATGAAGGGTGAATAGCAGGTGTATAAGCGTAATTTCCTTTTAAAATTGTCTGAGACAGTGATGCAACTATAGAAAGTACGTTAAAGCTGAGCATGTTACGATATTACCGACCCAAATCGACAACACCCCAACCTATCTGTTTTATCATGCCCTCTCTCATCCTAAACCACGCTTACTAACGTACTCATTACAGTCACATTCACCATATACCATACACTATCTATATATCCATCCATCTACCCATCCCTCTATCTATCTGTGAAACAATCAAGAAGACAAACATCAATAACTTAAAGACACTGTATTTCCTTTCATCAATTTGTACACAAATTAATTAATCAATTGAATCACTTCAATTAGTGTTCTTCACAATCAAATAGGATAATCTATTGCCTTCAATTATTCAAAGATGATTCTTCCACTGAATCAAGTTTCTTTGACATCGCCATTCCTATTGAATTTTATATTCAATTTTATATTCTACGTTAATCACATCCTAAAATAAAATATAATTAACAAGTGAATAAACAAAATAAGCACATAGTGCAATGAACAACAATACTAAAAGTAGTAGAATACCCGCTTCCTTAAGAAATTCATTATCATCTTTTATACTGAATTCATCCATTGTATCGTTGTAGCAATTCTTAATAATCGCATTCATATGATAGTTCAGATATTCAACATCATAAAGATAATTAAGATTCCTGGTATCAGTATGACGACTACGACTACCACCACTACTACTACTACCATCACGAATACTGTTACCAATATTATTAAAATTATTATTATTATGATAATCATTATTATTATTATTATCATTTTCATTAGTATTATTACTATTACTATCAGCATCATTATTATTATCATTATCACAATTATTATTATTATTATCATCATCATCATCAATATCGTCATCACAATCATTGCTCTCCTTAATGTAATCGCTGGCATTAACATCATCGTCATCATCACAGACAACAACATAGGCGGCTTCTCCGCCCCTCGCTTCGGGTTCCATTTTCATTTCCTCATCCAGTCCATCTGACACTTTCTCCTCCTCAGCTGCTTCCATTATTTCTTCAGCTGCTTCTCCTACTTCTTCCCAGTCTTCTTCATTAACATTTCTTTTATTTCCTTCGACATAATCTACACCATTCAGTATTATTAATATCAACAACATTCTTACCATTAATCACGTCCTCATTAGCTACTTGGCTAATGTATTCAGCTTCAATATTTCCTTCTATTCCATGCTTGACCTTCTTTCTGAACAATTTATCATCATCATCATCATCATCATCATCATCATCATCATCATCATCATCATCATCATCATCATCATCATCATCATCATCATCATCATCATCATCATCATCATCATCATCATCATCATCATCATCATCATCATCATCATCATCATCATCATCATCATCATCATCATCATCATCATCATCATCATCATCATCATCATCATCATCATCATCATCATCATCATCATCATCATCATCATCATCATCATCATCATCATCATCATCATCATCATCATCATCATCATCATCATCATCATCATCATCATCATCATCATCATCATCATCATCATCATCATCATCATCATCATCATCATCATCATCATCATCATCATCATCATCATCATCATCATCATCATCATCATCATCATCATCATCATCATCATCATCATCATCATCATCATCATCATCATCATCATCATCATCATCATCATCATCATCATCATCATCATCATCATCATCATCATCATCATCATCATCATCATCATCATCATCATCATCATCATCATCATCATCATCATCATCATCATCATCATCATCATCATCATCATCATCATCATCATCATCATCATCATCATCATCATCATCATCATCATCATCATCATCATCATCATCATCATCATCATCATCATCATCATCATCATCATCATCATCATCATCATCATCATCATCATCATCATCATCATCATCATCATCATCATCATCATCATCATCATCATCATCATCATCATCATCATCATCATCATCATCATCATCATCATCATCATCATCATCATCATCATCATCATCATCATCATCATCATCATCATCATCATCATCATCATCATCATCATCATCATCATCATCATCATCATCATCATCATCATCATCATCATCATCATCATCATCATCATCATCATCATCATCATCATCATCATCATCATCATCATCATCATCATCATCATCATCATCATCATCATCATCATCATCATCAATAGATTGGAAGACACATAACTACACGTCTAATCTTCACGTAGCCTAGTTAACAACTGAATATCAATGCTATAAACTAATCATATATACACGCCTCTAGAAAATTCAAATACTAAAAAATCAATACGATTCACGTGACTGTCAGTCAGACAAGCAAAACTAGGCAATAGTAATAAGATGATTAAGGCAAAAATAGATCAATAAATTAACTAGCTAATTAGCTAGTCAGTCATCTGATAGACAAGTAATTAAGAAATGCCTCATTCAATGAATAAGCGTAAGAATAATCAGGCAGGCAACTGGCCAGGCGTTAAATAGCACAACTAAACCAAAGTAATTAACACTATTAAGTTGTTCCTTCTACCTCGTGTGTAATTGGGTGTAGCGTCGTCGTCCGCATCCTCCGACCGTACACCACCTTGTCCATTGACAAATCCTAGAGATGTGGTTACGCTTCAAATACAAGTTACATAACTTATCCCTCCATATAATCTATATCCTTTCATCAACACTTATATCCTCAAACTTCGGACACTCATCCATATAATCATTTTTACAGTACAACAAACATAACAGTTCGAGTGAAGTACCTACCTGTGCACCTGATCTGCCTTCATAAATATTATGCATAAATCGACACAATTGTATCAAGTACATGATCAACATAGTCTGTTAGTTGAGAAGGTAATAGGGAAACACACATACCAAACGCTGATGAGAAATGCGTCATGATGAATACTCATGAGAATTAGTCATATTCATAAAATAATACAGTCCTGTGATTGGTTATTAAACATAAGTGGTTTATGCAATGAGACTGAGCCGAAGTGGTGGGCGTTTAATTGAATGTAATGACATGGATGGGTTAATAACGAAGCTAATTAACAGCCATGCGGTTTGAAATGTCATTTCTTTACAACTAGTCTACGTAATATGTATTGCTGCGGTTGAATACATTCAGACTGTTTGGAAGCTAGTATTTTAGACACTATGTTATTTAAACTAATTCCTCTATGGTTATTGCAGGAGGATTTTGACACCTTCGTATATACTGGGACGATTAACAATCGACACCAGTCAAACGGAATTATGTCATGTTTCCAAACGTTAGTCAAATTATCAGTCATCTGATAGACAAGTAATTAAGAAATGCCTCATTCAATGAATAAGCGTAAGAATAATCAGGCAGGCAACTGGCCAGGCGTTAAATAGCACAACTAAACCAAAGTAATTAACACTATTAAGTTGTTCCTTCTACCTCGTGTGTAATTGGGTGTAGCGTCGTCGTCCGCATCCTCCGACCGTACACCACCTTGTCCATTGACAAATCCTAGAGATGTGGTTACGCTTCAAATACAAGTTACATAACTTATCCCTCCATATAATCTATATCCTTTCATCAACACTTATATCCTCAAACTTCGGACACTCATCCATATAATCATTTTTACAGTACAACAAACATAACAGTTCGAGTGAAGTACCTACCTGTGCACCTGATCTGCCTTCATAAATATTATGCATAAATCGACACAATTGTATCAAGTACATGATCAACATAGTCTGTTAGTTGAGAAGGTAATAGGGAAACACACATACCAAACGCTGATGAGAAATGCGTCATGATGAATACTCATGAGAATTAGTCATATTCATAAAATAATACAGTCCTGTGATTGGTTATTAAACATAAGTGGTTTATGCAATGAGACTGAGCCGAAGTGGTGGGCGTTAATTGAATGTAATGACATGGATGGGTTAATAACGAAGCTAATTAACAGCCATGCGGTTTGAAATGTCATTTCTTTACAACTAGTCTACGTAATATGTATTGCTGCGGTTGAATACATTCAGACTGTTTGGAAGCTAGTATTTTAGACACTATGTTATTTAAACTAATTCCTCTATGGTTATTGCAGGAGGATTTTGACACCTTCGTATATACTGGGACGATTAACAATCGACACCAGTCAAACGGAATTATGTCATGTTTCCAAACGTTAGTCAAATTATCAGTCAGTCTGGTTGTCAATGTGGGACCACCATCCCTAAAGACCTCTGGTGATAATCCGTCTGGACCCGCTGCTTTGCCTCGCCTTAGATTAGCTATAGCTTTTTCGACTTCGATAAGAGTCGGGGGACCTAAGTTGACTTTCCATTCTGGCTGTTTCAAAATAGTGGGAAGTTTTAGAGTAGCGGTAGGCCAACTAAACTGTTCCTTGAAGTGTTCAGCCCATCGTTCTAAACGTCTAGACTGAGAGGTAATAAGCGTTTCATCTTTTTCGGAAATCGTCTCACTAACGCTGGATTTTTAACCCCAGTTTCTTTTATCAACTTGAAAAGTTGTCTAGTGTTACCTATCGCCGCTGCCTTTTCCATTTCCTTTGCTTTCGTTACCCACCACTGCTCATGGTCGTTTCGCAGACTTTTCGTCAGTTTATGCCTGATTACTCGTCGCTCATAATCGTTTTCGGAGCCCGATGGGATAAGTCTTCGGGAGTCTATTAAATCAACAGAGGCCATTGAGATCCATTGATTTTTCTTGACATGTTGATTTAAGTCCTTGATAGATATCATTGTAGATGCCACAGCTGCTTGAACATCTTGCCAAGCAGTATCTAGTCGGGACGCATCTTTATAATTGCCTAAGTGATTCTTCAGTTGTTCCTGGAATTTAATCTTGGCTGTTTCATTACTAAACTGAATTCTAAAAGGTTTTCCTGTGGTAGTTTTTCTTCGCCCGGTAAGACGCGAGCAAACGCGTGCTCGCACTAGAGCGTGGTGGGAGTCCAAACATGTACTCCAGAAAGATCGGCAGTCTTCTATCGAGCCTCTCCAACGGTGACTAATCGCTATATGGTCTATTTGAGTCCACCGTTGAGTAGGGTCAGGAGGTCTCCATGTTAAACGATGTCGCTCCTTATGCTTAAAGTTCGTGTTGGCTAGAAATAACCGATTATCTGAGCAAAGCTGCAGCAGACGATCTCCGTTATCCGTTCTGTGAGCTGGAACACTAAAGCATCCACCTAAATGTCTTTTAGATTGGTTCAAGCTACCTATTTGGGCGTTAAAATCACCAGCCAAGATTACCAAATCTGAGTGTTTGGCCCTATGAAGTAGTTCAGAAAGTTTTCTGTAAAATTCATCTTTCACTTCATCCAGGCTGCAGTCGGTGGGAGCGTAGGCGGAAACAACGAAAAGACAACGGCGTGAGTCCCTATCTTTCCGAGTTCTTACTGAACCATTTAGTCGGACGGCACATAGGCGACTGTCGACAGGAATCCAATCAAGAAGTGCCTGTTCTGCTTTCATACTTAACGCAATACCTACACCGGCGAGCCCACGAGAAGTTGCTGTTGAATCGTCAGATAAACGAAGAGTGTATCGTGAAGGTTGTTCCTTCTGACTAGGTGAGGTTAGGTGAATGATCACGCTAGGATCCTGTATGCGTGTTTCGGAGACGCAACATACATCAATGGAGCGGGATTCTAATGTCCTAGCTAAGGAGGCTTGTTGCCCTACTTGACACAGGGTTCGTACATTGAATGCACCAATGTGAAGTTTGGAGCGTGGTCTTAGTATGCTAGGAACGTTATTTTGTGGGCCGGAATCGTTAGCACTAATGACACAGGAGGAAGTTGAAGATAAGGATTTAGGCTTGAAGGTGGGGGTAGGATAAACATTAGGAATAGAAGGAGTCTGATTAAAATGGCGGTAATCTTGCGTGTTGTTAGCGGCATGAAGGCGGTTATATCTTCCAAGTTGCCCACGCTGTGGAAGACTTCTTCTTGATGTACCTGAAAAGCGAAATGGGTTAGGGTTGGTCTGAAAGACCTGGGAGCGTGACTGCAGTGCCCAAGGAACAACTGCTTGAGGCCGGTCACACACGGCCTTTTTGAGAGAGGTTTTCGTTATTGTTGTAGCTCCGTACTTGTTGAGGCCTAACTGCCGGAGACGGAAATCCGTGGAGTAAGGTGAGGTGTGCATTTTTAGGGTCGACCTTTTTTAACCCCGCCCTACCTTTGTGGGAAGGCAGCATCGCTGCTATGCTGGTTGTCCGAAGAAAACACCTTACTGCCGTCACACCTCTGTACAGCCGGCAGTACGACTTCGTCCTCGGACCTTATATTTGCTGCATTTGGTCTCACCGCTTTTAACCGACTTGCCTGGCATGGTAGGACCTAGAGGAACGATTGTTCCAGCCAGTATAGCCCGATTGAGTCATCACGATAGGCAAGCCCGACCACCACGTCAAGGTAGCAGCACGGTCGGGATTGGTTATAAAACATAAGTGGTTTATGCAATGAGATTGAGCCGAAGTGGTGGGCGTTTAATTGAATGTAATGACATGGATGGGTTAATAACGAAGCTAATTAACAGCCATGCGGTTTGAAATGTCATTTCTTTGCAACTAGTCTACGTAATATGTATTGCTGCGGTTGAATACATTCAGACTGTTTGGAAGCTAGTATTTTAGACACTATGTTATTTAAACTAATTCCTCTATGGTTATTGCAGGAGGATTTTGACACCTTCGTATATACTGGGACGATTAACAATCGACACCAGTCAAACGGAATTATGTCATGTTTCCAAACGTTAGTCAAATTATCAGTCAGTCTGGTTGTCAATGTGGGACCACCATCCCTAAAGACCTCTGGTGATAATCCGTCTGGACCCGCTGCTTTGCCTCGCCTTAGATTAGCTATAGCTTTTTCGACTTCGATAAGAGTCGGGGGACCTAAGTTGACTTTCCATTCTGGCTGTTTCAAAATAGTGGGAAGTTTTAGAGTAGCGGTAGGCCAACTAAACTGTTCCTTGAAGTGTTCAGCCCATCGTTCTAAACGTCTAGACTGAGAGGTAATAAGCGTTTCATCTTTTTCGGAAATCGTCTCACTAACGCTGGATTTTTTAACCCCAGTTTCTTTTATCAACTTGAAAAGTTGTCTAGTGTTACCTATCGCCGCTGCCTTTTCCATTTCCTTTGCTTTCGTTACCCACCACTGCTCATGGTCGTTTCGCAGACTTTTCGTCAGTTTATGCCTGATTACTCGTCGCTCATAATCGTTTTCGGAGCCCGATGGGATAAGTCTTCGGGAGTCTATTAAATCAACAGAGGCCATTGAGATCCATTGATTTTTCTTGACATGTTGATTTAAGTCCTTGATAGATATCATTGTAGATGCCACAGCTGCTTGAACATCTTGCCAAGCAGTATCTAGTCGGGACGCATCTTTATAATTGCCTAAGTGATTCTTCAGTTGTTCCTGGAATTTAATCTTGGCTGTTTCATTACTAAACTGAATTCTAAAAGGTTTTCCTGTGGTAGTTTTTCTTCGCCCGGTAAGACGCGAGCAAACGCGTGCTCGCACTAGAGCGTGGTGGGAGTCCAAACATGTACTCCAGAAAGATCGGCAGTCTTCTATCGAGCCTCTCCAACGGTGACTAATCGCTATATGGTCTATTTGAGTCCACCGTTGAGTAGGGTCAGGAGGTCTCCATGTTAAACGATGTCGCTCCTTATGCTTAAAGTTCGTGTTGGCTAGAAATAACCGATTATCTGAGCAAAGCTGCAGCAGACGATCTCCGTTATCCGTTCTGTGAGCTGGAACACTAAAGCATCCACCTAAATGTCTTTTAGATTGGTTCAAGCTACCTATTTGGGCGTTAAAATCACCAGCCAAGATTACCAAATCTGAGTGTTTGGCCCTATGAAGTAGTTCAGAAAGTTTTCTGTAAAATTCATCTTTCACTTCATCCAGGCTGCAGTCGGTGGGAGCGTAGGCGGAAACAACGAAAAGACAACGGCGTGAGTCCCTATCTTTCCGAGTTCTTACTGAACCATTTAGTCGGACGGCACATAGGCGACTGTCGACAGGAATCCAATCAAGAAGTGCCTGTTCTGCTTTCATACTTAACGCAATACCTACACCGGCGAGCCCACGAGAAGTTGCTGTTGAATCGTCAGATAAACGAAGAGTGTATCGTGAAGGTTGTTCCTTCTGACTAGGTGAGGTTAGGTGAATGATCACGCTAGGATCCTGTATGCGTGTTTCGGAGACGCAACATACATCAATGGAGCGGGATTCTAATGTCCTAGCTAAGGAGGCTTGTTGCCCTACTTGACACAGGGTTCGTACATTGAATGCACCAATGTGAAGTTTGGAGCGTGGTCTTAGTATGCTAGGAACGTTATTTTGTGGGCCGGAATCGTTAGCACTAATGACACAGGAGGAAGTTGAAGATAAGGATTTAGGCTTGAAGGTGGGGGTAGGATAAACATTAGGAATAGAAGGAGTCTGATTAAAATGGCGGTAATCTTGCGTGTTGTTAGCGGCATGAAGGCGGTTATATCTTCCAAGTTGCCCACGCTGTGGAAGACTTCTTCTTGATGTACCTGAAAAGCGAAATGGGTTAGGGTTGGTCTGAAAGACCTGGGAGCGTGACTGCAGTGCCCAAGGAACAACTGCTTGAGGCCGGTCACACACGGCCTTTTTGAGAGAGGTTTTCGTTATTGTTGTAGCTCCGTACTTGTTGAGGCCTAACTGCCAGAGACGGAAATCCGTGGAGTAAGGTGAGGTGTGCATTTTTAGGGTCGACCTTTTTTAACCCCGCCCTACCTTTGTGGGAAGGCAGCATCGCTGCTATGCTGGTTGTCCGAAGAAAACACCTTACTGCTGTCACACCTCTGTACAGCCGGCAGTACGACTTCGTCCTCGGACCTTATATTTGCTGCATTTGGTCTCACCGCTTTTAACCGACTTGCCTGGCATGGTAGGACCTAGAGGAACGATTGTTCCAGCCAGTATAGCCCGATTGAGTCATCACGATAGGCAAGCCCGACCACCACGTCAAGGTAGCAGCACGGTCGGGATTGGTTATAAAACATAAGTGGTTTATGCAATGAGATTGAGCCGAAGTGGTGGGCGTTTAATTGAATGTAATGACATGGATGGGTTAATAACGAAGCTAATTAACAGCCATGCGGTTTGAAATGTCATTTCTTTGCAACTAGTCTACGTAATATGTATTGCTGCGGTTGAATACATTCAGACTGTTTGGAAGCTAGTATTTTAGACACTATGTTATTTAAACTAATTCCTCTATGGTTATTGCAGGAGGATTTTGACACCTTCGTATATACTGGGACGATTAACAATCGACACCAGTCAAACGGAATTATGTCATGTTTCCAAACGTTAGTCAAATTATCAGTCAGTCTGGTTGTCAATGTGGGACCACCATCCCTAAAGACCTCTGGTGATAATCCGTCTGGACCCGCTGCTTTGCCTCGCCTTAGATTAGCTATAGCTTTTTCGACTTCGATAAGAGTCGGGGGACCTAAGTTGACTTTCCATTCTGGCTGTTTCAAAATAGTGGGAAGTTTTAGAGTAGCGGTAGGCCAACTAAACTGTTCCTTGAAGTGTTCAGCCCATCGTTCTAAACGTCTAGACTGAGAGGTAATAAGCGTTTCATCTTTTTCGGAAATCGTCTCACTAACGCTGGATTTTTTAACCCCAGTTTCTTTTATCAACTTGAAAAGTTGTCTAGTGTTACCTATCGCCGCTGCCTTTTCCATTTCCTTTGCTTTCGTTACCCACCACTGCTCATGGTCGTTTCGCAGACTTTTCGTCAGTTTATGCCTGATTACTCGTCGCTCATAATCGTTTTCGGAGCCCGATGGGATAAGTCTTCGGGAGTCTATTAAATCAACAGAGGCCATTGAGATCCATTGATTTTTCTTGACATGTTGATTTAAGTCCTTGATAGATATCATTGTAGATGCCACAGCTGCTTGAACATCTTGCCAAGCAGTATCTAGTCGGGACGCATCTTTATAATTGCCTAAGTGATTCTTCAGTTGTTCCTGGAATTTAATCTTGGCTGTTTCATTACTAAACTGAATTCTAAAAGGTTTTCCTGTGGTAGTTTTTCTTCGCCCGGTAAGACGCGAGCAAACGCGTGCTCGCACTAGAGCGTGGTGGGAGTCCAAACATGTACTCCAGAAAGATCGGCAGTCTTCTATCGAGCCTCTCCAACGGTGACTAATCGCTATATGGTCTATTTGAGTCCACCGTTGAGTAGGGTCAGGAGGTCTCCATGTTAAACGATGTCGCTCCTTATGCTTAAAGTTCGTGTTGGCTAGAAATAACCGATTATCTGAGCAAAGCTGCAGCAGACGATCTCCGTTATCCGTTCTGTGAGCTGGAACACTAAAGCATCCACCTAAATGTCTTTTAGATTGGTTCAAGCTACCTATTTGGGCGTTAAAATCACCAGCCAAGATTACCAAATCTGAGTGTTTGGCCCTATGAAGTAGTTCAGAAAGTTTTCTGTAAAATTCATCTTTCACTTCATCCAGGCTGCAGTCGGTGGGAGCGTAGGCGGAAACAACGAAAAGACAACGGCGTGAGTCCCTATCTTTCCGAGTTCTTACTGAACCATTTAGTCGGACGGCACATAGGCGACTGTCGACAGGAATCCAATCAAGAAGTGCCTGTTCTGCTTTCATACTTAACGCAATACCTACACCGGCGAGCCCACGAGAAGTTGCTGTTGAATCGTCAGATAAACGAAGAGTGTATCGTGAAGGTTGTTCCTTCTGACTAGGTGAGGTTAGGTGAATGATCACGCTAGGATCCTGTATGCGTGTTTCGGAGACGCAACATACATCAATGGAGCGGGATTCTAATGTCCTAGCTAAGGAGGCTTGTTGCCCTACTTGACACAGGGTTCGTACATTGAATGCACCAATGTGAAGTTTGGAGCGTGGTCTTAGTATGCTAGGAACGTTATTTTGTGGGCCGGAATCGTTAGCACTAATGACACAGGAGGAAGTTGAAGATAAGGATTTAGGCTTGAAGGTGGGGGTAGGATAAACATTAGGAATAGAAGGAGTCTGATTAAAATGGCGGTAATCTTGCGTGTTGTTAGCGGCATGAAGGCGGTTATATCTTCCAAGTTGCCCACGCTGTGGAAGACTTCTTCTTGATGTACCTGAAAAGCGAAATGGGTTAGGGTTGGTCTGAAAGACCTGGGAGCGTGACTGCAGTGCCCAAGGAACAACTGCTTGAGGCCGGTCACACACGGCCTTTTTGAGAGAGGTTTTCGTTATTGTTGTAGCTCCGTACTTGTTGAGGCCTAACTGCCAGAGACGGAAATCCGTGGAGTAAGGTGAGGTGTGCATTTTTAGGGTCGACCTTTTTTAACCCCGCCCTACCTTTGTGGGAAGGCAGCATCGCTGCTATGCTGGTTGTCCGAAGAAAACACCTTACTGCCGTCACACCTCTGTACAGCCGGCAGTACGACTTCGTCCTCGGACCTTATATTTGCTGCATTTGGTCTCACCGCTTTTAACCGACTTGCCTGGCATGGTAGGACCTAGAGGAACGATTGTTCCAGCCAGTATAGCCCGATTGAGTCATCACGATAGGCAAGCCCGACCACCACGTCAAGGTAGCAGCACGGTCGGGATTGGTTATAAAACATAAGTGGTTTATGCAATGAGATTGAGCCGAAGTGGTGGGCGTTTAATTGAATGTAATGACATGGATGGGTTAATAACGAAGCTAATTAACAGCCATGCGGTTTGAAATGTCATTTCTTTGCAACTAGTCTACGTAATATGTATTGCTGCGGTTGAATACATTCAGACTGTTTGGAATGTCTTTCCTATACAGCTGTGGGCTGGCAGTAATATATTTTATACAGTACATACCTGTGTCTAACAATGGAATCAGATGCTACTTGATGACATCCAGATGATTATCTATTTAATTTCTGAACGACATCTCGAAATGTAAGGTTTCTGAACCTCCGATTTTTGGTCTTACTTTTACACGCACAACGCCAAATGTTGCCCAGTATTTTGGTTTACTGGATCAGGAGTCACCCAACATTAAGGGGGCCTGACTACGCTTTGTCTAAGCAAAGTATAAATTCAACTAATTCATAATAACTCCAATCATTGAGTATTGCTATAATTCGGCCAGATATTGCCTGCGAACAATTTACCGAGTACTAGCTCTAGTATTGTTATGGGTGGATTGTCCAACGTAGGTGAAATTTTCCAACGAATTATGCTGTCTTGAACTTTTCCTACTTGGATACGGTTTTATCAGGCACTAGAGGAGTTCATGAATGTAAGTGTTGTTAAAATTAAATAACCCATTTCAGAAGTCGAACACTTCGTATGCTGTCACTTCAAGTCATTACCTTGATAGATCTGGTGACATGGAGTACTAGTATGAATGCACATATGAATGCACATTCGGTACCTCACGTCCTTCTCAGGGTGCTGGACTTCGAAATGAGGGACACGTTTGTTTGCTCTTGTGATACTTATGCTCTATTAGGTGTAAGTATTTAGGTTGCCAGTCAAAAATAAGAGTACAATACTCTGCAGCTGGATATGAAGTATCACATTTCGAGACAGCAAGTAGCCAACCATGTACTACCACCTTTATGGCAACAAATTGCTCGAGACGTAGATCGTGCTATGCTGAGCGTAGTGTTATCCAACCTTTTGTCGAGAGAAACACGGAGCCCCTGGAAGTTATGGATCTCGCGTAAGCAGAACTTGGTAAAGTCCTTCTTTTACAATATTATTAAAAATAGGAGGACAAAGGTTTACGAACGCAAGATTTGTGTATGTGCAAATTGTCCAGGTATCGGTAATCTTAATGACCTTATAGGACGTTCAAGTACAATTGGGCAAGTTGTGGTCCTTCGGGACAATGGTGGTAATGTTTTGAAAATTGTCTTTGCACGGAACGACATGATAACTCTTTATGGAAAGTTCCCAGAGGTTTGAAGTGCACCCGATATATGACCAAGTTACGTTTGCGGTATTCCCAGGGCAACTTCTAACGATTGAACCCACTCTTACGAATGAGAATAAATCAGAAGGCGATAAGGGATGGGAAGGAAGTTATATTTGATCGTGAATATGGCGGTAATGGAATAGCAACGTCTAGGCTAGCAAACTAGAGAGAGGGTTGCTTTCCACGATGCGGCGTGACGTGATCTGGTGGTGGTGCGTCACCGAGCACCTTCAACTAGTAGTGTCCGCTAAAACAAACATGGTCAGCATCAATGTCGAAACCTATGTAACTATTTATTTTGGGGATTCTTTGCCGCTACAGGTTGTTGGCACAGACTCCACATATAAAACCAACCAAGTGGGGTGTTTCTTACCTAATACTTTTATTGAAAACTTATAGGTGGCCTTTGTATCAGTTTGTAATAACTGATGATTTTGGCAGAGGGCGAACTGTATTATTCGACACAACTTAACATTCTTCTATAAAGTAAACGACGGAATATCATTCTCGGCTTTCTCTCCCATGTGGAACCAAATGCCTAGATACGAACTTCGGAACTACGAAGCAACATTACTTATCGACAAATACCAAACACAACATCGCGGTAAGTTCTTTATCGTCTACTACAGCAAACTCTGGAACAAACTACCACAAAATATCCGCGCTACTAAATCTATCCTAATACTCAAACGCCTGATCTCCCAATATCTAAAATCAAAAGACTTGTACCAAATCTTCGACGACTTACCACTAAACATCGAATCAATAATCAATGGCTTATTAGGGTACTAAAACTGCTAACACTAAAATCGTGTACGTTGTAGTAAATAAAAAAAAAACATAAAAACGGAAGAAGACTCTAGTTTGAAACTAATTATTTTGATACCACTAATCAAATTTATTTATTTCTATCGCATAATCTATGTCACCGTCTTCCCCAGTCTATGGTCTGAACTGGCAAAGAACTGATCTCCTTCAAGTAACTTACTCCAAACGCTGGCCTGGAATGCAATCAATGCACCAACAACTCACCGCTCAAGACCAGTCCACACAAACTGGCTGCCTTATCCAAACTTCAAAATACCAGCCTTATCCTGTCTCTGGATAGTCTCCATGGTTCGTCTTGCTCTCTTGCAGCTATACCGTGAAATTACAGCACCAGAGACAAAAAGCGCGCGGTTGTTTACTGGAAGTGTTCTGTAGTACAAAATATACCTCTGGTACTGCAGTACTGTAAACTGTGAAGCTAGCAACCGTTGGCTTCCTAATTGATTAATACCTTTGTATATCGTTAACTCCATGACAATAACTCTACTAAAACTCTGTTACGATTATGCCATATCATTCAGATCATGCCTGTAAACTGGTATGCTCTCATGTACAAATTGTTACTTGAGAATAAATTATTATTATTATTATAAAACCAACCAAGTGGGGTGTTTCTTACCTAATACTTTTATTGAAAACTTATAGGTGGCCTTTGTATCAGTTTGTAATAATTGATGATTTTGGCAGAGGGCGAACTGTATTATTCGCATTGACGCGAATCAAAAAACAGACAGATGTAAAGCATATTCTTCAGTCGCTCAAAAATATAATGGGTGTTACATGGAAAACAACCACTTTTACTGTTGACTGTGCACCTGAACAACTTCATGCTCTAAACGAAGAGTATTCAAGCGCCTCGATCACTCTGTGCTTGTTTCACGTATATCAAATTTTCTGAATAAAAGTAAGCTCATTGTATGGACAGAAATGATCGTTTAATTTTTAAATCCACTTGTGGAAAATGGTTGTTTTGAATGGCTCATAGGCGTAGTTATGCCACGGATGCTAATTCATGTTAAATTATTGTTTAGATTTTGGCATTGCGTCCGGATTGTAGATCTTATTGATCTAGATCGGGTTGTTGGCGTATATGAACGCTCGTATTGGTTGAGGTCACGGTTATACCGGACTGCTTCTCACAATAGATTCACACTATCAGTAGGTAGCAATACCAACAATCGGGTGGGAAACTGTAGCCGATAACTGGAGCACTACCTAGGGAAAGACGACACTATAGAGATGACAGTCTGAAATATTTGGTGATGGATTGATCATGACATAAAAAAACAAATGCAAAGCACTTTATGCTTCCCAAATATTACAGATGTGATGTAAGTCCTACTCAGATACCGTTATTTCATCTAAGTTCCTAAAGGCCTTCAGGTTGTACTAAGACGCCCGACACCTTTTGCTGAAAAAAGGCGGTTAAAGACTACAAGCGTGGTCGACTTGACGATTTTTTCGCAAATGTAACTACTTCAAAGTTTAAGGAAAGTTACAACACAATTTTTGTCGATCGCCATCTTGTTACTTGCACATGTTGGTTTTATTGTGCATACAGACTTCCGTGCAGATACATCGTGACCACGGTTTTATCTTCACTGTTACATTGCGGCTTTTTGCTTTGTTACAGTTTTTATTTCTAGATATATTGTACAATAGTGAACGTTTGACCAGAAGTTACAATATCTTTTGTCAAATACCAGAAAGAGTGTCGAGTTCCGCAATAAGTATCAGCGTCTTTGTGCGAGCATCGCACACTTAAACAGAATAGACCAAACGCGAGCAATCCAGGAAATTGACGAATTACAACGAATCATCGACAGCTTGTTCCGTTAAGCTACGAACAGTATTGTGTGGTTAAGGCATGCCCCAACACAACACTTGCGACAAAATGTACCCTTGCTTTTGGAGTTAAAGACCATCTGTCCCGGTTTCTTACGATACTTCTTCTGATCTAATTTCTAGTACTTTTCAAATAAACTATTTCATCACATAATGTTGTCCTTCACTTCTCTAATGGCGGACTGCTAAAACGGAAAGCACATCCTCAAAGTTCCGGGGAGTATCTTATTTTAAGCGATGCTTGGTACAGTGGGGTTATGTTGATTGGTCATCGTTTACTTATAGTGCCATACTTTCGGTGATCAGTATTGTACGATAGTAACGCCAAGTGACCATCATCAGCAACGTAGTATCGGGTACATACGGCCGTATGTTTATGTTCCCATACCGTATTAACACTACTATATTGCAGATGTAACGTAATAACAGAATACAAGAGAGAGGAGTAATGTAAAGGTGTGTAGCAAATAATAATGAAATTCAAGCTCTAGATGAGGTTAAAGAGTGAATATACTTGGGCCACTCTGACCGATTCTGAGCCATATAGACATCGCACGACGGGGTAGACGGTGGTCGGGCATGCGAAATACATGTCCCAGCCATCTCATTCGATGAAGGTTAATGACTTCTTCGACTGATTGACCGTGTTTCCCAAGAACCTTTTGTCTAACCTCACTATTACTAATCCGGCTATTCCATGATGTACGAGCGATGTTACGAAGATTCCTATGGTCAAATATCTGGAGTCGATGCATACCTTGGGTTTCGCAGCCATATGTTAAAATGGCGCGGACTGCTGCGCAGTACACCCGGCCTTTCGTTGACACGGACATCTCGTCTGCGCCACAAGTGCCGTAAATTGGCAAATGCCAATCGGGCTTTCTGAATCAGCGCTGAGATTTCGTCAGACACCGACCCACCAGGGGTGATGAGACTTCCGAGATAAGTGAAGCGATCAACGCATTCGATTACTTCACTCCCTATAACTAATTTAGGAGAAGAAGCAGGTCAGTCCTGGAGTAGCAATTTGCATTTGGGAGGGGAGGAGCGCATTCCAAATATGCCTGCATTGTTACTCAAGGTGTTCAAGAGACCCTGAATGTTGTGCGCATCTTCACCAAACAGGACTATATCGTCTACATATTCTAAGTCGACAAGAGAACCTCCTGGAAGGAGATTGATTCCTGAGGAGTTAAAAGAAGTGAGTGAGATTTCTAAGAGTACATCTATGATGAAATTAAATAAAGAAGGGAATAAGAGGCAACCCTGACGGACTCCATATGAGGATGAAATTTCTCGTGACAATTCGCCATATGCTCTGACTCGAGTAGTGGTGACCGAGTAGAGGGCCTTTGTAAGGTTAATGGACTTTTAAGGTGTGCCTTTTAATGACAAACATTGCCACAATACTTCACGGTCTACAAAGTCGAAAGCTGCTTTCAAGTCAAGAAATGCAACTATAGTTGGACGTTGGTACATATGTCTGTGTTCGAGGATCTGGCGCAGGGTGAATATGTGATCAATGTAACTTCGTCAAGGTCTGAAACCAGCCTGGTTTTCTCGAGTCTGCTGTTCTCCAGTCTCTGTTCTGTAATGTCGAATGATTATAGAGGCTAATATTTTAGATACTATATTAGTCAAACTGATTCCTCTGTGGTTGCCACAAGAGGATTTATGTCCTTTTTTGTAAATTAGAACGATCAGTGATCGAGACCGGTCAGATGGGATGGTGTTAAGTTCCCAGACTTTGGCTAATATATCAGTCAACCTGCCAGCTAGGACTGAACCACCATCGTTAAAGATGTCGGTAGACAACCTAACAGGTCCTGCTGCTTTCCCTCGTTTCAATTTGCTTATAGCGTTTTCAACCTCACTGAGAGTTGGAGGACCTGTATCAGTTTTCCATTCGAAGAGTGAATTGTGCTGTTCCGCTGCATTTAATGGGTGAGGTCAAACGGATGACCATGCTGGGATCCTGTATGCGTGTTTTGGAGACACAGCATACATCAATTGCAAGAAATTCTGATGTTTTAGCTAAGGCAGCTTGTCGGCTGATTTGACACAGCGTACGGACATTAAAAGCTCCAACATGAAGTTCAGAGCGCAGCTTCAGGCGACTTGGTATGACTTTTCGGCAACTCGATTAACCAGTACGAGTGGCACGCATAGAAAATATAGTAGAAGAGGTGGTAATAGTAGAAACCAGAAAAGGAGAACATGTTTAATCGTGAACAAGATGGGCTCGAGTGCAGTTAGAGGTATGAGGACGGTTATTACTTCCCGGTTGCCCACACCGTGGAAGGGATAATAATTTGTCGCACAACTCGTACATTCCAACAAGGCTACCCAATACTTTTAGCAGCATTGTCACTATCCTGTTACGACTTCAGCAATAACTGTCTCCACATTTGAAGATCTAAGAAATTACAGCTCACCTTGTTCTCCTTTGGTATGTCTCAAATTTTAGTGGGTGTTATAATATATTAATTTTTGAAAGAGCATCTCCTTTGTTGATTCGACACAGTCTTGCGTATGACCAAACTGTTTAGCTACCCATGCTTTTGTTTGTAAAACTGTCCTCTCGTGGTCGTTTAATCCACTATAGTGTAGTAAGAGAAAAGAGGGACTTGGCTGCACAAAGAGTGGAATCATATCAGATACGACTGCAAGATATTCAGTGTCGCAACTGAAAATACGAAAGGCGATTTTTACAGTGAGTCGGTTAACTGACCACAAGTAGCCTGGACTAAAGTGACCACCGTCTCTGTGCCGAAACCTGAGGTTTCTTTGGCACTCAAATAGATGCTAAGTTTTGATGAGTCATTGGGATTTTTAATACACTGGATTTAGTTACTGGACTCTGATATCATCATCCAGAATCAGCAATATCAATTAAACTCAGTGATAGCCGCTGATTGGTTTTACGAACTTTAGTGGCGAGATAGGCGACACACTCGTCTGTTAGACTTTCTAGAAATATAAAATGTGCATACTGCCATATTGGTGTATGGGCGTTGAAATCATCAAGAGACTGTTTATGTTGCCCTTTTATCACCTCTTGTCTGTCATGAGCAATACCATTCGCTGCACACCCATTTTATCGCTTGTTTACCTAAGGGACAGCCTGAATTCGAAGAGAACAGTGGCCATCATCTATAAATTAACACGTAGGTTAAACACTTTCATCATTTTACCTCTGAGCCTCCAGCATTATTCTAGTAAAACCTGTTTATTGGTATTGTCACCTTGGTTGTACATCCATGGGACTGAAGCAAAAGGCTATTTCGGGTCAAATTAATGGCCAGTTCTGAAGGGATTTGTCTGAAGCTCGTGTAAAGGCATTGCAAAGTGCAATTTTACATCAGAATAGACGCGGTCATCGATAACCTGCGGAAGCTACTGTTTTAATACCGTTAAGTTGGTTACGAAGATATCACTCATTTTCTAGATATCAAGCGGGTTGAAGCTACCGAACCCAGATATGCACCGCTAGGTAGCCGATAGATGACGGATCCAACATCTTAAATCAGTTCCATAAAATACGACAGATGGTTCAATTGTCCCATGCCGTGTACGTGTTTGTAATCTGAAATACTGGCCTAAAGGGGAGTGGTGAATAAAGTTTAGCCATGAGAGCATGTAGGATGAATGAAAATTAAGTACAGGAGATAATAACCAGGAACAATAAAATTAAATGAGGACATAGAATGTAATGTGGTTAGTGAATTATAGTTTTTGGGCAAACTGAAACAATTAGGAATAAAAACATGGGTGAATAAAGACTGCTAGAAAATCAAACCTGAATGGTAGACGGGGGTGGGTAGAAAGATAATTCACTAAGGCAAAAAACTTATAAGCAGACTCAGTGATGGACAAAGTAGATCTGTGGGACAGAAAGAATGAATATATAACCGTATATAAACCGTGAAATACCGCCAGGAGTCGGCGACTCACACGACCGGAGCAAAAATATTCTATCCGAAAGCGAAGCGCCTCGAAAAGGTGTAAAGAAAGCCATACGCCTAGCCTCACGCCATGGGGCCATCCATCCTAAGGAATACTAAGATTAGGGTCAGATCGGACAAAACCTAGGCGAAGTGATAGTTAAAAAACGGCCATCTGGTTTGGAAGAGAACACCTTCATGGTTGTGCATGGAGTCCCTAAACTGTTCAGACGAGCACTGTCTGCGCAAACTGCACCACTGAAAGTGGATCCCGAGCAGACATAACCTGAAGAAAGTCACGGTGGTGGGCGTTCATAAGCTATCTCGCTCTGCCCACCTATAGACAACAATCTCACCCCCGAGTGGTAGGAGAAACATTTTGAAGTCGTGAGGGCCTAATCGAAGCTTTACAAGCTTGGTAGGAGGTCGAGCATGCCGCACATGGATATGTCCGATGCTGTAAAAGAAGACCCAAGTTGATAAGGCAGAGATCGGCTGCAAGTGTGGCTCTCCTACAGGTTTCAGTGACCTTGAAAGTCAACCCCCCAACTGTCAAGTACTTCTCCCGGAAAAAACTGACTACGGTAACTACTACACTCCTACAACAGAAGCTCTCCTAGGCCAGTTCCAAGGAGACTGGTCACCACCTCCACTTCTATATAGACGAGTGAGCCACCCAATCAGTAATTTCATTCGACACTCGATGCAGTCCGAAACGTTGTCGGAGGAACGGAAGTAGGTGTCTGTACCCCCCCAATCCACCAAGGAGAGGACGGAGGTGGCCCCACTTGTTATAGACCAGTGGCGGTGCTCCCAATACTCTCAAGGTTTTCATAATGCATTTTGGATGTTCTAGTGCAAAGTTCTTTGAAAATCGCAACCTGCTTCGCGGAAGCACAACACGGCTCCAAGTGAGACAGTTGCTACAACACAAATACCCTACTGGCCTAGGATGACTGAACAACCTGTTGAAACACCACCACTCGGGTTCACACAATATTCCTAGACATCGCAAAGCGTTTGACACTGTAACCTATAGCCTGCTCATCCATCATGCAGTGGCAATCAGCTTCACAGAACAGTTGGTATACTGGCTACAGAATCACTTGTTTGGGCGGAAGTTCTGTACTGAGGTATATATTAAGCGTAACATATTAAGCACGACTGGACATCCAAATATAAGCATACTGGCTGCATGTTCGTGAACTTTGAATAAACCCACGAACTATTGCATATTATAGAGCACGAATATGATTGAAGGCAAGTTTCTAGTCATTAGGAGTTTGCTTCACCTGGAACGCGCCACTAGAGGAAGGTAACCACAGCCTTCACCTTGACTCATTTCAAAAGAAGGCCATACGACTGTGTACAACTATAGTATACCTAGTGCCTCCCTAAGCAGGGGCTAAAACACTTGATATTAGTTCCAAACCTTGAACCTCTCAACCATTGTTTATTCTATGGTATTCTTTTAAGCCTTACTCATTATCCAGACTACCAAGAATGGAAGAAGGGACGGAGACTGGTACATTACAAGTGTTTTTAAAAACGGAGGGGGGGGGCGGAACGAAAGAAATGGGGAAAGTAAATGAAAGGAAATGAAAAAAAGGAATAAGTAAAAAGATGTAGAAAAAAATCAGAAGGGGAATGATAATAATGCGTAAAACAGAAGCCAGCTGTAACTGCTAGACTGTAGGGGCTGTGTAGTCAGCCAATAACAAGAAGAAGCCGAAGACGAGGAAGGGAAACCACAACACTCAGAATGTAAGCTCAGAGAAATCAATTGTTTTGAAATAGCTCGTCCTATAGATATTGGATATTGGAAGCTAACCATGTTGCGCTCCTTAATGTTCAAGGCTGTTTGAACAATTAATGCTTGTTGCTCGGAAATGTGCTCACTGTGATCCTGATTGTTCAAACTTTTCGGAATTTAGCTGGATATTACGTTGTCATTGCAATGAATGTGATGATGAATGTGAGCTTTTGTTACATCATATTTAGTTTTTAAGCACTGGAATGGAGATGGTGTAAACCTGAGTCCTCACTGCAATCTTTCCAGCTGTCTGAAGATGATAAAACAGTTACATTCCACCCATGTATCAGTTGGGGGACATCCGTCGTGCGCGGAACTGTTCCGTTAACACATGGTCTTCATTACTGGGAACTAAAAGCTGTATCTCCACTTTACGGAACGGATGTGGTAAGTTTTCTCTAACTAGAAATGTACTAGCTATCTTTGTTATTAAAGGTACTGTCTCTGAATTTCTTAGATGTCTCCTATCTTGTCAGATTCGTTGTTGTTTATATTTTGACTAATAAATGGAAAATAGGTTCCCTTTCTGAGTTGGGCTGTACTCTTGCTGTACAGTCATATATATATATATATATATATATATATATATATATATAATGTAAGCCTAGAATCAGATGTGGAAAGATCACATGAGTGTAAGACACATATATATGGTGATCCTAAAAAATTGTGTTTAGTATACCAATAAGCCTTTTCAATTTATAGTTTTCAACTACTGTTGTTTATTACGAACTCAGTTGGCCTTCATACACTAAAATATTAAACTTACAAATGAGAGTGTTGCTAAATCTTCAGCTAGTGTTTTTTTTATTAGCAAACAACGGAATTCCATTATTGGTCATTTTGATGTTGATAGTTCCCATGATCAGCGTTATTCTATGTGGATGGGCAGTCATCAGAAGCAGCAACTTAGTATCTTTCATAATTTTTTTGGGTTTTGTATAAACAACAGAATACAGGAACCAGATCAGATGGCAGAGATGTTTACGTTTATCTTACTAAATCTTGCCAGATACTGTTTTCCGGTAGTTGAATTATTCTGCCCTGATACAAAGCTGTAATGTTATAATCTTCATCATGCTCAATGACGAAGGAATTAAACTGACCCGCATAAATTGAGTGTTTCTGAGTGATATAACTCAAAAATATATAGGTCCACTAGCATTGTATTGAATTTGCTAATTTTGCCTAGAGTAAGTCTGTCAGTCTTTTACTTCAATACCTTTTTGGAACATGATTTGGGATTAATGCTTCTTGTTTACAACAATTAAAAGTGTTCCCAAGCTACTTGTCTGTTTTCGATGATGAAGTGTTTCAGTAAAATCTTTCTCCATGGATGTCTTTTTATTCTATATGTTTCTTAGATGGTTGGCATTGGTCGAACTTGTGCAAAATTGGATCAGTATTCACGTGAATTCCGTTCTGTACTTGGTATTGATTGTAACACATGGGGATTGAGTTATCGTGGTGCTCTTATGCATGATGGCCAGATATTTTCTTTAGGATCGTGCGCTTTCAAAAAAGGCAGTATAGTTGGGTGTCTTCTTGACCTATGGCATTTTAAACTTTATTTCTACGTTGATGGACAACTGGATCCCAATGCTTGTTTCAAGTGGGTTTTGTTATTACAGTAAATTAATTGTTCGCCGGTGTGAAAGAAAATATGATTCCAACCTGTTTATTAGTCTTAACATAAAAACCTTAATGTTTTGCAATCGGGCACAATTCAAAAGCGCAAATTATTTTTTCTAACAGCCAAATTCATCTGAGTTTACAAGTATAAACAATGCACTGAGTCAAATGTCTGCTAACATTTGCTCTGAATTCACGCTGGATGGATATCACACATAATCTTAACTTACTCTCGTTACCCCTCACAGAGGAGCATAGGCCCCTTATCAGTATTCTCCATTTAACTCTGTCCTGAGCAATCTTTTCCAGCTGTTTCCAGTCGCTGTTGATTCTTTTAATATTTACTCCCAATTCTCGACGCAGTGTGTTCTTTATCCTTCCTCTTTTCCGTTTCCTAACAGGATTCCAAGTTAATGCTTCCTCGTGATGCAGTCTGATGATTTCCGAAATGTATGTCTAAACCATTTCCAACGTCTTTTCTTAATTTCCTCTTCGGCTGGAAGTTGGTTTGTTCTCTCCCATAGTAGGTCGTTGCTGATGATTTCCGGCCAACGGACATTCAGTATCTTGTGTAGGCAGTTGTTTATAAATACTTTTACCCTTCTGAGGATGTTTGCAGTAGTTCTCTACGTTTAAGCTGTCTTGGCGTTCGGATCGAAGAGTCTGACTTTGAGGTTGGTTGACAGCTGTTCTAAGTCTCATATGTTCTTCAACTGTAGGAATGCTGCCCTTGCTTTTCCAATCCTTGTCTTTACATCTTCATCGGATCCTCCATGTTTATCGGTGATGCTTCCCAGGTGCGTGAAAGTATCCACTTCTTCCAGAGTTCCGCCATCAAGTTCGATTGGGATGGTGCTACTCGTGTTGTATTTGAGGATCTTACTCTTTCCTTTAAGTATATTCAGGCCTACTGATGCTGAGGTTGCTGCTACGTTGGTTGTCTTCACTTGCATTTGTTGGTGTATATAGGCTAGAAGAGCTAGATCATCCACGAAGTTCAAATCATCGAGTCGCGTCCTACTTGTCCATTAAATTCCGTGCATCCCCTCAGATGTGGAGATCTTTATGGTTCAACAATGACCGATAGTGTTGCCATTTGGTCTGTGCACAACTGACCCTTACAGAAACCAGCCTGTTGATCTCGAATTTGAGCATCCACTGGATCTTTCATTCTGTTCAGCAACACTCTGTTGGAGACTTTTCCTGGTACTGACAGTAGTGTAATCTCTCTGTAGTTTTCACATTTGCTCAGATCTCCTTTTTTGGTATCTTGATATGGTGTCCTTCTTTCCAGTCTGCCGGTACTTGTTCTTCCTCCCAGATCCTTTTGAATAAAACGTGGAGCATCTTTGCTGTTACGTCTATATCTAACTTGAGTGCCTCAGCTGGTATATTGTCAGGTCCTACTGCTTTCCTACCCTTGATTTGTCTGATGGCCATCTTGATTTCTTCCATCGTTGGTGGATTGACACCTATCGGAAGATGTGCATGTGATGCTTCGATGTCCAGTGGGTTCAGTGGAGCTGGCCTATTCAAGAGTTCCTCAAAGTGTTCTACCCATCTATTCCTTTGTTCTTGAATCTCAGTGATTGTCTTGCCTTCCTTGTTCTTGACCGGTCGCTCCGGTTTACCATGTGTATCTGCCAGTTTCTTCGTTGTGTCGTATAGCTGTTTCATATTTCCTTCTCTTGCAGCTTTCTTCGCTGTCGTTGCAAGGCCCTCGATGTATTTCCGTTTGTCGGCTCTAATGTTCTTCTTCACCTGCTTATTTGCTTCTGTGTATTCAGTTTGTGCCTTGATTTTCTCCGCTCTCGTTTGGCTGTTATTGATTTCTGTCTTCTCATTCCTTCTCTGTTGAATTTTGCTCAGGGTTTCAATGGAGATCCATTCCTTATAATGGTGCTTCTTGCGGCCCAGAACCTCCTGTTAAGTTGGAGTTAGTGCTTCTTTGGCTCTTTTGCAGTTGTCCCCCATAGTGGTTTCTTCTGCTTTCTGTAGATCTTATAAGGCTTGGAAGCTGTTGTTGAGAGCTGTCTTGAATTCCTTGAGTTTGTCAGTATCTCGAATAAAGGCTGTATTGAACTGTTGTAATGCTGTTACTCCAGTTGTCCGTTGCTTCTTTAGCTTCAGTTTCATTTTAGCAACCACCGGGTGGTAGTCTGAAGCTATGTCAGCTCTTCTCCTTGTTCGCATATCTTCCATTGATCTTCTGAATTTTTATTGATGAATATGTGATGGATTTGATTCTTTGTAGTATGATCCAGTGAGACTCATGTAGCCTTGTGTATGCGTTTGTGGGGGAATATTGTACCACCTATAACCAATTTGTTGAAAGCGCATAGGTTTGCAAATCTTTCACCATTGTCATTTCTTTCTCCCAGTCGCTGTCGTCCCATGATTTCTTCATATCCAGTGTTGTCCATTCCGACTTTGCTGTTTAGGTCCCCCATCAGGATTATCAGGTCTTCTCCTGGACACTTCGCTATAATTGATAGCAGCCTATCATATAACTGATCTTTGTCCTCGTCGTTGCCGTCGTTGGTGGGTGCATAACATTGGATAATATTTATTGTAATCCCCTTCTTCATTGTTTCGAAAGATGCTTTGATGATCCTGGGTCCATGTGGTTCCCATCCTGCAGGTGCACTGCGTGCTTTTCTGGACAACATCAGAGCAACTCCTTGGGTGTGGGGAGCGTTTTTATTTTCATGGCTGGTGTATAGTAGCATTTCACCCGTAGCCAATGTTTTCTGTCCAGCTTGAGTCCAATTGGTTTCGCTGATTCCGAGCATTGTCAAGTTGCATCTCTTCATTCCTGCAGCTATTGGGTTGGTCTTTCCGCTCACCTGAATTGTCCGAACATTTCGTGTACCTACAAAAATTTTCGCTTTGGTTGTTCGGTAGATAGACAGTTACAACGTAGAACTTGGTACATGCGTACGTCAGTTCAAGTAGCCATGCCTCAATTAGCAGATAGAGATTAAATTATCTGATCAAATCCCAGAGTAGGGGAGATAGTGACATCACCTATGGCGTAGACGAGATATTCGTCTCTCAACGAAAGGGAGAGTGTACTGCGCAATAGTTCGCTCTGTCTTACTGTATGGGTGTGAGACGTGGCCATTAAGGGTAGATAACACTCGAAGGTTATTAGTTTTTGACCATCGATGTTATCAAAACATCGCTCGCGTTAGCTGGGATCACCGAGTAAGTAATAACGAGTTTAGACGATGGGTGTTTGGTAAATGTGGTAAATCGGTCGATGAGGTTGTGAATTTTCATTGACTGAGGTGGTTGGGACATGTGTTGCGTATGCCCAACCACCGTCTTCCTCGACGCGCAATGCTGGCTGATATAGGAGTAGAATGGAAGAGAGTTAGAGGTGGCCAAACTAAAACATGGCATCAGTCCATGAAGTCACTGATTGCTAGTTTAAGTCATGTCAGTAGCTGCAGACTATGTGGATGGGGTCTTTGTGATTACCGTAACCAGTGGCTAGAAACACTGAGTGACATGGCCCATAATCAGTCACAATGGCGCAGATGTATTCACTCGTTGTCCTCCCTTAAATCATGAGCTTTAAATTATTCCATAACTTTCTTTCTACGCTTCCTGAACCATATTCTTTATGTTCACACTCCTTGTTACTATTATTATTATTATTTTATTTTATTGAAGTAACCTTTACTAATTGTGGTGTTAATCTTGAGGTGCCATGGTGGTATGGCAACCTGAACCGATGCACACATGTGCCAGGTTCTATGTTGATTGTACATACATACATAATGGAAGGGGATAGAGATCAGAGATAAGATTTAAGAAAATATGATTCAGTAAAGATAAAATTATGATAAGTCCAGAAACTTAGAATTTAGAGGAAGACAAGGAGTGGATGCACCTGCTCCATTGCCAACAATTTTGAGCCATATCACCCAAGGTCTCTAGCCATTTATTACGAGCGTCACGCGGACCCCAACCAGGTAGTCTGAACCTATTAACATGGCTCAGATCAACTATCTACCTAGTACTCTATTCCTAACCCACGTATTGCTTAATCGGTGGTCCCAGAAAACACGAGCAATGTTTCGAAGACATCTATGTTCGAATACCAGGAGCCTACGAAGGGGCATCGGTCTCATGACTTTCGATGAATCTCGGCTTGACAATCTTTCAATGGTTTAAATGTCTAAGTCTCAACAGTTTACGGGTTCGGACTTTACCTTCGCTATTAGGGACTACAGTTTCACTAACTGCCACTGGCATTTTTTAGTTCCTTCAAGCGTAGTACATTAATACCTTAGTTACATTGCATCATTAAGTCAATTTAATGACATTTCTACAAAGAAACTTTTTTTTCATCTAAATTACTTACTAGACCTGTACATTTCAATTTATAGTAAATTTCGAAAATGATTGTTTATAATAGACACAGAGGCACTGTCATTTACCAAAGTAATTAGAAAATAGTCGCATTCTCAAGTAACTAATAAATTAGGGGGTTCAAAGACTCAAGTGTACACAAGTTTTCTCATTTGATCTTCCTTTTAACCAGTTCTTTTAGTCACGCAGATGATTTTAAAGGATGACTTCCAGGGCAAGGTGTGTACCTTAATTTAAAAGCCTGATTAGTAATATTTATGATCCAGTCTGTTTTAATTTTTTTATTGCCTTTTTAGAAGTCAGTTTGAAGGGATGTCATTCAGGTGTTATTTAACTGATTGATTTTACTGACTAAAATTCGTTTGGTTAATAAATACTTCTACGTATTATTTATTTTTCACCCGCATAATGCTTCGGACAAATAAAATTATAGTAATCTACCACGTGACAACTATTATCCAATGGTCTCTTCAACTACATTACGTAGTGGTTTTCGTTTAGTTCGTGCGAAGTCCTACCCAATCACTTTGCAATATTTGATATGCCAATCATTTTATCAACAACAACTAAAAGAATATTCATTTTACGCTTATTTTAATCTGACCACTTTACATTTTCCTTCTGGTCTTCGAGTGAGTTTTGATCAAATTAACTAATATTTTAATTATATTTGTAAATAATTGGTTGAATATTGAGGAAAAACAAATGAACTGGAATAAAATAATGTCTTTACTTAGTTTCCAAATATTTGGTTAAATAATTCATGTATGTGCAATCAACATAGAACCTGGCATATGTGTGCATCGGTTCAAGTTGCCATACTACCATGGCACCTCAAGATTAACACCACAATTAGTAAAGGTTACTTCAATAAAATAAAATAATAATAATAATAGTAACAAGGAGTGTGAACATATAGAATATGGTTCAGGAAGCGTAGAAAGAAAGTTATGGAATAATTTAAAGCTCATGATTTAAGGGAGGATATACTATGAATAAGTTAATTGGTTTTATGATTCATCTTAATTTCATGTTATGTCACATTTTTAGTAATATTACAGGAGACTTCCTAACTTTGCTACCTCGAACAATGAACGTAGATTGGTTTAGCGGCTGTCGCGCATATATTTACAAAATTTCCGAAGATAAGTCAGTCATACACCACGTAGAACTAGGTATCGATTCAAGTTGCCGTACCACATTAGCGCGATTAGACCAAATTTACAATACTTACATCACGAAATAGTTCAACAATAAGAAATTAAACAGGTGTTTATAGAAAAACAATATAACTGAAGATCTGGAGATGTATGCTCAAATATTTAATAAATGAAAAGCGTCTTTGATAGTGTCGAAAATAAAAGACGCACAGTGTGTCGCTTTTTGACAAGAAGAAGAGGTCATGCCAAACCTTAGAATGCAAATAACGAAAGTATGTATTGTCATGTGTTTTACGTAGTAAAACCATCTTTAGCATCCTCTTTTGTATACCGACCGTTTATAATTGTCGATGATCGAACCATTATAAAAAGGCTCTTGTAGTTTGTAGGGTTCGTTATCATTCGAAGTAGCTCATTGTTAAACTGAATTTTCAAGTAATTATTTGAATTGTCTACTATTATATACATTAATTGTTTTGTAAACGAAATTATAATAGATGATGAACAAATTCAATTACAGGCCCTGAAGATCAGTTTGTTTCATCCATAACTTTTCATTCAAACTACCGAACTCCTTTAGATCAATAATGCGTAGCTTTACGTTTTGTGTTTAGAAGAGATGGTTTTCCTTCTTTTATTACAATGACCTATTTTAAAGAGATATGTTTTCTAACTTCTGTATTGATTACTTTCAATGCTCCGTAGTTATACATTTCGTCTTTAAAAACATGAAATTTTCGATTTTGATGTGTAATCATTCTTGAGCATTGAGAAACGTTTTTTAGATATTACCTGGAATGTAAAAGCTCCAGTGCGAAATTATCCAAAATGCAAAGCTCGATTTTATAGAAAATTCAAGACACAAATTGCTTAAGTTGCACATCTGATTGATATAAACACTCAGTCATCTAGTCAGATACAATGTCTGGTTGTAAATCTTGTTATGTTGTAAGCGTAGGTACATGAGACCCCGAATGATATCCAGGTTTTGAATACAGAGGTGTGACGGCAGTTAGGTGTTTTCCTCAGACAACCAGCATAACAGCGATACGGCCTTCTCACAAAGGAAGGGTGGGGTTAGAAAAGATCGACCCTGCAAATGCTCACCTTACTTCACGGATTTCCGTCTTCAGCAGTAAGGTCCTAACAAGTACGGAGCTACAACAACAAAAACCTCCCTTAAAAAGGTCGTGTATGATCGGCCTCAAGCAGTCGTTCCTTAGGCACTGTGGTCATGCTCCCGCTCATTTTGGAGCACATGTTTAGACTCAGACCACGCTTTAATACGAGCGCGTATTAGTCTGCGTCTCACTGGACGTAAAAGACCCACGGCAAAGATCCCCATAAGAGTCCAACTTAATGATGAACAAGTCAAGAATATATTTCAGGAACAACTTAAAAACCAATTAGTCAACTGTATAAACGATACCCACCCTGAGTCAGCTTGGAATGATATCCAAAAAGCTGTTGAAACAGCAGTGATATCTACTAGTAAACTAAACCAAAAAGTTAGGAAAACTCAGTGGATTTCAGCTGCATCTACTGAACTGATAGATGCTCGGCAACACATCCCGTCTAGTCCTAAATACGATGAGGAGCGAAGGCAACTTAAACGCAAACTGGTTAAAAGCTTACGAAATGATCGTGAGCAGTGGTGGGTGGCGAAAGCTAAAGAGATGGAAAAGGCAGTGGCAATAGGTAACAGTAGGCAACTGTTCAGACTTATCAAGGAAACGGGCATCAAAAATCCAACTGTAAGTGAAACTATCGCAGAAAAAGATGGGAGCACTATTCACTGTCAATCCAGAAGGTTGGGCCGATGGGCAGAACACTTTACGGAACAGTTCAATTGGCCCTCGGCGTCATCCCAGTTGCCCACCATTCCCAAACAATCTGAATGGCAAGTTAATACTGGTCCCCCAAGCCTTAGTGAGGTTGAGAAGGCTATAGGGAACCTAAAGCGAGGTAGAGCAGCAGGACCCGATGGGTTAACCTCTGAGATATTTAGGGATGGTGGTCCAGTTTTAGCAGCGAGATTAACCGGGATCCTGTCTAGAATCTGGGAATTGGGCGTAATCCCACCTGACTGGTCTCAAACACTAATTGTTCCAATCTATAAGAAAGGACAGAAGTCCTCCTGTGACAATTACCGAGGAATCAGCTTAACTAATATAGTGTCCAAAATATTAGCTTCAATCATACTTCGACGCCTAACTAAAGCTCGTGAAGAGCAAACTAGAGAGAACCAAGGTGGTTTCAGACCTGGACGTGGCTGCATAGACCACCTATTCACACTTCGGCAGGTTCTGGAACATAGACACACTTTTAGACGCCCAACAATAGTTGTATTCCTTGACCTTAAGGCGGCATTCGACTCTATCGATCGTAAGGTTATGTGGCAATGTCTGTCAATGAAAGGCGTACCAGAGAAGTACATTAACCTTATACAAGCTCTCTACTCGAACACCACATGTCGAGTGAGAGCTTATGGCAGATTGTCATCAGAACTGATTACCTCAAGTGGTGTTCGTCAAGGTTGCCCGCTTTCCCCATTTTTATTTAATTTTATCATTGATATACTTTTAGAGTTGACATTTTCATCGTCTGACTTCGGCGGGGTTGACCTCCTTCCAGGAGATAAACTAGCTGACTTAGAATATGCAGATGATATAGTCCTCTTAGGCGAAGATGCTGATAAAATGCAGAATCTTTTGACTACCTTAAACAAGAATGTAAGGATGTTTGGGATGCGATTCTCCCCACCCAAATGCAAAATGTTACTTCAGGATTGGATTGATTCGACACCGAAGTTAGTGATAGGGAGTGAGGCAGTTGAACGTGTTGACCGCTTCACTTATCTTGGCAGCCTCATCAGCCCTGACGGTCTGGTGTCTGCTGAAATCTCTGCGCGCATACATAAGGCCCGATTAGCTTTTTGAAATTTGCGTCATCTGTGGCGTAGGCGAGACATCCGACTACTGACCAAAGGACGCGTTTACTGCGCAGTAGTTCGGTCTGTCTTACTTTATGGATGCGAAACATGGCCATTAAGGATAGAGGATATTCGTAGGCTCCTGGTATTCGATCATAGATGTCTTCGAAGCATTGCTCGTGTTTTCTGGGACCACCGAGTAAGCAATACGTGGGTTAGGAATAGAGTACTAGGTAGATACGGTAAGCCTATTGATGAAGTAGTAAATCTTCATCAGCTAAGGTGGTTAGGACATGTGTTACGTATGCCTGACCACCGCCTACCTCGACGAGCAATGCTGTCTGGTGTAGGAGTAGGCTAGAAGAAAGCTAGGGGCGGCCAAACCAAAACATGGCTCCAGTCCATGAAGTCATTGACAATTGGGCTGAGCCATGTTAATAGGTGCAGACTACCTGGTTGGGGTCCGCGTGACGCTCGTAATAAATGGTTAGAGACTTTGGGTGATATGGCTCAAAATCGTTGGCAATGGCGCAGGTGCATCCATTCCTTGTCTTCCTCCAAATCCTAAATTTCTGAACTTATCATAATTTTCTCCTTACTGGATCATATTTTCTTAAATCTTCTCGGTCTCTATTCCCTTCCGTGAATACTAACTCTGTTACTACCTTCCCCACTCTGGGATTTGATTCGACAATTTAATCTCTATCTGCTAATTGAGGCATGGCAACTTGAACTGCCGTACTCATGTACCAAGTTCTACGTTGCGACTGTCTGTCTGTCTGTCATGCTCCCAGCGTGGTCATTCACTTTACCTCATTTTGTCAGAGTGAAGCACCTACGCGATACACTTCGTTCATCTGATGACTTGACAGCAACTTCTTGTGGGCTAGCCGGTGTAGGTATTGTGTTAAGTAAGAGAGCTAGACAGGCACTTCTCGAATAGATTTCTGTCGACAGTCACCTATGTGCCGTCCGACTAAATGGTTCAGTAAGAACTCGGAAATATAAAGACGCATGCCGTTGTCTTTTCGTTGTTTCTGCCTACGCTCCAACTGACTGCAGCCCAGATGAAGTGAAGAATGAATTTTACGGAAAACTTTCCGAACTTCTTCATAGAGCCGAACACTCAGATTTGGTACTCATGACTGGCGATTCAAACGCCCAAATAAGTGGCTTTAGTCAATCTGAAAAACATTTAGGTGGATGCTTCAGTGTCCCAGATCAGAAAACGGATAACGGTGACAGTCTACTGCAAATTTTCTCAGACAATCGTCCATTTCTAGCAAACACGAACTTTAAGCATAAGGAGCGACGTCGTGTAACATGGCAACCTCCTTGCCCTACTCAACGGTGGACTCAAATAGAGCATTTCACCATTAGTTACCGCTGGAGAGGCTCGATAGAAGATTGCCGATCTTTCTGGAATACATGTTTGGATTCCGACCACGCTCTAGTACAAGCACGCATTTGCTTGTGTCTTACCGGGTGGAGAAAAACTACCACAGGAAAACCTTTTGGAATTCAGTTCAGCAATGAAACAGCCAAGATTAAATTCCAGGAACAACTGAGGAATCACTTAGGCAATTATAAAGATGCGACCCAACTAGATACTGCTTAGTAAGATGTCCAAACAGCTGTGGCATCTACAGTGACATCTATCAAGGACTTAAATCAACTTGTCAAGGAAAATCAGTGGATCTTGATAGCTCCTGTTGAATTGATAGACTCCCGAAGACTTATCCCGTCAGACTCCAAACATGATGAGGAGCGAAGAGTAATCAGGTACAAACTGATAAAAAGTCTGCGAAACGATCATGAGGAGTGGTGGGTAACAAAAGCAAAGAAAATGGAAAAGACAGCGGCGTTAGACAACTTTTCAAATTAATTAGAGAAACCAAGGTTAAAAACTCTAGCGTTTTTGAGACAATCGCCGAAAAAGATGGAGCGCTTACCCACTCTTAGTTTTGACATTTAGAACGATAGGCTGAACACTGCAGGCAGTAGTTCAGTTGATCAGCATCTGATCTAGAACTTCTCATTGTTTTGAGGCAGCCTGAATGAAAAGTTGACTTAGGTTCCTCGACTCTTGTTGAAGTCGATAAAGCTTTAGCTAATCTCAAGCGTGTTAGAGTAACGGGTATGGATGGATTAACTCCAGAAGTCTTTAAGGATGATAGTCTCACTTTGACGATTTGACCGACTGGTATTTTGACTATAGTTTTGGAACTTGACACAATTCTGTCTGACTGGTGTCGATCGTTAGTCGTCCCAGTATATAAGAAAGGGTCAAAGTCGTCCTGTGATAACTATAGAGGAATTAGCTTGACTAATGTAGTGTCTAAAATACTAGCTCCTATAATTATCAGACGTTTAATTACAACTCATGAGCTTCAAATGTGAGAAAACCAGGCTGGTTTCAAACCTGGTCGCTACTGTATAGACCAGTTATTCACCATTCGTCAGATTATAGAACATAGACATACTTTTCGGCACCCGACAATAGGGGTTTTTCGTGGCTTGAAAGCAGCATTTGACTCTGTAGACTGTGGAGTTTTATGGCAGTGCCTTTAATTAAAAGGACATAAATCTTCTACAGGCTCCTTACTCAAACACTCTTAGTCAGTCGTATCAGAGCTCATGGCGAACTGTCACGCGAACTTGTAACCTCAAGTGGTGTCCTTCAAGGCTGCCATTGTCTCCATTCTTATTTACTGTTATAATAGATCTAGTGTTGGAAATAACATTCTCATCATCTGACTTCAGGAATCGATCTCCTACCAGGAAATCCACTTATTGACTTAGAATATTCTGATGACATAGTTCTGTTTGGCGAAGACGCTGATAAGATTCAGAATCTTTTAACAACAATAAACACTGATGCAACCATGATCGGAATGCGTTCCTCCCCCTCTAAATGCAAACTATTGCTCCAGGACTGCTTTTCGTCAACATATGAGCTAAAGATAGGGAGTGAGGTAGTTGAGCACGTCAACCACTACACTTATCTTGGAAGTCTGATTAACCCTAATGGGTTGGTGTCTGACGAAATCTCAGTACGGATTCAAAAAGTTCGTTTAGTTTTTTTCAACTTACGTTACCTATGGCATAGACGATATATTCGTCTCTCAACGAAAGGGGGAGTGTACCGCGCAACAGTTTGCTCCGTCTTACCGTATGGGTATGAGACGTGGCCATTAAGGGTAGATGACACTCGAAGGTTATTAGTTTTTGACCATCGATGTCTACGAAACATCGCTCGCGTTAGCTGGGATTACTGAGCTAGTAATAACGAGGTTAGACGACAGGTGTTAGGCAAAGATGGTAAATCAGTCGATAAGGTTGTGAATCTTCATCGGCTGTGATGATTAGGACGTGTGTTACGTTAGCCCAACCACCATCTGCCTCGACGCGCAATGTTAACTGATATAGGAGCAGGATGGAAAAGAGTTAGGAGCGACCAAACTAAAACATGGCATCAGTCCATGAAGTTGGTGACTACTGGTTTGAGTTGTGTCGGTAGATGCAGACTACGTTTTTGGGGTTCACGCCAATGCCGTAACTGGTGGCTGGATGTTTTGAATGATAAAACTCAAAATCGGTCACAGTGGCGCAGTTGTATTTACTGATTGTCCTCCCTTAAATCGTGAAGTTAAAATTAATTCATAACTTTTTCCACTCTCCATCTTCTTCCCCTTGAACCATATTCTATATATTCACTCTTTGTTATTATTATTAAAATTGACAGTTAACTATCTCTACAAACCCCCTAATTGTAATTAACATGAGCTCACTAGTGACTAGATCCTTGAGGTAATTCCTGGAGTTCTAGTGTGAAGACATGACCGGTAGAGTTCAACCGTGTCGGGTGTGAGCCAGTAACTCACCGATGGCATAGAGGAAGTCGCGCAACGTATCACAAATTGGCTGAATTGGAAATATCAACCGTTAGGAGCCGACTCAGTGGTCCAATGGTAAGAGCCAGAAGGTCCTGGGTTCGATCCCCGATGGGGTTGTTGGATGCGCACTGCTGAGGAGTCCCATACTAGGACGGAGCAGCTGTCCAGTGCTTCCAGGTGATCAATGGTTGTCTGATTCAGATCAATTCGTGATATCAAAATTGACAGTTAACTATCTCTACAAACCCCCTAATTGTAATTATTATTATTATTATCATTGAAGTAACTTCTGCTAATGTGGTGTTAATCTTACTGTGCTTTAAAGGTATGGCAACTTAGACCAATGCGCACATGTGCCAGGTTCTATGTTGATAATCATACATAATAATGTAAGCTAGTTCACACATGTTCTCTATTTTGTTGTATGTAACGATCCTTAGCCTCGATCTGTTCTGAATTTCACTTTATTTCTTGTTTCATACTCAAAATGTTGTTAGTAGGCAAAATATTCTTGACATGGAGTTCTTCATAAAACCCAAGAATTCAGAAAGTAGCTTTCTTGAAAATTACACCTTTCACTTAATTAATCACTTGGCTTTCAATTATTATTTCATTTATAGGAAAATTAGTCTCTTGAGATTATTCTATTTTCTGGATTTTAAAATGCAGTCTTCCTTTTAGCTTTATAGCTCATTCCTTAATATATTCGGTGTTTCGTTACTATCAGATAGACAAAGTAATGTATATTTTGCCACGTGGCGTTTCATTATGATAAGTTTTCAGTTGCTATGTCGCTCAGTATTCAAATAGTAGTAGAGATTTGGAGAAATATTTGTTAATCAACACTGTGTTTAGAAACATGGTTACTCTCATCTGATAAACAGTCGGAGCTTTGGGGACGATAGATACTATTTTAAAGAATGGTACTTAAAATTCAAGTACTAAATTTTTAATTTGTATCTGTAACGAATAGCAGATCTATGAGTTAGGGTTTTTTTTATGCAATTTAGTTTACTGTTCCTGAATCTCAGAGTCCTTCCTAAGCTACAATTATCTAACGATTTCCGTTGTGGTAAAAATACTGATACGTTAAGATTATTGAATGGTTCATCGTAGAATTAGGAAGACTATGCTCACCGATTTATTCTATATATTGCTAATTTTTGTAGTTATAATAATTCTTTTATCAGTCCTCAAAGTTACTGGATAGTAGTTCGATGAATACGAAAGACCATCAATTTGCTAGTCAATTATCTTGGCGTGAAATTATTATAAATTCTTTAGTCATTCATCCTATATTCCATTTTATCAGATCTTGACAATTGTAACCTTAAAGTTATTTTTTTCCTTTCCTTCTTCGTACTATCACATTGCAACTCTCCCTTACTATATTAGGTGAAACGAAATCCAAACTTAAGACCAGATGACCCGGAACCACCAGGTAGCTTTAGCTGCTTGCCTGAAGAATATAATCGTTCCCCCCGATTGACAGCTTTGTATTACTTTTGTTTTATTATTACGTTTAATTACAATATCAATAATATTTTTTTTAAAATTCCAATGTAAAAGCTCGATTTCTTTCTCGCTGAACATATTTGCATGCACTATTGTTTTACTCCTGTTCACTTGCAAATGTAGCCCCAGTATTAAAAAAAGAAGCATTTTCTTCATTGGCAAGTAGCCTACAACATGTTGAATAAACTTATTTTATGATTTCCTCTTCTACATGCAGGAGATTTTATGCAACACTCTACCGCACTCACTATTCTTCCAAAAAATTCAACAATTATCCTTCAGTCGTAGTGATGTAAAACAAACAACATCTCTATTGCCTGTTTATTCGCCTGATCCCTTCTTATGGACTAGTTTTTCTCCACCTACTTCAAATGGTTTAAACAGTAATACTACTAGTGACATAGGTGATTTCGATATGAATCCATACTCTCCGGAAGAATTTGATTTTTATTCCAATCTATTAAATGAAAGTGGAGGAACAGTGGACGAAGAAAGCGATAGTTCTTATGAAAATCATCTTACTAACGAAATGAATGGGGTCGATCGTCGTCTGTAAGCTCTTTTATATCATATATCGTTATGTCCGTCTTTTTATTTCAGAAAGACTGCATGTAAATGTTGGAATACTGATATTATATCACTTCGTTTATTTGGGTTTCAGTAATTTAAGTGCTGCTCATAGCGTAGTAAATTCATTGATCTGTAATATAGATAAATAAGAATAATGTTGGTGATATTTCGTCTGTCAGTAAATAATTAGGTTAGTGAATTTTACCTTTATTTTTAGAAGAAAAAGATATGTACCTTTTTCACCTGATGAGACTTCTTCATCGTTGTTGCAAACAGGCACATAGTTCTTTCGACTTATATGTGCCCTTAAAGCATTGGTTGTATTTTAACGTACTTATTAAATTTGATTCCTGTTCTCTTAAAATAGACCTTGCATTTGTCCATGGTTAAACAGGTATCAGAACGTGTCAGTATTTTGCTCATCATAATCATGTGTTTTACTAATCTGTTGTCAGAATTTATACAGTAGTGCGAATACTAGTGATTACCTTTTTGTATGTACTAAGTCGTGTAATTTCTCTTGTTTTTGATTCATCAGCTTTACTGAATTTTATGAGTATTTCATCAGATTGCGTGATTTTATTCTTTATTTCTAAATCTGTAAACGTTTAATTATCCTGCATGTTGCTAGGCATCGAAATACAACTGAATTCAGACACTCAACCTAAAACGTTCCAATAGCTCAATAAAGTACTGGCCGTTCGAAGGCCGCCCGTAAATGGGTATTATTACTGTGATGACCATAAAATTACAAATCACGTGATTACTACATATGTTGGTAATCAGTACTAATATTTCGTAAGCGGAATGTACCGCTGTGTAATATACAATCAAAATAGTGAGAATTAATTAACTGTTCGTGTCTTCTACCAATATCATACCTTTATCTGGTATGAAATTCGGTAAATAAAAATTAAGTTCTGTTTCTAATTATTCTTCCTGCTAGAATATCAAGCTTAAGATATGTTTATCAGTCCCTCTATTTATTTAACCAAGGATATCACTTAGTTTCTTCTTAAACTGACTCGTTTCAGTCAACTGCGGAGTATCAATACTCCACACTAAACAGTTTGACGTCAAGCTTAATACAAATGCCTGTTCTTGGTTACTTATTTTTATCAAGAAGCATTTTTTTGTCTATGTGATTTGTGAGTGTACACAGGTTTACCAAGAAAACTATAAAACATCAGAGTTACTATAACCCTATAAAATTCATATCATCAACGTGAAACCATTAGTGCTTTTGATGACTAGTAAGTAATCTAACGTTTAATTTATCCTTTTGCTTAAAGATCAGTACTGTTCGGAGAAATTTCATATTACGTAGTTTTTCTTCGCTCTCTGCTTTTCATACATAGAAGTGAAACCACAACTAGTGAAAATAGTCAAAAAAGACGTTATCAAGCTGCCATGTCTGCAAATAGTGTACTGGATAGGCTGTTTGGTTTATCTTCCAAAACTACTAAGAATGACAGTAAATCTAATGAAACTATATCTGGCGTAATGCAAAATAAGAGTACTTTCAATCCTGTTATATATGATCATACCCTTTGGGGTGAATTTGTCGAGTAATAAGAACTATAGAGATCATAACTATTGAGTGTTCAAGTGGACTTATTCATTGAGAAATGTTGAAATTGTATATAAAAGTGCTTTTTGTACATTTTCGATCCTAGTATAAATAAAATACTTTATAAAGTTACTCCCTTGTTTTGGTATATATAGTGTATCTTTCTGTATGTGGACTGCTTGTTGAGCTGTCGTTTTAGAAAATGGAATTACGTCTAGTTTTTTAAATACTTTTATTGGTTATCCCTTTGTTTGTGTAAGATATGTTTAAACCTACAGATATCCTTTCAAGCAGTTTCCTCAAAACTGTCAACTCAGAGTCTGGGCCTAACTACAGTCAAAACAGGAACTTGGCATAAACTTATATCTTTTTCGAACAGTGATGGGAAATGCGTCATAATCAACGATTGTGATTATTAGCCGTGTTTATAAAAATAATACAGTTCTATTATTGGTTATTAGACAAAAATAGCATATACAATCAGACTGAGTTAAAGTAGTGGGCGTTTACGTGGATGTCATTGATCGGGTTAATTATGAACATAATTAACACTCCCTCCCAGAACGACTACCACGTCCGTGATCTTCGACCACTCTGGTTAGGTAGTCGGCTTCTTCGAGTGGACACAAGTTTCTCACGTCCCGAGTAATTTCGTCAGTTTCCGTCTTCAAACGTACCGTTCTGACGTGTTCGTCGGGACACTAGTTCACTTGTTTGGTTATAGCTTTCAGCCACAGACTTCTTAGTGCATCGACATCACTCACTAGGACTAGGTCCCCTAGTTGCAAATCTTTCCGTATATTCAGCCATGTAGATCTAACTTGAAGGGTTGGCAAGTATTCTCGCTATTATTTATACAACGATGCTTTACTCATAGGAGCTTCTCTGAAGAATTAGTAACAGTTTATTTGGTGTAAAAGCTTCTTAGCATCCACCATCATCTTTTATTTTCACGAGAGGTCTGTTGTTTAGAATTCCTTCTGCTTCTGTTAACAACGTTTGTAACTATTCGTCGATTAATACCCTTTGAAACAAGAGTGATATTAGAATCCTCCTTACCGGCCTGATAATACGTTCTCACACGCCCACCTCGGTGGCTTATTCTCGGAGGGTTAAAATTCCATTCACCTTCCCTGTGAATAAGAGCGTTTTAAATCTTTGTCTGGTCCCAGTTCTGGATAATCTATCGCAAACTGGCGTGTACACCTCTAAAATTTAAGCCGTCATCACTATATATATATATATATATGCCTTGGACTTCCTTTTCTAGCCCGACCGTAGCTGCTACCTTGACGTGGTGGTCGGGCTTGCCTATCGTGATGACCCGACCGAGCTATATTAGATGGAACGCTTGTTCCTCTAGGTCCTACCATGACAAACAGGTCTGTTTGAGAGCGATAAGACTAAAGGCAGTGGTGCTGCCTTCTCACAAAGGAAGGAAGGGGTTAGAAAAGGTCGACCCTAAAAATGTCACACCTCACCTTGCTCCACGGATTTCCGTCTCCGGCAGTAAGGCCTTCCAGAGAACGGAGCTAACACTTCGAAAACATCCCATAACAAGGTCGTGCATGATCGGCCTCAAGCAGTTGTCCCTTGGGCTCTGCGATTGCGCTTCCAGGTCACTATGACCAATACTAACCCAGTTTCCTTTTCCGGTACCTCAAGAAGTAATACCCTTCCATGGTGTGGGCAGCCAGGAAGTGAAAACGGCCCTCGTACCTCTAACAGCACACGAGATCATTTTGCTCGAGGTCAAATCCCACCCTCAACTTTCAATAACTCCCTTATTCCCACGATTAACCTGTCTAGCCTAACTTTATCACCTCACGCCTCTAATGCTAATGGTTTGAGTTCGCGAAACGTTATTCCTGGTGTCCTGAAACCTCGCACTAAACTACATGTCGGAGCTTTTAACGTTCGGACTTTAGGCCAAGTAGGACAACAAGCCTCTCTAGCTATGACCCTAGATTCTCGTTCCATCGATGTCTGCTGCGTCTCCGTAGCGCGTATACAGGATCCAAGTACAATCATTCGCTTGACCTCACCTTGTGAAAATAAAGAAGCGGTCCGTTTCACCCTTCGTGTTTCCGGAGACCCCACTGCCACCACTCGAGGCCTTGCTGGTGTAGGCATAGCACTAAGTTCAAAAGTTGAACAGGCTCTCCTTGACTGGATTCCCATAGACAGTCGCTTATGCGATTTCAGTCTAAACGGGACGGTAAGAACTCGGAAAGATAGGGACACACGCCGTTGCCCCTTTGTTGTCTCTGCTTACGCTCCCACTGATCGCAGCTCTTATGAAGTAAAAGATGAATTTTACAGAAAGCTTTCAGACCTGAATGGCAAACTAATATTGGTCCCCCAAGTCTTAGTGAGGTTGAGAAGGCTATAGGGAATCTGAAGCGAGGGGAAGCAGCAGGACCTGATGGGTTAACTCCTGAGATATTTAGAGATGGTGGTCCAGTTTTAGCAGTGAGATTAACCGGGATCCTGTCTAGAATCTGGGAATTTGGCGTAATCCTATCTGACTGGTCTCAAACACTATTCGTTCCAATCTTTAAGAAAGGACAGAAGTCCTCTTGTGACAATTATGTGAAATCAGCTTTACGAATATAGTGTCCAAAATATTGGCTCCAATCATACTTCGGCGCCTAACTAAAGCTCGTGAAGAGCAAACTAGAGAAAACCAAGGTGGTTTCAGACCTGGACGTGGTTGTATAGACCGAATATTCACACTTCGGCAGGTTCTGGAACATAGACACACTTTTAGACGCCAAACAATAGTTGTATTCCTTGACCTTAAAGCGGCATTTGACTCTATCGATCGTAAAGTTATGTGGCAATGTCTGTCATTGAAAGGCGTACCACAGAAGTACATTAACCTTATACAAACTCTCTACTCGAACACCACATGTCGAGTGTGAGTTTATGGCGGATTGTCGTCAGAACTGATTACCTCCAGTGGTGTTCGTCAAGGTTGTCCGCTTTCCCCATTTTTATTTAATTTTATCATTGACATACTTTTAGAGTTGACATTTTCATCGTCTGACTTCTCTGGGGTTGATCTTTTTCCAGGGGGTAAACTTGCTGACTTAGAATATGCAGATGATATAGTTCTCTTAGGTAAAGATGTTGATAAAATGCAGAATCTTTTGACTACCTTAAATATGAATGTAAGGATGTTTGGGATGCGATTCTCTCCACCCAAATGCAAAATGTTACTTCAGGATTGGCTTGATTCGACACCGAAGTTAGTGATAGGGAGTGAGGCAGTTGAATGTGCTGACCGCTTCACTTATCTTGGCAGCCTCATCAGCCCTGACGGTCTGGTGTCTGCTGAAGTCTCTGCGCGTATACATAAGGCCCTATTAGCTTTTGGGAATTTGCGTCACCTGTGGCGTAGGCGAGACATCCGACTACTGACCAAAGGACGCATTTACTGCTCAGTAGTTCGATACGTCTTAGTTTATGGATGTGAAACATGGCCATTAAGGATAGAGGATATTCGTAGGCTCCTGGTATTCGATCATAGATGTCTTCGTAGCATTGCTCGTGTTTTCTGGGACCACCGAGTAAGCAATACGTGGGTTAGGAATAGAGTACTAGGTAGATACGGTAAGTCTATTGATGAAGTAGTAAATCTCTACCAGCTAAGGTGGTTAGGACATGTGTTACGTATGCCTGACCACCGCCTACCTCGACGAGCAATGCTGTCTGGTGTAGGAGTAGGCTGGAAGAAGGCTAGGGGCGGCCAAACCAAAACATGGCACCAGTCCATGAATTCATTGATAGTTGGTCTGAGCCATGTTAATAGGTTCAGACTACCTGGTTGGGGTCCGCGTGACTCTCGTAATAAATGGCTAGAGACCTTGGGTGATATGGCTCAAAATCGTTGGCAATGGCGCAGGTGCATCCACTCCTTGTCTTCCTCCAAATTCTAAGTTTCTGGACTTATCATAATTTTATCTTTACTGAATCATATTTTCTTAAATCTTATTTCCAATCTCTATTTCTTTCCATTAATACTAACTCTGTTACCACCTCCCCTACTCTGGGATTTGATTCGACAATTTAATCTCTATCTGCTAATTGAGGCATGGCAACTTGAACTGACGTACACATGTACTAAGTTCTACGTTGTAACTGTCTGTCTGTCTGTTTTAGCAATGAATCTTAAAAGGGCACATAGGGAAGAGTCGGTGTCTAAGGTGTACATTATTTCGATGTGAACTGCTCGAATGGGAAGACAGGTGAATAAACAACCATAACATTTTACAGTGACTCTTCTTCTCCTCGTATAGAATGGTCCGTAATAGTCCACACCTGCTGAGGTGGTACTTGTGCCTCCAAACGGTGTTCTGGAAGTGGAGCCATGATCTGAGAATGAGGTGTAACGAACAATCTTCTTCATAAATAACATCGCTTCAATATTTTTCCAACCGTAGAATAACCTCTGATAATCCAGAATTCTTCGCGAATACTGTTAAGTGTATGTGCATTGCTAGTGTGCTCATTCTGCGGATGATAATGCATCACGATCAATTTGGTGATAAAATGTTTGCTGGGAAGTATAATTAGATGTTTACTTTCGAGTGGCAGACACGACAACTGCAACCGTCCTCCTACTCGAATAATATTGTCCACCATTAAGGGGTTTAGCTTTTTAATTGAGCTTCGGAAATGTAAGTCCCCTCTCATAACAACGTTTGGGTAAACCAAGTAGCGTAGTAATTTTCTACTGTCAACTCTCTCATCGATTTCCTCGTCGCATATATTATGCAGCTTATTAATGCATTCTTCGAACTTCTGCCATGAGTCTTTCGTAATCTTTTGTTCCATGGGGAGTACATTGTCTTGAAGTAGTTTTATTATAATACGTTCCGCGTAGTTAATATCTTCCAGCTTTAACATACCTGTGATCAACGTCTTCCCGTTCCGTTTGTCAGATTGTCAACGAATCATTTACATAAGGCAATTACTCTTAGCATTCTAGACCACGACGTACATATAGTGAATCGATCCAGAAACAAATCATTACAGCTTGTGGACTCGTGATTCTCTTCTGATAGTACGTTGGTGAAGATACTACTGTTCTCTTCCAGACTGGGCCGCATGTCTTCGTTCTCCAATAAGAATGCCGGTCCTCGCAGCTATTCTTTCATTTTTGTTTTGTCACTCAATGATATTCCACGAGGAGCATAATCTGCATGGTTCTGTTTACTCTTAAAATATCTCCACTGGTCTGGTGTTGTCAATCACGTATAGTCTTAAGCCTGTTACCTAAATCCCTATCAAATCTTGTTGTTATATTTCTTATACAGTGAAGTAGGATTAACGAATCCGTCCAATATGTAACAGACGAAATAGGTACATTTGATTGTTGATCAACATGTTACCCTATCTAAGCGCACAGCCCAGAAGCCGTTAACTCCATCTTAGGTATTGTTGCGTGTCTCAAGGGAGCGACTCTAGACTTAGCAAGCAGTAGAGAGCAGTTGGCTCAGTTAGAAATATCCTTATAACGAATTTAAGCTACAACACCGTACGCCACCTCGGAAGTATCAGCAAAACATTGGATCTGAACAATCGACAAATAAAGTATCTTTAGTGTAAAGCATCTTGGTATTCGCAATTTATTTAAATTTCTAACACTCTTGTTTCATTGGCTTCACTTTATAAGGTACTACGTAGGTAATTCTGCATCCCATTCGAATCTTCGACAAGTATCTTGTAATATCGATTTGGTGGGTAAGATGACGGGGTTACAAACCCACCTGGGTCAAAGATGGATGCTACATACGACAAAGTGTTTCTTCTGGTAGACTTGACCTCGAACTCACGTGTACTAAAATACAGATGATCGGTCTGAACGTTCCATTCTATCCCCAAAGTTCTTCTTTGCGCTTCAGTTGGAGAATAGGTGTTAATATTTCTTTCAGCTCAATCCTCTTTTGGGATGAACTTGATTAATTTGACTTGATTGCTTGTCCACTTAGATTAAATCGCCCAAGACTTAACATCTTTAATTGAAGATATGTAAATCTGGCCTCTTCTATGGTATCGACGCTTGTTAGTAAATCGTCAATGTAGAATTGTTCTTTGACTGTTCGTATAATACGATTTGGAAAACTTACTTCCTTATCTGAAACAGTTCTTCCCAAGGCTAAAGAGTCGCAACATGGTGATGAAGTTGCTACAAACAGGTAGTGAGCCATCAGAAGGAAGACACAACAATCAGGCAACAAGTTGGCTATCTATACAGTAACGTGCGGGGATAAAGAGGCAAAACAATCGAACTCGGGCACCTATGCACCCGCCTGAAACCAAGGATAATTATACTCACCGAATCGTGGCTCTCACCTAAAATCTCAGACGACGAGGTGAACATCCAGGTTAAGGTTCTGCTACAAAATGACAAAGAATACGGAGTAAGAGGCGGAATCACAATTTGCATAACTAGCCTTATCAAAGCAACACCTGCAAATGATACCACGTTGAGGAGATTACCAGAATCTATCTAGTTTAAAAATACGTAAGGCCTATCAATGATTAACTATGAAGTCGCATTCGATAGCAAATTCGTTGAACTCTGGGATGCCTACTCTGGTCTAAAGGTCAGACAGTTGTAGTGAAGCCTAGAGGTCTTGTGTTGAGTCTCTGGTAAGGTTGTGCGTGCTTACTGACAAGGAGCTCCATGCAAGGCTGAAGTAGTTTTTCAGTGCTTCCTAGTCTTCAACGGTTGTCTAACCAAGGTAAGTCGGTACTTCAAGTACACAAAAGTTTTTTTAGAATACCTTATGTATTTTTATTCTGGTTATCGATATAAATACATGTTATAATTGTAATTATAATCGTTGACTCAATCTTTGTTGCTAAGACAATATTTTCCAACTAAGTAATTCTCAGCACTGTTTATAAATGTTCGCAATATTTCTAATCAATTATATAGATTCTCTTGTGTAAGTCGTCGTAATTTTATATTGTTTCATATTTCGTTTTCAGCCTGATAACTGTTTATCAAAAACTGCGAATCGTCTACACTAACTCTATGTCCTTTTGCGAATCGGAAACTGGTACTAATGACAATCAAAATTCACGTTCTGAATCCAGCAGATCGTCCTGTGATTCACCCGTCCAAAATGTGAACCTAGACAATAAAAGGACTACCGCTACCAATTTACCTAGCAATTTGTTTTGGCGCAGTAGAAGTCAACCTCCATCAGGTGAAACTTCACATCATGTGAGTGCGTCTTGTATACCTGGTCTTTCGATTACAGAATCCAGTCAACAAGTGCTTGTAATGGACCATACTGAACCCGGTCACACATCAGGGAATTCTAATCAGGTGATTGAAGTTGGTCTATCAGGTAGTACCCGATCTATTGGCTTACGTAATACAAACAGAGCTTCCGTTGTCGCAACTCGGAGCTCTCATAATCGCCGTGTGCTTCGAACTGCTCGTTTCACACAAAATCGCGATAGTGTTCCTGGCTTATTGAGCAGTAGCAGCAGTAATAGTAGTCTTCTCGGACGATTTCGCACAATAACAGGAGTCAACTCACGCCCTCAGTCCATAGATCCTTGTGCCTGTGAATCTCATCTATCCCGTTTACTGAGATTCTCTTCACTTCGATTTGATGATACCGTCTCTGATGACACTGAAGCATCAGTCAGAAGACAAGAATCTCCATTAGGTGATTGTTCAAATGATGAGTTTGCCGAACTTCCTGTTAGATTGGGACTAAGTTATTGTAATTTTCGCCCACCTACCGGATCATCTGCGGAGCAAGCTCCAGTTTTGCGTTCTGTGTCTGCGAGTACCTCACAGTCTCAGGAACAACCAGAATCTCTTCCTGGTAACACTCATATTTGTTGCATATCTCCTGTTTCCTCGTCAATCATTATTTCCACAAATTCGGCTTGTGATAGTGACGATCACGTGGGTAACTGCTCTGCCTCTGCTGCTAATGCTTCTAATAATGATCAAACTAGTATTTACATTCCATCAACTCCGAACAACTGTACTGTGAAATTCCCCAAGCGTGGAGATCTAGAGCATCTAAGATCTGTGGCTGGAGCGAGTTCGGTATGTCGAAATCTTTTAACAGTCTGATCTCAGGGTTAATAATATAGGTATTTCTTAGAATAAGGAAGTTCATTTTTCTTTCTATCCGATAGTATTGACATTTCCTGAACTAATATCAGTATAAAAATCTTGATTATTTTAGTATCTCTTAGAGTAGCGATAATCTTTTGTCATTAATTTAACTTTAAACTTCAATTCACTGCTACTTAATGCGGTTAATATATATATATATATATATATATATATATATATATATATATATATGTGCCAAGTCAGGTAATTTCTTGTACGCAATAAGTATAACCAGAATATTTCTAGTCATTTCTATTTAATAAATGGCACAGTACGAACTCAGAAAGATAGGGACACACGCCGATGCCTCTTTGTCGTCTCAGCTTATGCCTACACTGATTGCAGCACAGATGAAGTGAAAGACGACTTCTATATGAAGTTCTCTAGCCTCCTTCAGAAAGCTAAGCACTCAGACATAGTAATTATTGAAGGAGATTTTAATGCCCAAGTAGGTAGACTAAATCAGGCTGAAAAGCACTTAGGTGGGTTACTCGGCATCCCAGCCCAGAGAACAGACAACGGAGATCGTCTGTTGCAGTTATGTTCAGACTACCGTTTATTCTTAGCTAGCACAAACTTTAAGCATAAGGAGAGACATTGTTTAACCCGGCGACCTCCAACATCTGCACAACGATGGACACAAATTGATCACATCGGTATCAGCTACCGTTGGAGAGGTTGTATAGAGGACTGCCGCTCTTTCTGGGGCACGTGCCTAGACTCTGACCACGCCCTAGTGAGAGCACGTATCTCTATGCGTTTTGCTGGTCGCAGAAAGGTTACATCAGGCAAACCCTTTAGATATCGCTTTGAGTCTGAGAACGCTAAGATTGCATTTAGGAATGGTTTGGCTAAGCATTTACTCGCCCATGACCAACAGGTTTTCCCCGAAGTAGCTTGGAATGATTTTAAAACAGGTGTAAACGCAGCAGCGCTATCAGCATCTAACCCCAATCCAATGGCTATGAAAGACCATTGGATCTCTAGAACTTCTAGGGGACTGATGGAGGCTCGAAAACTCGTTCCAGCAGGCTCGGAGTATGATGAAGAACGACGACAATTGAAATGTAGACTGACAAAGAGTCTGCGTAAGGATCGTGATCAGTGGTGGGCAACAAAAGCAAAAGCGATAGAAGTATCGGTGGCAGCGGGAAATAGTAGACAGCTGTTCCCACTTATCAGCGACACCGGTATTAAGAAATCGCCAGTTAGTGGAATTATCTCTGAAAAAGATGGGTCGATGACCTACTCTCAATCTAGAAGATTAGAACGATGGTCAGAACGCTTTCAGCAACAGTTCAACTGGCCCCCTCAGCCACTCTTAGCCTACCCACTTTCCCCAAGCTACCCGAATGTAAAACTGACACAGGTCCCCCCAACTCTCAGTGAGGTTGAAAACGCTATAAGCAAATTGAAACAAGGGAAAGCAGCAGGGCCTGATATGTTGTCTACCGATATCTTTAAAGATGGTGGTCTAGTTTTAGCGTACAGGTTGACTGATATACTAGCCAAAGTCTGTGAACTAAACACCATCCCATCTGACTGGTCTCGATCGCTGATCGTTCCAGTGTACAAAAAGAGACAGAAATCCTCTTGTTATAACCACAGAGGAATCAGTTTGACTAATATAGTATTTAAGATATTAGCCACTATAATCATCCTACGTTTAACTAACACTAGGGAACAACAGACTCGAGAAAACCAGGCTGGTTTCAGACCTGGCCGGGGTTGCATTGATCACATATTCACCCTGCGCCAGGTCCTCGAACACAGACATATGCACCAACGTCGGACTATAGTTGTATTTCTTGACTTAAAAGCAGCGTTCGACTCTATTGACCATGAAGTCTTGTGGCAATGTTTGTCATTAAAGTGCCTACCTCAAAAGTACATTAACCTTATAAAGGCTCTCTACTCGGTCACCATTGGTCGAGTCAGAGCATATGGCGAATTGTCATGAGAAACTTCATCCTCAAGTGGAGTCCGTCAGGGTTGCCCCTTATCCCCTTTTTTATTTAATTTCATCATAGATGTACTCTTAGAAATCTTACTCACTTCTTTTAACTTCTCAGGAATCAATCTTCTTCCAGGAGGTTCTCTTGTCGACTTAGAATATGCAGATGATATAGTCCTGTTTGGTGAAGACGCGCACAGCATTCAAGGTCTCTTGAACACGTTGAGTAACGATGCAGGCATATTTGGGATGCGCTTCTCCCCTCCCAAATGCAAAATGTTACTCCAGGACTGGCCTGCTTCTTCTCCTAAATTGGTTGTAGGGAGTGAAGTAATTGAATGTGTTGATCGCTTCACTTATCTCGGAAGTCTCATCACCCCTGGTGGGTCGGTGTCTGACGAAATCTCAGAGCGGATTCAGAAAGCCCGATTGGCATTTGCCAATCTACGGCACTTGTGGCGCAGACGAGATATCCGTGTCAATGAAAGGCCGGGTGTACTGCGTAGCAGTCCGCGCCGTTTTAACATATGGCTGCGAAACGTGGGCTATGAAAACCCAAGATATGCGTCGTCTCCAGATATTTGACCATAGGAATCTTCGGAACATCGCTCGTATACCATGGATTAACCGGATTAGTAATAGTGAGGTTAGACAAAAGGTTCTTGGGAAACACGGTCAATCAGTCGAAGAAGTCACTAACCTCCATCGACTGAGATGGCTAGGACATGTATTGCACATGCCTGACCACCGTCTACCCCGTCGTGCGACGTTGGCTAGGGTTGAAGTAGGATGGAAGAAGGTTAGGGGCGGCCAAACCAAAACATGGCATCAGTCCATGAAGACCTTGACTACTGGTCTAAGCCATGTAGGTAGATGTAGATTACCTGGTTGGGGTCCGCGTGACGATCGCAATAAATGGCTGGAGACACTTGGCGATATGGCTCAGAATCGGTCATAGTGGCGCAAGTGTATTCACTCTTTAACCTCATCTAGATCTTGAATTCTATTGTTATTTTCTGAACATCTTTACTTTACTCTTCCCTCTTGTATTCTGTCTATACGTTACCTCAATAATCTCGTAATGCTAATGTGGTATGGCAACTTGAACCTATGGGCGTATGTGCCCGGTTCTACGTTGCTGCTGCTGATGATTTCTATTTAATTACTCGTTATACCAGATTTTCGTTTATTACTTTTGATATATGGAATAATTCCTTTTGTTCACAATTCGATTTTAGGTTATGTATCAACTGAATCAGATAGTACTGAACTGGTAGTAAATTTATGTAGTCCTGTAACTAGCCACACTGGACAGTGTTAGCCAACGTACCTACAGAGTTGCAATGCTCATAGAAGTAAGGCGACTCTTACATATGCCATTTTTTGTTTCATCAGCAGTTTAGGACAGGTAGTAGGTATGATGGATGTCTTATTTGTTCAGCTGATAATGGTTTAGCTTTTATTACTTTTTTTGTAGAACGGCGTAAAATGCAGTCTTTCCTTGTTCGTCGTTGTTACTCGGTTTTCTAATAACATTTCCATTGTAACAACCCTCATAATTTTTTCCAGATAACTTTTTCTGCAACCTGTTATGTATTACTTCAAGTGTGTCGTTCGTGCAATTATTTCCGGCTGGTAATAGGATACTGTAGATGTGTTATCTTTTTTAATGCATGGGATAGCAAAGTGAAAATAAACTTATATTGGTCAGTTTATGATTCTTCGTGAAAACTGTATTGTTTCTTTTGACAGTAGAGCATGAAATAATAAAAAAGCTCATCTTTTTCTGTTTCACAATTAAATTTTATTTCTGGATGAGCTGTATTAAGTACTACAATGAAAAAAACCGAAATTGGTGTTTTGTCATGCAGAATAAATATGTTTTCCATGTATCTGCATATAAGACAACAATCACGTTCACCGTCAGAGTACCACTTTCGGGTTTCAAAGTTTATGGGTCCTCATATACTGAGTATATCAGAGACAATAGCCATTCGGGTTTTTAGTAAAACTGATACGTACAATCCTTCGTTAAGTCCCTTTCGATAGCCTTTAAAACTACAATCCTTTTTTGTCTCAATAATATATATTAACTTCTTGTGTACGCTTATTCGTTTATGATTACTGTTATTGTCAATCTCTTACATTTATTTCACACACAAAACATAATTTATTTGTTGTTGTTATTCCTCTACTCCGTACACAAATTTTTAAAGTACTTGTATTATTCTACATTATTTATCTTCACTTTCATCTTCTAATTTATGTAATTTTGTTAACTACAAAGGTTCAAGGATTCTAAGGTGTGATCAGATATCGCCAAGAATGCGTATTTACTTAGGTTGTTTTCCTCATTTTCTTTTATATCGGAAGTGAGAAATCGCCATTAATGTTCGTTACTTCCATTTCGTAATTATTTTCAGGTTCTCATTGATTTTATTCATCTTGACTGTAGTTGCAACTAGAGTTGGCATCATCGAATAACTTGAGCGATAATAAATACCTCCGACTTAAGCGATTATATTACTTGTGAAATTATTCACATTTTTTCTAAAAATTGACTAGATTCTCTCTTACTTTTTATTTCCTCTTTATAGAGTTATCAACCTGAAGCTGATCATGACTTCTATCAAAATTCTTGTTTCTCATCTAAAACGTCCAATAAAGGAAGCGATCATGTCCATAGAACTTATGCTAAACTTAATGAACTTCGTTGGTAAGTTTGCCATGTTTGAACGTTTTTTGTTAATGCATATTGTGGGATAGTAGAGTGAACAAAATATTTAGAATGGATCGGCTTGTTTAATAAAGATGCACTTCTCAGATGGTTGATTAAATTTGTTGCTCGCGAAGATGGATTTTGTTAGATTACCTTCTCTGAGCTGGATTAATTAGTTGCGGAGCTTTTATCTCCATATTGGAGGGGTTTAACTGATCATACTTCTGGTAGAAGTAAACTATGACTATTTCTCCCCAAAACATTGAGTACATTTTATCGACCTTGAGTTCTATGTGCAGGGTCAGTGAGGCAAACTGTCATTTATGAAGAGATTCTGAAATTCTATCAGAAGTTTACGGCGTTGAAGTCGCCTAGGAGACTAATGAACACACTGAAATCCCTCTCGGCTTACTATCAGTCCCAAACCGGGACAAAAGAGGAGGGTTAAGCATGGGGTTAGCAACCCCATCCCGTAAGAAACAGCCGTCGTAAATCTACATTGGTTCCACCGAACCACACTATTGATAACCAAATTGACCACATCTGCATCAATAAAAAGTTCCGATGGACTATGGAAGATATGAGAGCAAAGAGAGGATCTGATATAGCTTCATATCATCACCTAGTGTTGACCAAGATGGAAGTGAAGCTAGAGAAGTTCAAGGCAACTGGAGCAACAGTATTGCAAAAGTTTTATACAGCCTGTCTCCAAGATGGTGACAAACCCAAAGAATTCGAGATAGTTTTCAATAAAAAACTTAAGCCCTTCACAGTCAACTGGAAGCAAAAGAAACTACTCTGGGGATGAATTGGGAAGGTGTTAAAGAAGCATTTCAGGAGGTTTTGGGTCAAAAGAGGCAGCAACATGAGAAGTGGATCTCTGTTGGTATTCTGGATAAGGTCGACGAAAGGACGGACAAGAAGATATCAATGAATAACAGCCGGACGAGAACTGGGAAAGCCAAAGCACCGATCGAATACACAGAAGCCAACAAGCAAGTGAAGTGGAACACTAAAACGGGTTAATGGAAATATGTAGAGGACCTATTAATGACAGCGAGTAAAGCTGTTTGAGAAGGAAACATGTGACACATATATGACACCTACAAGACGAAGAAGCTAACTGGAAAATGCGGTGCATTGGAACGACTAATCCAGAACAATGATTGCAGACCAATCACCGAGACTGAAGAACAGAGCAACAGGTGGGTAGAGCACTTTGAAGAACTCTTGAATAGACCAACCCCACTGAACCTACCGGCTATCTAAGCAATACCAGCATTCTTTCTCATAAATGTTACCCACTAACAGTCGGAGAAATCAACATGGCCACCCGTCACATCAAGATTCGCAAATTAGCAGAGTGAGACAACATACTAGCTGAGTCGCTGAAGTAAGATATAGAAGTAACTGCAAATATTCTCCACATTTTCTTGAAGGAGATTTGGGGGGGGGAGAACATGTACCAACATGAATGTATTTAGCTCGAATTGGTTTGGTAATAACCTTTGAGTTGACCTGGTGGAGAAGCTCTAAAAGATGTGGATTCGTTTACATACATCATTAATAGACAAGGATTAGCTGATGCAGATGTGAAGGCACGGATTAACCAACCTCTGGAACTCAAATCGACTGTCAGCCAACATCATTTCAAACGTGGAGGCTGCTCTATTGTATAGGGCTGAAACTTGAAGTATGAAAAGCATCTTTCAAAAGATGTAAGTATTTATAAGCAAATGTTTACTCAAGATACTTTGGATCCGTTATCCAAACACCATAATTAACAACCTACTGTGACCGAGAACAAACCATCTAAAATCCAGCTAAAGAAGAAATTAAGCAGACACGCTGTAGGTGGATAAGCACATTGAGGAAATAATAAAACTGCGGCATAAATCAAGCACTAACTTGGAACTCTCAAGGGCAAAGGAAAATGAGGGAGACCAAAGAATACATTGCTTCGGGAATTAGTAACAGAAATCAAATGAACGGATAGCACTTTAGAAGAACTGGATAGGAGAACCCAGCGCAGAGTTGGTTGGAAAATGCTGGTTGCCGGCCTATGCTCCACGTGGGGGGTAGCAGACATTGATTGATTGATAGTACATGGTGTAGCTGCTTGTGCCATCTAAAATGCATATCAGTCACGTTACAATGAAATCTTTTTATTTTTCGTTAAATTGTAGTTAATTTCAGGTGATACTCTGACGTTTTTTGCTTTAACAAGCTGATTCGTATCTTCAATTTTTGATATTATACTTGCACTGTTATATACATTCGATTTTTTTGTCGTGCAATCACCCTTAAGTGTAATTTCCACTCTATTAGTATCTGTTTTATAACTGTAAACGTTCTAAAACAATGTTTTTTAAAAAAGGTTACTGGATATTTTAGTGTCTTATTATATTTTTATATGTTATTATCGATAGTCATTTAATTTCACCCTATAGTTTCAATCCATTTGTTTTCTCAGTTGCTTTCTAGTTCAGGCGACATTGGTTGACGTATTTTTCATGATTGTATATCTGTAGCTAGTATATGTAACTTATGATGATCTGTTTATTTGTTATACTTCCTCCTTTTTTTTAGCCAAGGTTTATTCTGTGATGTGGTCTTACAATCTGGTTCAGTGAGGGTCCCTGCTCACCGAAATGTGTTGGCAGCTAGTTCTCAGTATTTCTATGCCATGTTTACTGGACCGATGACTGAAGCTCGTTCTCCATGTGTACGATTTCATGGAGTCGAAGGCTCAGCTCTCATCCAGTTAGTCAACTTTATTTATACAAATGGTACGTGGTTACTACTGGTTTGCTTTTTTTTGATGTTTATGCAGATTATGTTTCTGATTTCGTATTTTAAACGGTGTTGAACTGTCATATGCAAATTTATAAGAAGGGTTGCCATGAATTGGTTTAATATTTCTAGTTATATTATTTTGATGAAGGTTTTTGGCGTAGTGTAAATAATTGCCGGTGGTTATCTAGAATGCTGACATATTTTTCTTGGAGCAAATGCTAGATGTTTACCACGACTTATTACAAAATCATGTGTACTCTATATGTGTACTCTCTATACTTTTTTCGAAATGATTATATCCATGGCAAGAAACATATTTTGATTCTCTTAAGTAATGCAATCTATTTTTTTATGAGAATGAAGTATTGATTTTAAAAGAAATTTTTATCTTTTCAATTGTTGCTCAGGTCAAATAATTTGATTAATTAACATCACAGAGAATGGTCACATTGGTTTCGTTTTTGGTTTATTCTTTATTTAATGAATATGGCAGTGCAGGTCGTGTTATTTTCCTTCGTTATCCTTATTTTTCTTATCTTAAACTGGCTATATTTTTTCGTATTGTAAGAAGTTATAGTCTGTAGTCAGAGGATTCAGATTATATCGTTATATAATTGAGACTCCCTAGTACTTTTCGTTTTTTGTTTGGATCAATTTACGCTTTCCACTACATTTGTTGTCACTTTAGTAAATTTTTATACTTAATATTGTTTGTGTATGTTAGCTTTGTATTCCATGCGTTGTTATTTTCATAGAAATCAATGTTACCGAAGATAATGTCCAAATACTTTTACCAGCTGCTAATTTATTACAGCTAACGGCTGTTCGTGATATTTGTTGTGAATTTCTTCAATCCCAGTTGCATCCTAGTAATTGTTTAGGTATTCAAAGATTTGCTGATTTGCATAATTGTCAAAATTTACTTGATTTTACCAGACGCTTTACAGAACAACATTTTGGGTAAACTACTTTTAAAATTTTCAATTAAACATTTATTTTATTTTGTGTCTATTTATTTATTTACTGTTCATATTCGACTCTCAAGAAAGGGATTTTCACGAATTGACCTCAAGTAAAGAGACTTTTTATGCTATGAAACACTTTTCAGCTGTTTAATTCACACTAGAAACTACCTAGCTTTACCTAATCTTAACGTTTCTCGTGGTTCTTATAATTACGAAAATTCCTCATCTGTGAGAATGACTTACAAATCGAAAAATAAAAGCAAATTACTTAACTCCGTTTTATACGTAAAATGAATGCTGTTTATGTTGGGAATTCAGAATCCCCAAATATACAATAGTTTATTAAATCAAGCGAAAAGGGATTGCATTGATTTTTTTGTAAGGTTGATTCGTAATCTTTCATCAATTAATTCAATTTTAAATGTGAGATATATAAACGTTGTTTGCTAGTCACGTTTTTTATTTTTGCTTTACAATATAATCTTCCTACAAGTGTAGTCTTTCGGAGTAGCTGTAGGTTGGGAAGGAACCAGTCGTGGTATCCGATTGGAGTACAAGTATCAGAGATAACAATTCGCATTAACTATACTGACTATCGATGGAATCAGACATAGAATCCAGCTACCCTAGATAATTTAGCTGTATCGTATCGTGGACCGTACTAATCAATAAGAACCTACACGTTTATCGCATCTGAGAAAACATATCAGTCCTTTTATTAACAGAGTGCTCATTTTATGTTTATCACGAGTCTAGAATGACAGTTAAGCACTTAGTAAAATACTGAGGCATAACGTCTTAACTGTTGCATAACACTGCAGGTGATAAAAAGGAAACACTAACTTTTCGCAAAACAAATTTACTGTCCTAAGAAAAAAAATATTACCACACTATAGCACGCCTGTTTGCATAACTGATTTACTATTTCGGATATCACAGACGATAAGAACTGTAAAAAAAGGATAGAAAAAGTAATTTCGGAAAATAAGATTTCTAAATCGAAATTTCAGTGTAAAAACTCAGCAACTAATAATTATATAGCTCATTAAACTAGTGTTTATACATTCACATTATTTATATTCCGTTAACTTTTTAAATTACCCATTTTGTGTAACGTAGTGCAATACTCTTCATATCATTTGTATTTTAGCGAATTACTAAAACAAGATGATGAATTTTTAAGACTGAATTCAAATCAGCTTATAGAACTAATTTCTAGTGATAGACTAGCTGTTTCTGAAGACCAAGTTTTTGAAGCTGTCCTCCGATGGATTGCATATGATCCATGTGAAAGGCAATCTGAAGCTCAAAACCTCTGCTCATATGTTCGGTTCGCTCTACTCCCACGAGACTACTTAGTACGCTTAAGTCAGTCAGATAGTTTCTTATCAGCTAATCCCTGGTGTAAAGATTACTTGATCGAAGCGCTTAGTTATCATTTACTGCCCTGGGATCAAAAACTCCGTATGACCTCTGATCGTACAAAACCACGGACCCCTATTGGATTACCAAAAGTAAGTCATATTTTGGACGAATTTTTGACTTTATGGCAGCGAAAAGTACCAATCTACGTGCTTTTTCTCGCGTATTTTCGTTGTATAATGTGAAATTGATTATTTAACAAGACTTGCCACTTTGCTCATAGTTTATTGTCGACTTAATTAGTTACATACTTTTCAACTTTAATTTGAATAGATGTGCTTGTTTTCACGTATATTAAACTTCGGTCTTCGCTTGATTAATGTTCAGAAGTTTCAAATAACTAGTTTTAGGCACTAATGTAATACTGTTTTATGCAAGATATAGGAAATAGACGACATCCATATTATTCTACTACACCAAAACTTTGTTTGTCAGTTTTTTATGTTAGGAGTGGCTACCTTATATACCATATAGGTATCTGTTTTTGGCTTTTTTCTTCTCGCGTGTCTTTTTTATATGCACAGTATTCACCCAGTTGATATCGAGTAAATATACATTTAGTCGTTATAATGACGTTCTTGTTAAATTGTGACATGATATCCTTTGATCATTTGGCATTCAGCATTCATCTTTATGTAGTAGGTTACAAGTTCTAGCCATTCACATCGAAGTTGATGCATACATGAAATGAAGTTTCAACCATATGATCGAATAATTGAAAGTTATTAGCTTTATCCTATAAGCTATCTTGTTGCTGTAAGCAAATAATCCTATTTCAGTAATTACACACTTCGGTGAAAAGAGTTCTGCTGTATTATATAAGTTGGATTGTGACTGGCAGGTGGAATCCAGGACGCGTGTTTCGTCCTATTTCAGACTCATCGGCTGGATGTACCTGCATCCGAATGTTGATGTTCACACTGGGATTCGGACTCAGTCCGCTTCGTGTCGAACGCCACCGCGTTCAAATCAACGGGAATATACAAGTTTATCCTAAAGTTCTGCTGTATGTTTGTGAAATCTGACCTCTATAAATTGAGGATGCTTGATGTTTTACTTTGCTCGACCACCGTAATCTCTGAACGACCTCTGGCATCTGGGGGCAACATGTTAGCAATGCTAAGGTTCAGCATTATATACTTGTGTGTAGTGATCATAAATCAGTTGACATCACCATATTGAAGCATCGACTTCGGTGGTATGGTCATATTTTACAAATGTTATCCTATCGGTCTTATGCTGAGACGTCTGAAGAAATCAGAGAGGTGGTTAGTTTATGAGATGACGCCGTGCTGTATTTAGTTTATGTCTGTTGGTTCATCCCTGCTTACTGGCTGGGGTCCTTAGGGTAATACAACCCTGTAACTTGAGACTATCATATGTGACCTAGAATAAAAGCTAGTTGTTATTCTGCTTCAGTTTCTTACTAAACTCTAAACTCCAAAAATTCTATGGATTTCTTTAATAAAATGAAGTTTGTATTATATGAACTGCGTCTCCTGCCTTGCAATTTTATAGCTGTCATGTTTAGATTTTACCTTGCTTATAAAATTCAACCTTAGGAATATATAAGTAACTTATACAAGTAGCATATATTTTGAACCTTTTAAATATAAGGTGATTCACTATAGTGCCAGTTTTCAATAATTTCTTTTGTATATTTGTTATTAAAATAACCTTTGCGTACAATCTTCATACCTTTTATTAAAACGAGTTCCAAATGGGTCGAATGTCAAAGTTAAAGGTTTCTTTTCACACTTACTCTAAGTTATGTATTATCAAAGCATGCTTTTAGTAACTTCATCCGTATCATTCTCGCGTTACAATACATGGATTCTCCTAGTGATTGATTCTAATATTTATGTGTCTTGAATTATTTCATAATGTTTTGATCGATGTTATCTTGTCTAATTACAACGTATAATAAAATAGTCATTTTTTTACCTCACCAGAGTCTTCGTGTCCACTTCATTTTCGCATAGATTCTGCTAGTGATTGGTGGGCAGGCCCCTAAAGCTATTCGTTCTATTGAATGTTTTGAGTTCCAAGGAGGCTCTTGGGCCTCATTATCTGGTGACTCTGTGCAAATAGATAACTCTTCATCTCCCATCCAACTTTTATGTAGTGCATCAACTTCATCTCACTCTACATCAAATGGTTGCGCCAATCCAGTAATTCCTGTTGGTAACTGGAATAGTGATAATGTTTGTAACTTGATTATATCTGATCTTCCAAGCAGACGTTGTCGTACGGGTGTGGCTGTTTTAGGTGGATTAATATATGTGGTTGGAGGATTTAATGGAGCTTTACGTGTTCGTTCAGTTGAAGTGTACGATCCCCTACGTAATACTTGGCATCCGGGGCCGAATATGGAATGCAGACGCGCTACCTTGGGTGTTGCTGTTTTAAATGGTTTGATATACGCTATAGGTGGTTTCGATGGGACTGTTGGTAAGATCAATTTCCTTTATTAGCAAGACTTCGTTGTAATGGTTTGTAACATACGTGTTGAAATGTGAAACTTACCCTCTCATATATTAGATTACTGTGATGTAAGCTTTTCTTGATTCGATTCACTTAATAATCATCTCATATTTTTATCATTTTATTACAAGTGTACAGTGGCATCCAAATAAGGTATCATGTTAACTCTTTCATTCTTAAGATTTGGAGAACAAATTTTCGATTCCGTCTTCCGTCGGATTAAGTAATGTTATCACTAAGTCTGTACACTAGAAATAACTACAATAGTACCGCTACATTTTTGTGAAAAAAGGCTAACCTTAATTGTATTACATTTTTCTCTTTATGGCTTTTCGCGATTACTATGGCGTTAAGAAAGCTAACAACCTGCATTTCGTAGTGAAAAGAATTATATCATTAAAGATTTTTTTCGGACTATTCTAATATTTTTAACACCACATTAATAATTTGCTACTTGGTTATGAATAGACAGTGTATATATACAAACTGCTGATTAGAAACTACCATTAAAGATACAAATTCCCTAAGGTGATTGTAAAGATGTCAACCGAAGATTTTTGAGATCTCTACATCCATACGCGTAATTTAGTCATCAACAGTTATCTACTAAATGTTTCTTACTTTATCTGTTGATGAATTTTGAAATTCAATATGGTATTTAAATGTGTTGTTTTTATACTTCTTGAAATTGTAATAGGTCTCAGTTCTGCTGAGGTTTTGGATATTTCGTCTGGATGTTGGCGTCCTATATCATCTATGGCTTGTCAGAGATCTTCAGTAGGAGCTGGTGCTTTAAACGGAAAATTATTTGCTGTTGGTGGGTATGATGGAACGGTACGTCGCTGCTTATCAAGCGTAGAATGTTATGATCCTGTCACCAATTCTTGGTCTATGATTTCGGAAATGACGTGCAGGTAAGTTGTCTTAAATTTGCACGTTGTGATTTATTCGAATTTTTGATATATTGGATTTTTACTTAAAATAGCTTTCAAGCATTTATAATTCTTTCGAAGTTTTATAGTATTTCAGGTTCATGGTATTGATCATAACACCTTCTGTACAATGTAAACGACTCAAAACACGAATTTGGAAAAACTAACTACGATGAACACTATCTGAAGATTTGTAAGAAATGGATTTTGATCTGTTGTCTAACTTTTGGCGAAATGAATACAGTTGAAAAGATCTCATTAAATGTATCATATACATGTTGCTTTCATATCGTATTGATACATATGATGTCGATATACGTTTAGGAAATGTACTTAAGCGATATTATTTTATGATTTTTAAGAATAAGGCTATTACTATCTTTTCACTAGCAACGTTGTTGATACTTCGTAATCTCGATTGTTAGACGAAGCGGACCTTCTGTTTGTGAACTAAACAATCGTCTTTATGCCGTCGGTGGTCACGACGGGCCGATTGTGCAAAATTCAGCTGAAGTTTTTTCTCCTGAGACAGGAAATTGGCAACGTATCGCAGATTTAAATGTTAGGCGTAGAAATGCAGGTAAGTTGGACATTAAAAAACCAATATTAGCAAATTATTACTTTTTAATCCAGTAGTAAATATATAATGCATATTATAGCTTACGCATATTCATCGTCTTATTTCTCTTCATCGAAATATATGTTTTGTTGTATTAGTAGTATTGGTATGTTAGATATATATATATATATATATATATATATATATATATATATATCCTGGAATCCCCCTCAAGTTACTGTCAGTCCTAAGCCTGGGCAAAGGAAGAGGGTTAAGCATAGGGTTAGCAACCCCGTCCCATATGAAACAGCCTTCTTAAAAAAACGCCAATCCGAAAAAGCTATTTCAGCTCTACCCTGGAAGTTAGGGAGGATCTTTATTTTAAACAGTTACGATGCATCATGGTCGAGTTTCTTCAAGTTACAAGGCCAATGCCCCTTCTGACAACCAGAACGAAGAACAATGTAGGTATATCGAATGTTCACACTATGTGGAAGACTAGGGGAGAGGCATCCAAATAGCTAAGAAAATGAAAAGATGCAACCTAGAGATACGTGGAATAAGTGAAACCCACTGGTTACTAGCTGGACAGCAAAGATTAGCTACGGGAGAGGTACTGTTTTGCTCTAGTCATGAAAAATAAAATGCCTCGCACACGTACAAGAAGTGATACTGAAGTTGTTCAAAGAAGCACAGATGGGAATCTCATTGACCTAAGATCATAGAAGCACCCTTCAAGATAAAGAAGTGAGGGGGGGATCAAAATGAATATCATCCGATGTTATGCACCCACTAACGAGAGCAACGTAGATGATGAAGACCAGTTTTATAAGAGGCTGCAGCCAATTGTCAAGAAATGCCCAACCAAGGACATGACCATTCCGTTGGGAGACCCAAACACCAAGGCGGGGATGGATAACACTAGATAAGAAGATATCGTGGGACGAAATGGACTTGGAGGATGGAACGTAAACGGTGATAGATTCTTGAACCTAAGTGTCTTCAACAAAATGATTATTGGCGGTACCACATTCCCCTACAAACGCATACATAAAGCCATATGGGTTTCACCGGACCACACTACTGATAACCAAATTGACCACATCTGCATCAATAAAAAGTTCCGATGGACTATGGAAGATATGAGAGCAAAGAGAGGATCTGATATAGCTTCATATCATCACCTAGTGTTGACCAAGATGGAAGTGAAGCTAGAGAAGTTCAAGGCAACTGGAGCAACAGTATTGCAAAAGTTTTATACAGCCTGTCTCCAAGATGGTGACAAACCCAAAGAATTCGAGATAGTTTTCAATAAAAAACTTAAGCCCTTCACAGTCAACTGGAAGCAAAAGAAACTACTCTGGGGATGAATTGGGAAGGTGTTAAAGAAGCATTTCAGGAGGTTTTGGGTCAAAAGAGGCAGCAACATGAGAAGTGGATCTCTGTTGGTATTCTGGATAAGGTCGACGAAAGGACGGACAAGAAGATATCAATGAATAACAGCCGGACGAGAACTGGGAAAGCCAAAGCACCGATCGAATACACAGAAGCCAACAAGCAAGTGAAGTGGAACACTAAAACGGGTTAATGGAAATATGTAGAGGACCTATTAATGACAGCGAGTAAAGCTGTTTGAGAAGGAAACATGTGACACATATATGACACCTACAAGACGAAGAAGCTAACTGGAAAATGCGGTGCATTGGAACGACTAATCCAGAACAATGATTGCAGACCAATCACCGAGACTGAAGAACAGAGCAACAGGTGGGTAGAGCACTTTGAAGAACTCTTGAATAGACCAACCCCACTGAACCTACCGGCTATCTAAGCAATACCAGCATTCTTTCTCATAAATGTTACCCACTAACAGTCGGAGAAATCAACATGGCCACCCGTCACATCAAGATTCGCAAATTAGCAGAGTGAGACAACATACTAGCTGAGTCGCTGAAGTAAGATATAGAAGTAACTGCAAATATTCTCCACATTTTCTTGAAGGAGATTTGGGGGGGGGAGAACATGTACCAACATGAATGTATTTAGCTCGAATTGGTTTAGTACCAGCCGTTTTACTTTTCTTTGAAATTAGTGGAAATGAAATAATATTGTTTGCACTGATTTGTGAAATGTCTGTCTGAATTTTACGTCGTCGATTTAATTTTTCTCCTTACGTCTTGCAAAGATTTTAAGAGCTTCTGCAACATCTTATAAACTGTGATTTTGATGCGTTGTAGATTAAGGTATCTGTCGTTTCACGGTCGATTTTGTGTAATATTAGAGAATTTCTGTTTCGAAGGTTAAGACATTAGTCTTTACTTTGTTTGCGTACACTTTTTTTGCAAAGAAGGATCGTTTATTAGTTTATTATATAGCATTTTCCTTTCACGACAAAATATTGTGACGTGTAACTGTTAAAGCTCTGATATAAATAAAGTGAATTATATATACTATATATGCTTTCTTGTTTTATGAACGTGTTTTAAATATTTACGAACCGCTCGTCTTACGTCAATTGTCACGTAGTATTATATTATCTAGTGGTTTTTTCAGATAAATGCTTAACTATATTTGTCAGGAAGGTATCGTAGTTGCATTATTTTGATGATTAATCATTAATATCTACGGTAACGATTACTAGGATATAAACCCATGTTTAATCCATATGACTTTTAACCATTGAAGTGCAGTTCCAATGTTCTGATTCTTAAATTTTGTCAACCAAAATGCGTGATATTAAAATTAGACCCATTCGTTACCAATTACTTTATGAAGGTTGATTCTTAATGACACCTAACCCAGATCATTCTTTACAGTCGCAAACACTCACATTTTGAAATTTTGGTCAATTTAGTCTAGTTTTTTTCAGTCAGATACTTAAACAAATTAAAATGTAAACAATTTGTAATAAATTTTTTGTCTATTCCTTCACGGGAAATAAAGTGCACAAAACGTTTCTTTGTTTCTCAAGGTCTAGTTGCACACGATGGTTTTCTCTATGTTGTCGGTGGTGAAGATGGAGAGAATAATTTAACTAGTATAGAAAAATATGATCCTACTACCAATACGTGGGTATTACTTCCAAGTCATTTAAGAATTGGCCGGAGTTATGCTGGTATTGCTATCATTGAACGGACTGTTGCCTAAACTTAGTGTCTATGCCTTTATATCTGTGTGCATATGTCTTTATTTCTACATACGCATACTGACATAATACAGAGGTGGTTTGTTGTTGCATCAATACTTTTATTATTATTTCTAGTTGTTTACTTCTACCGTATTTTCTTAAAATGTATTATTGGTATATTTTCAATCCTAAATTTTATTACTCAGCTGTGAATTTATCTTTACTGCCTTGATTATTTATTTCATTTCAGTATTATTCAACATACAATTTATTCTGATTCACATTTGATCTCTTCTGTAAATTTCATGCTATATATATATATATATATATATATATATATATATATATAGTGTTATTAATGATTCTTTAAACCATTCATTGTGAGGTGTTTATTTACTTAAATATTATTTTTATAAATATTAGTATAAACTTTTTTCATCACTATATCTATACTTATGTATATGCACTCAAATCGTTTTCCTTTTATATATTTAAGTTGGATTGTGACTGGCAAGCGGAATCCAGGATGCGCGTTTCGTCCTATTTGGGACTAATCGGCTGGATGTACCTGTATCCGAATGTTGATGTTCACACTGGGATTCGAACTCAGTCCGCTTCGTGCCAAAAGCCACCGCGTTAACCATTAGGCTACTATATCAAGACAGTCACACTTGTGCCCAGTTCATCGATATAATCTTTAAACTGAAAGTAGGTCATGGACCCATCTATCCGATATAGTCTCCGTAACAGCCAAATTTCTTTATGAGTTTTAACAGTGACTGGCTTATTTCGCTCGATTTTTGTTTTGTGCCTTGTTTACAGCCCGGTACTTTTGAGTAATTGTGTCTTAGAGATAGAATCATATTTCTGCAACTTAGTTATTAGTTGAAGTTTTTGTCTCGTGAAGTATAAATAGAACAAAGTGGTTGGCGCTATTTTTTTACTTTATAATGGTGCAGTTAAATAGCTGCAATTTTTGTGGACGGAAACATCGATACACAGTACTAATTTATTATTTACAGAGTGACTGGCTGGAGTTTTGTATGCTGTCCAGGATGCTGAATTTAGCGCTTAGTAAAATGCAATTAATTATGCTTAAGTTGATCGTCGAGGCAACAAATCTACCAACTTTTAGTTGACAATATTCATTTGCAGCAATTTATCCATTATCAGAATTCTTCCCCAGTTAACTTGATGTTCATTAAAGCAGTTATTTGGTTTAGTAGCTTAAAGCACTTCATTTTCAAGTAAAAGTACCTCTTTATATAATTTGAATTGTATAACCGGTTATGCGGGAAGCAAAGGTGTGTGCTTAGACCTATGCTTAGCTGTTGAATTACATTAACATTTTATCTATATAATACTTGTTAAAGAGTAATTGTAAAGTGGTATGACTGCTATGGAACAGATTTCGTAAACTAGCGAAGTGAGGAACTAAACACTAATGCCAATTAGTTTTTGTCTACCAATACTTAGTAGCTGTTTCGACGACTGGAATATACTCAACTCGTACAACAAAATCCAATCACTCAAATTTAACCAGTAAAATAGTAATTCCAGAAATCAGTTTAACAGACAAAGCACTGACAGATTATGTTGTCTTCAAAAATATTTGTAACTTATACTCACAGGATAAGTAATAAGGTCATTGCTGATAGAATAATATAGTGCTAACGAGATGTACCACTAAATGGCAAGTTTTTGTATATAGTATTATATACAGACACATTACAGGGGAAGTTCTCGCCACAATAACACCGTTTTTTAACGGATTTAACTGAAATGAATGAAAACAATACAGGAAATACAAGACTTCATTGAGTTGAATCGCGCTTTCAAGGTCAAGCGATTAATCATGTACTACAATAAGTTCAACTATCAAGACCATAATTGAACATGGTTACTCCAAATTTCCGCCATTAGTATTCATAGTGAATTACATTTTCAACATCAATGTGTTGTATTATATCGAAAATTCAAGAATTCGTGTTGTTTTTGGTATTTCTATGTATGAGTCGTTAAGTATGTTCTATTTAGTTTTCCTGGTGCTCACCTAAAATTTTTATTACTCATTAACTATCTTCCTACATCAAAGATGCTTCACACATATAATTGACCCAGGTTTTACATATTTCTCTCTTCTCGCTTCTGCCTTTGTTAAACTGCTTTAGTAATTTTGTTGAAATTAATAAATTGGCTTTGTTTAGTTTGTATTATCATATAAGTACAGCCAAGTTCCGGTGAACATTTACTTGGTTTCAAATAATCGTATTTTGTGAATGGATAGATTTGGTACATTTACAAATGTCTGAAGCAGAAATTACCCCTTCTTAGTGAACCTAATGCATAATCATTAAGCATGAGTCAGTGTTCAATGCGCTAGTAAAATCTTGCATTCTCTTAATCTGTTTACTTTGATTAATAAATCACCATTTTTGTTAACATCTAATGATTTCATGGATTCTAAATAGTTATTATTAATGAACAGTCGTGGCATTTTGTAATTTTAAAACTTTCAGTGTTTAAAGACTCCATATCTAGGTCTTTTAGAAACATCCTTCGTAGCTTTTAGTGTAGATATGCTGATCTCGGAATATAAGATATGCTTATTGAAAAAAAACTATGATATGTTAAGCTACTGAACCGCGATTTCAAGACCCATTTTATCTACTTTGTTCTGGATAACTATACTTTACCTCTAAACTTAAGCACATATACGTTACGGAAAACTTAGTACAAGAATTTTTACGTAGTTATCAAGTTACGGTAAAATTAACTTTGCATACCATTCAGATTTCAATTTCGTCAGTGAAAACAAAAGTCAGAATGATTTGTCTTTTCTACATAATCTTAATTATGACAATAGTGGTTTCGTGCACAAGAATAAGCGATTCGATGTCTATGATGATCAAGGTAAGCATTGTGACTTAGTTTAACAGGGTTGCTCATTATTAGTCAGATATTCAGGTGATTGTTTTAGATTGTCCATTTCATGACGCATTTGTTGTAATTGATTTTCCATTTCTTGATTTTTTGATAAAACCTGTTACAATAATAACAAAATGACAATAATAATGATGGTCATATATTGCTTGATCACTTAATAGTAATCGATGTCATATTTGTGGTTTTTCATCGTGTTGATCGAATCCTGTCTACTAAGTTGAAATGTGTTTAAATGACTAAACATTATGTGCACTATGTTTTGATGAAGGGTGGTTTATAGGTAGTCATTAAAAAACTGATTGACCTGCTATTTGTCATTAATCAGCAAGGCCTACATGCGTTTTCAAAGGAACTAATGAATTCAAGCCCTTCATTTTCACAACCTCCGGTTATTGCTATTGATCTAGGCCTGAGGCAACTGACCCTCATAAAACTACGATGTACTCGTTAATTGATTACTGACTAATGATCAATACACAATGATCATCACTTCCTCTGTGGTTACAGATACACTTTGCTGACAAGCATCAAAGAGCACAAAATCCAAGTCAATCATACATTCCTACAGTCAACTCTTAAACTACCCTTCACAAATTATGATTATAATTATATTCTGTTTTTGGAACTCAACTTCCATCAGTAATTCCTATTTACATCAGACGTACAAAAAAAGATGTTACGTAAATTTCTTTAAGTACATAGAAAAACCACGTATTACTCTATAAATCGATAAAACTTACCAGCTCCTTCGCTATTAGACATATAGTAAATAAATACTCAGGTTATTAAGTAGAAATAGTAATTATAAAGTATCGTTCTACTGATAGGTGTGCAAGCAGTTATCTATTCATATAATAGTGGACCAAAAATACCGTATGTTTTAGTTTGTAACTTATTAGTAACATTTTATTCGCAAAATTAACCCCTGTTTTGTTGGTCTAAGTATTATTCATGTACTTAATCATGTACAGCTTCTTGTCTCTATGGTTTACCGAAAATTCGTAAATCCGATATCCCACTGAGACCGATAGTTGACTTCACCAACACTCCAACTTATACACTTTTTAGATATCCAAGCAACATTTCGAAACCACTGTAACAAAATTTACATAGTGTCGTCAAAGACATATGATTTAGCATCAAAAATATCGGATTTAATAGTCAAAGATATTGGAACGGTGGTAAGTTATGATGATTTATCATTATATACGAGTATTTCAACTGATACCTGTCTATTTTTCATTAATTGTTTACTAGAAAATGATCATACACTATACAACCGTTGTCCATTAAGCATCAGTTTAATCATGAAAGCCCTAGAACTATGTATGAATTCAACTCTATTCACCTTCAAAAGGATTCTTTACAAACTAACTAACGAAGTAGAAATGGGTTACATTCCATTTCTCCAGTTGTAGTACATCTTTCTATGGCTCTCATTGAACCTCATATATTCACTCATGACATTAGACTAGGAGTTTGTCTCAGATATGTAGATGATACTTTTGTCATTATTCTAAAGACTTTCTCGAAGACGTTTTACTAAACGAATCAACGCGTTTTCTTAGCATATCAAATTCACTTTAGATAGTGAAGATGGGCAGAATTAGTTACGAATTTTAGACTTCCTAGTCAAATGATATTTTAATGGAACTCTTAATCCGAGTATTTACCGTAAGCCTATACATCCAAGTCGATATATTAATTTCAATTCGGCACATCCGTTTAGTGCTAAAATCTTCCTAGTTCGAAACTGATTTAGAAGAGCCAACAAACTCATTACATCAGAGGATGATATGCAAAGTGATACAAAAATATAATTAGCACCTTAGAATGTAATAATTTTTCAATTAATATTATTAAAAATATATAAAAGGGAACGACCTATCATTGACTAACAATAAATCAACTAAAATGTCATGGATTAGTACCGTCGTCCTACCTTATCTCTACGACACAACGGATGAATTGCGATGGATTCTAAAACAACATGGAATTCAAGCATTCTATAAAAATTACCAACACTTTTCCTAGTGCATTTGTCAAAACAAAGAACAAAATCGAAGGTGCATCAAATTCCATCCATGTTAACATTTTATTTTTACTTCACATACGATTTTCGCATTCACTCACATTAACTTACACAAATATGTTTCACTTTGCATCACCTTGTCTCGATTTACTTGACATAATATGATTAGACTAGTGTTTTGATTCTACTATCTTATTTTGATTTCGATTGAGTGTTGTCGAGATTGTTGACTGTCATTTTAATATCACGAATTCGTCTGGATAAGACAACTATTTATCACCTGGAAGCACTGATTTGTTTATTTGTATTATTTAATGTTGTGTTGATTCTGTTTGGTTATTTATTTATTTACTGAAGAAGTGACTTGAATTTAGCCACGAAACGTCAGAAAGGTTTTAATTTCTACTCATTGGAATACTACAAATATATATCACTCACTTCTATAAATTACTTATCCAATTCTCAGTTTATTTGAAACTATCAAATTTAACTTTAATAATGATGCTTGAGAATAACAGTTGTTAACTTTTATAGTAAAGAAAATTATACTTCATATTTAATGGACATTGATTACACTAAAATCATTCATCTAATATCAGTTCAGCATAATATTCTGTTCATTAATCGCTATTCTCATAAAACTTGAAAAGAGTAAAACAATTAGTGTCATATTGATGGTCTTTTATGGTTGTTGTAGTGTTTATTATTTCCCAATGTCCTTAACATTTTAGCCAAGTTGTTCTAAACAGTGTAAGACTGAGAATATTGACAACGTGACTGTGAAGATTTCTTGATAGAGGATGAACTTTTGGTAAATAAAATGAAAAGTAGGTATATTTGTCTAGAAATTTCCGATAGGACCTACAATTTATAGGAAGCCAGTTTCCCTTAACTTTGATTTAACGCGTCGACCAACCGGAAACAACACTCACCAGTACATATTCTGCTGTCACTTTAATTGTCATATACAAAACAATCAATGAATGTGGGACCATTTTTCATGTTACAATTAAATGCATTAATAAATTTACGTATATCTACGAAGGAAGCTACAGTGGTAGAAGAGAAAAAACAGTCTATATTTGATTTCATAAATACATTCCAAAAACCTGGTGATTTTTCAAGAAATCACCTTAAGACAAGGTACTATATTGGTACTTTAAAATAGTTCAAAAAAGTTAGTAAACAATCGAGTTCTACAATTTTAAAATTTTCTGGATCCATAGTAATTAAGCGGCTAGAACTTGATATTTATGTTCATAAAGAGTCGGTGGTTCTTTCTGTCCCATGGTAGCATTACCTTTATAATATTACACTATTTATCTTTGGATCTTTTCATTCATTTTAATTGAGTCGTCTTTACATTCCTTTTTTCACAGTCTTTTTTTAAACTGATTGATCTCCACCTACCTTATTCTTAATCGTCATCAATTTGAATTCAGTTTTCTGTTACGCAACCAATTAAAACTGTTAACTCTAATATGTCCTAACCTTTTCTTATTATTCTAGAATTTTCATTTGCAAATTATGTTTATTTACATCAGTCACAAGCCACTTCTGTTAGTTATACTTGCATCTTCTACTTATCATGATATCACACCTACTTTCTCCTAACTAACTTAGTTACATAAGCGTATAAAGTTTCTGTTTTGTAACTTTAGTTTTTGAAATATCGGGGGTTGTAAGTAGTTAATGAGAAGTTAGTAAATGTTTGTTGTCTCTCTATTCAAGTTTATAGACAGATCAAGTATGTGAAATGTTCATTTTTATCTTAAACAGGGGTTTATGAAGGAAGAATATTCTTTTTGACGAATTCTTGTCACATTCTAAACTTTTTAATGCAGTGATGAATAACAGTAGTAAAAGGTAGCAATGTCTTTTTAATTAGATTATAGTCTATAAACTTGAAATTGTCAGCGAAATGAAATTGTTCATAGTGACTCATTGATAATGCTAAATTATTGCAATAATTGAAATTGTGACAGTAACTACAATCACAATAAGGTGAAACTGATGCGAATATCAATCAAAATAATTATTTAACTTGATATCATGGATTGGTGTGTTCTAGACAACCAATAAAAACCGTGAAGCTCTAGACAGCTGTTTCGTCCTGCTATGGGACTCTTCGGCAGTGCGAACCCACTACTCCTCTAAAGAATCAGACCCAGAACCTTCCGGCTTCGTGGTGAACGCCTAACTATTAGACAACTGAGCCGATTTTCAACGGTTAGCGATAATTGTGCGAAACCTTAGTCCCTGATAGGTTCCTATTAGCGCACTGCCGAAGAGTTCCATACTCGGACAGAACAACTGTTAAATGCTTCACGGTTTTCATTTATTATCTAAACTTCTCGTTAGAATCAGTCACAGCAGAGCAGAAGCATTCACTCCTTGACTTCCTCTAAACTTATCCTACGCATTTCTTTTCATAAATTAATTCTTTGTTTTTTTTTAAATATCCTATTCCACTCTTTCTTTTAGCTATTAATTACTTCTATTACTTTGATATTCATCATTTTATGCTAATGAGGTATGGCAACTTGGACCAATGTATATATGTGTCACGATCATTGTTTGCACTTTACTGACTACTAGGAGTAACTGAACCGATAAATGTAGAAAGTGACCAGTTTAGGTAGTCCATCTTTCAGTCTTAGTATCACGCGTGAAGAACATTGGTCATATAATTTGAGTCAAAACTGAGTACTAGTTATCATGACACTAACAATTTTACTTTGCTGACAATCCCAGATCCAAATACTGTAGTCTAGATTATACAATATATGTCCCCGAAACTTATCTATTTACTTGAATTATAGGCTAAATTGTATTTATAAATATAAAGTCTGGTGAGTTGGTCTTTAAAAAAAGTTTCTTTATTCACAGATATCTCATATAGAGTATGTTTATCAGGAAGTTGAGTAGAAAAATCAACTTTGTGTAATAGCTAAAAAGATATATTTCTTTGAAATTTTATCACATCCAAACGAAAGTGAAGAAAGTCACCTTTTTCTTTTCAATACGCAATACAAACTGTGCTATTTTAAACCAATTCAATGCACAATCAATGCATTTACTGAAGATGAAGCTAAACCGAAAAAATCTGTTGCATGTGATATTCATCAGTGTAAACTATGTGAAAGTTATGTAAAGCTATTTTAAAGTTGACTTAGTGTAGATAAAAAAACGATGGTTAGGTTATTGTTTGAACATAACTAGTAAGTGTATGATTATTAGATTCTGACTGATTTTTTAAATTATTTATGCATATAACTATAATATTATTCTGCTAATCTCCACAACAAGAAGGGAAATATTTTTTTCATTTGAAATAAATTATAGATGTTTGAAAAATGACTTGATATTATTGACAAAACAGAGAAAAAGCTACCAACCTATCAGCATTCATAAACTTACTTCTTCATAATTCTTTCTTAAGCTATCGTATTCATGCATTAATTTAGCTATTCCCTGTTCATTTGCTACGCGGTGGTTGAATAATTTTGATCCAACGGTTAATTGCGTTGTTTTAAGTTCATTTTGTAAGCGTTTAATTTCTGCTTTATATTGTTGCAGTTCATTATGAGATACTGGCCCGGGTGCGCATTTTAAACGTTCGTTCTCAGCTTGACAACGTTTTAACACTTTTTTTAAACAGACGATAATTTTCTCCAATTCTTTTGGGGATTTTCCACTTTCACCAATCTGTTAGGAAAATTCAACAAATTGTTTAACCAAAATAAGTAAATAAAAGTTATGCATTTTTATGAATTTTTAAGAAAACCTGATAAACTAGTACATAATTGTTATCATGGCATTTAGTCAGTAGGATAGTCAATAAAAACAAAACCGTGTCAAATAGTTGCCCAGTCCATGTTTACGGGTGTTGAATGGTAGCCAATCCCTACTTAATATCTAATAATAGCAAATTCGTCCACTATATATACAAAGCATGACACTGTTTAGCCATATGTTTTGAGCTCCAGTTATTATATAAGATATAGCAAATAACAATCACTGCTGTAATCTGATACGTCTTATCGTAGAAGGCCTAACTAATTATGGAGCAGCTCGCTTAAATATCTCATCAGTACTCCATATTTTAATGTAGTTTAACTTCAGAATAACGGTTTCACCAGAACTTAAAATACTGGTGCTAGATTAATTGCGAAGATCACTGAATAGAAGAACGTGAATCAGGATTTATACTTGTAACATAATAGTGTGTAATAAACGAAAGACTATGAAATTGTTTTGAGGGATATTTTATGCCAAACTGTATTTACTAAACAAGATCTTTTATTTTAAGAGTATGTTAATTATGTAGCTGAGTGACCAAATGTTGATTCATGGAATCGGGTTTAAGACTTTATTGAAGGAGGCAGTTTCATCATATATTTATTTACAAGAACAACAAGCTATCTTAAAGTTCAACAATTCAAACAGCTAATATTTTATACTATTAAGATGGTTCATGCCTTTACAACGATTTCTAATATCGACAGGTACTTTTTGTTTCCTTTAAACTTATATTATTAACCAATGATTTCTAATTAGTAAGTTTAGAATAACAATCAAGTTATACTAAACTAACTAACCAACTAAACCACATTTTCAACAAAATACAATAGGCTTTTGTTTCATTTATGCATTTATTGTTTATCTGCTTATTTCTATTGTATTCCTATTATTATTATCTGTGACAGAACTGCTTTAAAACTTAACACAGGTTTCCTTAGTGAGAAAAATAAATAGTTGTTAATAGTAACATTTAGATTAATTATAAAATAAGAGAGTATACTACTATATTAATGAATTCTTCTTCAAAACAGCAATCAACATTCATTTGTCCAGTGTAGAATACGATAAAATTCTAAATGGAAGGATTAAATGAACGTGGACGCGGATTACGTAGACGCAAGTTCATAAAACATTTAAAATTATTACATTCTAATCAAAATGATCAAGTAAAATTATTACACAGCAGCGTTAATAAAAGTGATAAAAAATGTAATTATCAACTATGCAATAAATCAAGAAGATATTTATCTTATGGTGATAATATACCGTTTACACCTCGTACAAATCCAGATTCACAAATAATACAATTATCTGAAATTACTATTATATGTGGTCTACTCTTAACTGGTTATTTAGTTTATTATTATTCTGACAGAATGTATTTACCTATAATGAAATTCTATGCTAATTTAGGTATTAAAGTAAGTTGTAATTAATTGTTACTATCTTTCTTATAATTGTGATTGCTGTTTCCCAAGTCTACGCTAGTCATGTGTGATCATTAATTGTACAACTATTTTCATCATAGACTGAGATATACCAGACGTTCCTTTGCTGTTATGAAGTATAGGTACAGCTGTATGATTTATTTATACTATACATGAAAACTAGGGGATGCTTATTCATGAACGCATTTTTACGTACAAAACTAGTAAAAAAGCCGAATGTTAAATGACGCTGATGACTGTTGTACAATGTATGAGACGTCAATAATGCTACCCAAATACTGAAAACGATGGAAGGAAGTGGAATTTGAATCCGTGACTTATTAATCGTAAGACTTAACAATTATGATGGGAAATATTAACTCAATAATAAAATTATTATAGTTAGCAAAATGATCACAGTAATGATATAATCATTCAATTCATGTAACTGTATTCAGGTTCTACTAACCGTTGCGAATAAGTTGTATTTGATGTGCATTTTAGGAAATTATCAAAAATACCTAACTGTCAGATTGAAATATAATCAACCAATGGAAAATACCAAATATAGTTGTTTTAATAGAGTATTTTATTTTAAATTCTATTCATATTACTTTATTTTTTTATTATTTGTTCATAATATTTTCTCTGTGACTACACAAAGGAGGCTCAAAATCGTCTCAGTCAATATTTACTGTATCAGGCAACTACACAAGAGCAATATGAAGAAGCTTTTTACTGGTTAAAAATATCCGCTATTCAAAATAAAAATCCAATCGCATCATATAACTACGTGATTGCACACATTAAAGATCATGTTACAGAAAGTTATTTAATAAAAGATGAAGTCAACGAATTACTGATGCATGCATTAAATAATGGAGTTTCTGAAGCGGAATATCTATTAAACCATTGTAATAAATTAGGGAATCAAGACAAATTAAAAAATATTGTATTAACGAATGAACAAGAGGATGATGAAGTTATTGATTATATAATGTAATCATATGTGTATCTTTACAGACACAATTTTAATTAAAATAAGTGACAGCTGTTGTTAGCAGAGTGTACTGATGTGTAATGATCTACAAGCGTACACAATCTTTTAGTATTTCAAAGGTTTCTTTTTCAAATATTGTTTTTCTAAAAGGTAATTAAATATATCATTTCTGTGACTAGGAGTGATTTGTATGGTTGCTTTCTGGTACGGTTACACGAATTTCATGTGTAGCTTGGTAATATGGAGTTGAAAACTATTCTACTGAATAATAAGGTGGCTGAAACACATATTGATGATTGGGAGGGCGGTTTTGTAAGACGGTTTACTTGACATGTTTGTAGGTTAAAGTATGATGATTGAAAATTTATAGATCAAGAATCCATTTTCTGAAGAAAATCAATATTTTATTTATAAGTGCTTATAATCATAGCCTAAGTAACCGCAATAAATGTACACTATTCAAAAGTTCATACAACATAATTTGTATAAAATTTGGGAATGTCCACATTAGGGTATAGGTTTACACACTTTATTACTTATATGATAGGATAACACCATTATAACCAGATCATTAACTGTGTATTTGTCATGATAGTCAAACTTCCTTTAAGTTTTGGCTATTATTACAGGAAACACCATTAAAAAAACTACTGAAAAAATACAATCCGCAAAGTGTCATTTACACGAACGCGAGTCAAATTTATTATACTCTATATGATTTCATTGGGAGAGGGTACTGACGAACAAACAGGGAATGGGGGGAGGAGAATTTAAGCGGAATTGAAAGAAGTGTATTTGAAAAGGAAGTAAATCAATAAATGAAAATTGTGGAGAAACACTAAAATTCCCACTCACGACAACAAATCTTGAGTTAAATCAACTTCTCCAGTCATTTACTGCGAATAAACTGTTTTTTCAAGGTCTGAATGTTCGCAGTTATCAATACTGCTCAGTTGAACAATGATGGTTCTATGAACTGATGTGATATATTAGTCTGTTCCCTATTGTAAACTTTCTCATTTCTGGACCTGCCAATATCGGGTACTGGTAGTGAGAATAGTCAAGTATTCATCACGTACACAACTAATACAACCGTCAATCAGGTGTTATAGACATGTTACTAACTTTTGATGACCTGATACATAATTAGCAGTTACCAGAAGTTTCGCTATTACTTTTTGCAAATATAGTTTTATGTGCTGTTGTAAATCAGATTTCCGATTTTGTGAATATTCACTGTCGATAACATTAAGTAACAGATGGAGCATACCCCTGCACACTCATAGCTTGTTTCTTAACAAATCCTAATAATAGCTATTAAAATATCTTGTAATAGTCTTTTAGAAATTTCCGCATTTTCTCAGACACTAAAATAATCCATATTTTAAAAAGAATGATCTAAAAAAATCAAGAATTCATTTTAACCTCCTATTTTCAGACGCTTGTTTAAAGATGATTCACATTATACTGTTAGGAACATAATGATTACAAAGATATTTTATAAACTTGCCTATAAACGCTTTTCAGAATACCGCATTACGATACAACTGTATGAAGATGAAATGAATGTAAGAAGGCACTTAAACTTTAACCATATTTAATTAACGGGATATAAAACCTCAATAATAACATTTTTAAAATAACTTATGTTGGTATAAGTATGCATGAATGCAAAGGAAGTTATTGTTTAGAAACGAAGGTGACTGATAGTCGAAGAGGGGTATGAGTAAACAAAAAAAGGATGAAAGTTAAAAGTTATGGAAACAATCTTTATATTTACATACAGTTGGAAAAAATAATCAGTATAGAACAAATATTCGATGACTTATATGCAGGTAATTTTTTCGACAAACTGTAAAAGTGATGTTGATACCAATTTCGCAATGAGTGGTAACCGACTAGAGTAATATCAACTCCGCGCTTCTCCACTAACTGAGGTGGACATGACTTATATTATGTTTGTCCAACCACTGTCCATTTTGGTTTATGATGATTGACATTAGAATAGGTCGGAAGGAAAGTAGAGGCTAATGAAGCAGACTGAGTGACAGCCTGAGCCATGTTAATGGCTGCAGACTATCTGGTCAATCCAATTAACGTAACGAAAAAATTAAAAATGCTATTTGAAATGGCTCAGGATCAATAGAAATGGATCAGATGCATTCATTCCTTATGTTACCTTAGATCCTGAGCTTCAAAACCGCATTGTAAGTTTCCATGAAGAAACTGTTTTCGAATCATGTTCTGATCTCTGAATCTTTACTACTACTTACGATACCCTAATATTCATTTTGGTATGTTGATGTAGTGTAGTAACGTGAAACGGCGCATATAAGTGCTAGATTCCCTGCTGCATATTAGTGACTAAATATTGGGTTGTAAATCATATCCTTTCAAAACTGCAAGTATATATGAACGTTTAACATAAGGCGTACCAGATGTTGTGCATACAGATGTGAAGTAATTTGCTATGATAAGTTACAAGATACTTCCTGTTGGTCTGGATAGATGTTGTGAAATAACTCAACTGGATATAGTTCACTTGTATCTTATGGATAAGTGATTATTTACTATCTTGATTTCAGTCTATATACTATTGTTTATTTCTACAATATACTTGCTATGCAAAGTTAAGATAGATTTAAGAATGAGATATTTCAATGCGTTAGTATGTTTCTGCATGATTATTGTCGTTGGCATTAGTTTTAGTAACAATTCCATTACATTAACGACGATCACAGCTTTTTTCTATCACTGCTAAGAATAAATAAGATTCATTAATAACTTTGAATATTTGTTCATCACTATGTTATCACCCAAGAAGAAGGAATATACAAAAATTTTAATTAGCCCACAGAAAACACAAGCAGTATTGAGACTGATTGAAGTTAAAAACAGAGAGAAGGGGAATCTAACACGTAGTTTTAAGTCCTTGTTTACTTTACTCAAATTACAACCTCCATTTTATGTAATGCCATATAAATGACACATTTAATATAGATAGTTTTGCTTGAATGCAATCAAAAGACTATGTCTTAACAAATATTTCGTTCTAAGGTGGATTTTGATTGGCAAGTGGAATCCAGGACGCGCGTTTCGTCCTATTTGTGACTCATCGGCTAGATGTATCTGCATACCAATGTTGATGTTGTGGTGATGTGATGAACGCAGTAGCGTTCGATACGAAAACGGACTGAGTTCGAATCCCACTGTGAACATCACCATTGGGATACAGGTACATCCAGTCGATGAGTCCCATATAGGACGAAACGCGCGTCCTGGATTCCACTTGTCAGTCACAATCCAACTTAGGTAATACTTATGAATAATTCGCTATATCGAGGCGATCCGCACATATAGCAACAAAAACTTACTAGCTTCAGTCTATAAAAAATCAATCGAAATTTACAAATTCACCTAAAGATTTCGTTCTATTCAGTATTCATTCATTTATCTAGATTTATCCAAAGTAGTTATGGTGTTCAGTAATTTGCAGCCTATCCAAAAACAAGTTAAAACTGGACAAAAAATAATGCATACGTTTGATGTCTGGAGTTTATGAAAAAAAAGGAACAAAGTTAAAAGACAGACGGATAATCAACTACACATTTAAATTATTCTAAACACATGAATAGATTTAACTGATTCATGAGTCATTCTAAATTAAAGTTTAATGTATTAACCAGACTACTGGTAAAATTGTAGGCAGTTTGGTTGACAACGAGAATTCACTGGGTAAATTAGTTTGAAAAATATCTCGATTATTAAACTGTGTATATATTGCATAAACGGTTTTTTATTAAGGTGAATTGAATGAAGCATACATGCATGAAATGTTAAGCATATATCGCTAGATAATATGATTTAAATGCTACAAATATTACATACAGTTTGGTGCCATTGATTCTAAAAGCAACATTAACTGCTGAAATCTAGTCTAGTAACATAAAGTTTATTATGCACACTAATGGTAACTATTTATGACTATTCAGTTCGCAAAAACGACTCTATTCTTTGTACAAGTTTTACAGCACTGAAAATAATTTCTCTAACACTGCAAATTATGAACTTTGTTTGAGTGCTTTCGAAATAGCAGTGAAAATAATTTCAACATTAGCTAACGGCAATTCGATGTTTAAAACATAAAGCAAGTATACCCATGATCATTTCTTAATATTTACTGAAAATTCTATCAGTAGGCTACAGCGTCACATAATAAAAGCTGTTCTGTTTACCAAGAGACGCTTAATCGAAAGTTAATTCATTTAACTTTTATTCATCATTCTAAAGTCGAGATAGAATTCATATATTCTGATTTAGTATTTCTATCTTGGGCAAAATAATATACCTTGAATATCAATGAAGAAATTAATACATTATTGATTTAATTAATTGTTGACGAAATACTTTAACATAAAATTCCCAATGATAAACTGATTGGCATTAGTGTATGTTACTGAAACACTCAAGCTCAAACAACGTGACCTAACTCAAAATGTTTCTCTATGAATACGACGACAAAAAAGATAAAACACAATTCGACAAGGAGTATGAAATTTGTCGTCAACTAGAAGGAAACATCTTCCGAAACAAACACACAAAAATATTAGGTCAGTAGTTAGTAGTTATTTAATTCATGCTTGGCTTTATCAAGCATGAAATTCTTAAAAGTCAGATTACCTCCCTTAATATCGACTTCGTAACAACAACAAAATCAAAATCTTCGAACACCTATGGTTTAAAGAATGTGTCCACTTTTATCGAAATCTTCCAAGATAGGAATCTATAATACAGAAAAACTTAGTTTATTTAGTAGAACATGGCGATCTGTCACAATACGTTTTCAGATAAACATCAATTAAATCCACACGTTCTTAAAAAATAATAGATCAGTTTATTTTGAAGGAAAAATTCCGCATCGTTTTCAATAAGTAAACACACATGCTTTGGTTTGACTCAGTAGATTGTATAGTATTTTCACTACTTTACAAACTCTACGTTACGTAGAATTGAATAATCTCAAATGGATTCAATGCGAGATCGAAAGTTTACACTGTTCAAAATTAATAAAGTATGATGAAATATTTATTCAGCTCTTTCTAGATTTTAATGGTTTTTTAACTGATATGCACAAATGGACTTCGTGATTGAAGCGTTCCGTTCTTAACCGTTAGATAATAGGTTTATACTATAAATCAGTAAATTCAGTTTAGATAGGAAATTTTTCCTTCAACAGTGAGCCCATAAACTTGTATCACGTTTACGAGATACAGTCTGTGAATAAAACGGATCCTAAATTAGATCGAAATTCTAAAAGAAACTTGATACTAATAATTAATATAAATACTAAAGCATTTCCGACATCAAAAAATAAAGAATTCAACAAAATATCCACCTTATTATTATGCATCATGAGATTTGTATCATATATAACATTTCCATAAAAGATACGGTAATAATTAATAAGTAGTTAAGAATAAGTATGTTATAACCAAAAAAGCATTTATCTCTCAAAAAAATTTGGTATATCTTTAAAGTTTTAACATGAATGCTCCATTAAGCATCAATTCAAGCTTACCTTAATTACATAATTCGCATTAAATGCATGTATATTTGCTTGTGGGCGGGTTGCTGCGCATAATTTTTATTAGTAACTAGTTATTTTGTATTACATTGCTATTCGGTTAAAAAATGTAGCATTAAAAAGTGGTATTAACTTATTAATCATGAAGTAATAAAATGTTCTACGTTTGCATGCATAAAACATTTTAGGTCACTGTTCAATATTTGGGCATCAAAGATTTGATATAAGCCAAATGATTCCATTTAACTGGTAGTAAGCAGTCATTGGTACACAGAATTCTATAGAATGGCTATTAAAAAATGTAGAATTCCCGACTGAACAAGTTTACAATGTGATGAAACAAGTATCTACATTTGAATTGTTACAATGAAAGTAGGTACACACCATTTTAAGTGAAGAGAATAAGTGAACAGAACACTTTTGTCCAATAAATCCTGATTATTTTCAATACACAACTATTTCAACTACCTATTTATTTGAAATGGTCAAATATGATGCAAATAGCAGTATGCTGGATAAGAATTATAAATTGTTATTAAAAGAAGTTTGTAATTACTAAAATGGCTAATATGCAGCAGTGATTACTTAAATTCAGTTTATTCAGTAACAAATTACGTAATGAATAAAGTAATAATAAAATTTAGTTGGATATTTTATATGTGAAGTAAAAATAAAATCTAGTTAATCTTAATTAAAGCATATAGTGATGAAGTAAATATATAGAAGTAACATAATAAGTTCGCTGATACTAACGATCCAATCAGAATAAACAAGAATACGAAATTTTCAGAAAATTAAAAAAGCACTAAGCCTAAAGCAAATCTAGTGGCTACTATTGTACTCAATGAGTTTAGGCTCCTCAACATCATCAAGATTACATAAGCTAACTGAGTAAATAATCCAGAATCACTTACTATAGGCGAAATGAGAAGAACAAACTATTTATTTTCATTTATCTTAAAACTTCAATTTCTAAACCATTACCAAAAGAAATACGTGTTGATCAATAAAATTCAACAATCCACTCATTGATTAACATGTAAAGGGTTTTAACAAACGTTCGTTTTACCTTTACGTGGTACTTACTGCCAATTCACGTACATTGCTTTTACATTGTGTTTTACACAATTTATGTCATAAACTGACAATTTAACTTTTACTACTTACTTCAAATAAGTTGAACTACGGCATAATTGATCTAATCAATACTTTTAATCATGTAAACAATTATCATTTTAAGTGATTACCTTGAACTTTGTTGATCAGTCTGTTGTATATTTGGTTACTAAAGTTGTGTGATTTACCTCGAGTCAGATGGCATTATAACAGTTTACGTTTATTTACTAGTTTCTTTATAAACTAATTGAATTGAATTTAATGTATGATTTTTTTAATGAGGTGAATATATTTTAGTTACTTATGCCATTTACCGGAGTATTAGTTATACGCTTTGTTTTCCAACCGAAAACACCTTAATTAAGACAGCTCTTTAATGCTAAGGATTGTTACAACAATAAGGAAGTAGTCTAATCGTAAGTGACGCCGACTGTTCAATGGAGATTTTGAGGTTTGAATCAAGTAGCACACTTTCATGATGTGATAAAAGTATGTATTTAGTTATAGGTTCTAGATATAAATTATATAGTACTGTTTTGCTTTATTTATAAACAACTTCTGTGATACAAAGTAACTGCAGAATATCTCTTGATGTGACTTAAAGTGAGTGTCAGACTGCATACAAATAATTATCGTCTTCGTTTTCTCAGGCTTCGGTTAATCGACGTGTTGATAAGATAAAATTCATCGAGCTGCGAGTGTCAATATAACATTTCAAGTGAGTTTTTATAACTTATTTCACCACTTCAAAGCATGCAGGGTAATCCAAGCAGTCTCTTGTTGAAAATAACAATCAGTTTATTTCGACTAATCATTAAGAAGTACTGGTAACTTTTATAAATACGGTGTATGTTTTCATGTTGAATTATACATCTTCTTAACGTACTTTCAATGTTCCCAAACTTTTCTTTTGATATTAAGACTTTCTGTTAAAAAATAAAGTTGAACTCAAGTGAGAATCAGAGCGATTTTACGAAAGAGTAAACAAGAGATAGAATCCAGATAACTGGCAAAACATGTAATGAATTATAATGGATTTGTTATTACTAAACATAATTAAGGTATAATGCAATGAAGATTGGTAATTACATATACGTTTTAGAACGATATAATAATCATTATAATATGACAACAAGTGAATCTGGTAAACGCTTCATAATGTGGACTTCATCGTCACAAAAAATGATCTTGGTCAATACAAAAAGTAGTGACATCGATTACTACAAAATCAAAGGGAATTGATTAGAAGCAGAGTAGTCTTTTGCAGAGTAAGTAACAATAAGTAGATCAGTAGATAATTTTTTTTATTAATTACAACAGAACAGACAAAATTAATCATACCATCACATCGTAAAGCGAAATAAACTTACTCTTTTTATAGTACTCATTGTACTACTATCAGAATTGAATGAATTGTCTAAATTTTGTCCAGACCGTAATGTTTCTTTTTCCTGTTTTAGTAAATTGACGTAAACTTGTAAATCATGAACTCGAGTCTGTAAAAAAGAAATTAAGCAAAACAATTAGAATATAGATGTAAATACAAGTTAGAGGCAAACAAAGTAAATTAAAATTGGAATAAAACAATATAATGTGAATAGCATTCAAATGCATGTTACATGTAACTAGAAAATTCAAACGTATCGCAAATCACACACAGAATGCATATAAAATATGAAGTTCACATAATTGATTGTTTTATGCGTTCGTATTAACAGTATCCAGTTGTTTCCTGAAATATTTTGTGGTAATACCTGTAACCACAAAGTTAGCAGGTAGAGAATTTAACGGAACTAAACTTTGTTGGCGAACATAAGAAAATAAATGAAAACGAAGGTTTAGACCTCAACGTCGCACGAGTATTCAAATCGGAAACGCTTAGTTGATTGCAATTTCTAGTAGCGACATCGTTATTAATAATCTATAAGCTCTTCGACTGCTCAGCACAAAGTTTACTTGTGTTTCTGGACTGAATACTACTGTATCGCAACAATAAGACACTCGTAATGGAGTTATTCTACGTCGTATCAGCTTATGGCAAAACAAAATCAGTCAGTGTGGAAACTTTCTCCAGTGTTTTAGATTAAAAATGAGACAATTAACTCTAAAGCAGATTACATTACGATTATAGTGTTGTCGTTTAAGAAAGACATGATACTGACTGGTTCTGCGACATTCATTGATCTAGAAATTTTGAAAGTTTCAAGGGTCAGTATCATGGCTGATTATAGCTAGTGAACTTGAAAGCACAAAGCTATTTCATATCAATACTAAGAATGTAAGAATAACATGATTTTGCAAAAAATGAATGGCATTAACACTTTAATGGGAAACTAGACATTATATCCTAAGTTATAGTAAAGCTTTCTCTAAAATTAGTTACAGTGTTCATTTTCTAAGCAAGAAAATAGTTCATTAACTGTGCATGCTGTTGATCGTGACATTTTCTGTCACGCAAAAAATGTAATTTGAAAATGAGATGACATATGTGTTGCATATTTGTATCTATAGTTTTGTTAGGAAGGCATTAATGAATGGACTCCAACCTACATTTATTTCAGACAACAGGTATTACAAACACACGGGACATGGAAAAAACTACTTACTTTATAACGTGATGCATCTGATCTTAGGGTTTCTAATTCAAATTTCAGTTCTATATTTTCGTTATTAAGCCGCAACAGATCACGCTGAATTGCTTGTTCCAGCTGAAGCTTCGCTGAACTAATGAAGCCTTTGTCTAACAACTGTTTCTCTAATTCCTCTACACGTTTAGATAAAAGTTTGTTACGCATTTCCGCACTCTTATAAAAAAATTAATTTGAACAATCAAGAAGCATTTTCAAAAGGTTATCATATTTAGAAATAAGTTAAAAACAAGCTGAAGATCGCAAATAGTATTTGAAACTATAGAAAAAAAAGCCAGTTTCCTTAGTTTAGCAAAGAAAGAAGAACGTATTCGTGTACACAGCTTTTGGATATTATGCATTTTACAGACCAGTATTATTGTCTCGCTGTACTTATTGTAAAAGATAAGACAGAGTATGGTCCTACTACACACAAGTTTAATAGCCAAGGTCGATAATGTTTTTGAAATTTCCAGTGATATTGTAAAACACTACAGTAATCATATTTAGTGAAAGGTCATCAGTGCCATCAGTGATAGCTTCAGAAATCTCAATAAGCGACTGAAATAACAATGTAAGCCTCTCATTGATATGAAGCATCGAATTAACAGAAAATTTGGGTTCCTGACGAATTCGTTATTGAATTCTAGTCAGTATTACTTTGGGTCCTCTAAAATAATTGTTAAGTTCATAAAGGTGTCAACTAATGACGGTTAAAATAATGATGGTGGAGAAGGTCAGTTGCATTGAACATAAAGGAGTACTGCTCTTATGATTGGCTGCAAATAAATTTCTTCAAATTTTAGAGTATAGACAGCCAATTACTAAATGGTAACAATTTTTATCCTTTAATCAGAAATACAAAATATGATATCTCCAAATGCGAACGCTTTACTTAACAGTGTGCTTAATTAGGTTTTATTATGAAGTAGCTTTGTTTATGCTCTTTGTTATGTTCTCTATGTTTTACACAATTAAATTTTCTTTTGTTTGTCAGTTTTATGATTTGACTCCGCCTGGAGCCCCCACAGGGTTTCTGCCGATACCAAGCCCGGATAAAGGAGGAGGGTTGGGCATGGGGTTAGCAACCCCACCCCGTAAAACAACTACCATGCTAAAAAACAGCTTACGAGTAAAGATCTTTATAACCATTCTAACTCTGCACTGGGAGTTGGAAGGACTGATATGACGCTTCATGGTGAAAGCCGAGCTCCTTCGGAAGCCATGAGGCCGCTGCTCCCCCTTCTGACAACCGGAGCAACAATTAATATAGGTGACCGACCTCAAAAAGCTATCCCCTGGGCACTGCGGTCACACTCTCAGGTCATCACGACCTACCCTAATCCTCTTTCTCTTTCAGGTTCCTCAAGAATGACCCTTCCACGGTGTGGGCAACCGGGAAGTGATAACCGCCCTCATACCGCTAATAGCACTCGAGTTCACCTTGTTCATGATCAAACTCGTTCTCCCTCTCTGGTCTCTTCTTATAACACTTCTTCTCCTACAGTTTCTATGCGCGCCACTCGTACTGGTTACCCGAGTTCCCAAATTATCATACCAGGTCTCCTGAAGCCACGCTCTAAACTTCATGTTGGAGCTTTTAATGTGCGTACGCTGTGTCAAATCGGTCAACAGGCTACCTTAGCTAAAACATTAGAATCTCTTGCAATTGATGTATGCTGTGTCTCCGAAACACGCATACAGGATCCCAGCATGGTCATCCGTTTGACCTCACCTAGTCAATGCAATGGAACTGCACAATTCACTCTTCGTTTATCTGGAGACCCTACAGCAAGCTCACGTGTTCTTGCTGGAGTAGGCATAGCACTAAGCTTACGGGCAGAACAGGCACTTCTTGAGTGGATTCCTGTAGGCAGTCGTTTATGTGCTGTCCATCTAAATGGCACGGTACGAACTCGAAAAGATGGGGACACACGCCGATGCCTCTTTGTCGTCTCAGCTTATGCCTACACTGATTGCAGCACAGATGAAGTGAAAGACGACTTCTATATGAAGTTCTCTAGCCTCCTTCAGAAAGCTAAGCACTCAGACATAGTAATTATTGAAGGAGATTTTAATGCCCAAGTAGGTAGACTAAATCAGGCTGAAAAGCACTTAGGTGGGTTACTCGGCATCCCAGCCCAGAGAACAGACAACGGAGATCGTCTGTTGCAGTTATGTTCAGACTACCGTTTATTCTTAGCTAGCACAAACTTTAAACATAAGGAGAGACATTGTTTAACCTGGCGACCTCCAACATCTACACAACGATGGACACAAATCGACCACATCAGCTACCGTTGGAGAGGCTGTATAGAGGACTGCCGCTCTTTCTGGGGCACGTGCCTAGACTCTGACCACGCCCTAGTGAGAGCACGTATCTCTATGCGTTTTGCTGGTCGCAGAAAGGTTACATCAGGCAAACCCTTTAGATATCGCTTTGAGTCTGAGAACGCTAAGATTGCATTTAGGAATGGTTTGGCTAAGCATTTATTCGCCCATTACCAACAGGTTTCCCCCGAAGTAGCTTGGAATGATTTTAAAACAGGTGTAAACGCAGCAGCGTTATCTGCATCTAATCCCAATCAAATGGTTATGAAAGACCACTGGATCTCTAGAACTTCTAGTGAACTGATGGAGGCTCGAAAACTCGTTCCAGCAGGCTCGGATTATGATGAAGAACGACGACAATTGAAATGTAGACTGACAAAGAGTCTGCGTAAGGATCGTGATCAGTGGTGGGCAACAAAAGCAAAGGCGATAGAAGTATCGGTGGCAGCGGGAAATAGTAGACAGCCGTTCCCACTTATCAGCGACACCGGTATTAAGAAATCGCCAGTTAGTGGAATTATCTCTGAAAAAGATGGGTCGATGACCTACTCTCAATCTAGAAGATTAGAACGATGGTCAGAACGCTTTCAGCAACAGTTCAACTGGCCCCCTCAGCCACTCTTAGCCTACCCACTTTCCCCAAGCTACCCGAATGTAAAACTGACACAGGTCCCCCCAACTCTCAGTGAGGTTGAAAACGCTATAAGCAAATTGAAACAAGGGAAAGCAGCAGGGCCTGATATGTTGTCTACCGATATCTTTAAGGATGGTGGTCTAGTTTTAGCGTACAGGTTGACTGATATACTAGCCGAAGTCTGGGAACTAAACACCATCCCATCTAACTGGTCTCGATCGCTGATCGTTCCAGTGTACAAAAAGAGACAGAAATCCTCTTGTTATAACCACAGAGGAATCAGTTTGACTAATATAGTATTTAAGATATTAGCCACTATAATCATCCTACGTTTAACTAACACTAGGGAACAACAGACTCGAGAAAACCAGGCTGGTTTCAGACCTGGCCGGGGTTGCATTGATCACATATTCACCCTGCGCCAGGTCCTCGAACACAGACATATGCACCAACGTCGGACTATAGTTGTATTTCTTGACTTAAAAGCAGCGTTCGACTCTGTTGACCGTGAAGTCTTGTGGCAATGTTTGTCATTAAAATGCCTACCTCAAAAGTACATTGACCTTATAAAGGCTCTCTACTCGGTCACCACTGGTCGAGTCAGAGCATATCGCGAATTGTCACGAGAAACTTCATCCTCAAGTGGAGTCCGTCAGGGTTGCCCCTTATCCCCTTTTTTATTTAATTTCATCATAGATGCACTCTTAGAAATCTTACTCACTTCTTTTAACTTCTCAGGAATCAATCTTCTTCCATGAGGTTCTCTCGTCGACTTAGAATATGCAGATGATATAGTCCTGTTTGATGAAGACGCGTACAAAGTTCAGGGTCTCTTGAACACCTTGAGTAACAACGCAGGCATATTTGGGATGCGCTTCTCCCCTCCTAAATGCAAAATGTTACTCCAGGACTGGCCTGCTTCTTCTCCTAAATTGGTTGTAGGGAGTGAAGTAATTGAATGTGTTGATCGCTTCACTTATCTCGGAAGTCTCATCACCCCTGGTGGGTCAGTGTCTGACGAAATCTCAGCGCTGATTCAGAAAGCCCGATTGGCATTTGCCAATCTACGGCACTTGTGGCGCAGACGAGATGTCCGTGTCTCAACGAAAGGACGGGTGTACTGCGCAGCAGTCCGCGCCATCTTAACATATGGCTGCGAAACGTGGGCTATGAAAACCCAAGATATGCGTCGTCTCCAGATATTTGACCATAGGAATCTTCGGAACATCGCTCGTATACCATGGATTAACCGGATTAGTAATAGTGAGGTTAGACAAAAGGTTCTTGGGAAACACGGTAAATCAGTCGAAGAAGTCACTAACCTCCATCGACTGAGATGGCTAGGACATGTATTGCGCATGCCTGACCACCGTCTACCCCGTCGTGCGACGTTGGCTAGGGTTGAAGTAGGATGGAAGAAGGTTAGGGGCGGCCAAACCAAAACATGGCATCAGTCCATGAAGACCTTGACTACTGGTCTAAGCCATGTAGGTAAATGTAGACTACCTAGTTGGGGTCCGCGTGATGATCGCAACAAATGGCTGGAGACACTAGGCGAAATGGCTCAGAATCGGTCACAGTGGCGCAAGTGTATTCACTATTTAACCTCATCTAGATCTTGAATTCTATTGTTATTTTCTGGACATCTTTACTTTACTCTTCCCTCTTGTATTCTGTCTATACCTTACCTCAATAATCTCGTAGTGCTATTGTGGTATGGCAACTTGAACCTACAGACGTTTGTGCCCGGTTCTACGTTGTTGCCGCTGCTGATGATGATGATGAATTTTATGATTTCGAACATATTTAAATTGTGAAAATATAGAGTTGCGTAACTCATCAATAATTTTTTTACAGATAACTTTAAAGGTAACCAAAAAAACTTGTATCGAAAGATGTAAGAATACTTTTATCAAAATGCTGTCCTTAAGATGACCAGTTGGTGCTCAATAAATTGAGAAATATTCTGCTAAAATTAGCGTCAAAATAAACAGGTACTACTTAAGTATACTATGAACAAAACCAAACCTACAATTAAATTTGATACTTGGTGTCACTTTATGAAAAGCAGAATGATAAACGTGATTAGATATTTTCTACGGATCTCTCAGATTTTAAATTATTATAACAATTTACTTGAATTGCCTCATTTAAGGTGTAATATACTTTTAGACAAATCATAAAACGATTACAAGTATTCATTCATTTTTCAACTATATCAAAATAAACCTTAAAATGTTTTTATTATGATGGAACTACTAATTTAGGAAATAATCAGATAAACGCTTATAGTATTATTTGAGTTGCATTGTGACTAACAAGAAGATGCAAATACATCCAGCCGACTAGTCCAAAATAGGATAAATTGAGTGTCATAGAATCCGCTTGCCAGTCATAACTGAACTCAAATAATACTTGTGAACTATTGCTGTATCAAGGCAATTTACTCAGGATGCACATATGGCAACAAAGACTGATCAATTTCAGTCCATGACAAATCAGCCGGAAGATTCAAATACATTCCAATTAAACGCCTATAAGAAAATGAACAAGAGGATATTTCAAATTGTGCATTAACTTATAAAATTTTAGAGAGAGATTACCAACGGACAAACCCCTCGGTCAAAATAATGAGTTATAAAAACTAGAGATTTTAAACAAAATTCAAACTAAACTTATGAGGTTTAAAGCTTAAAAGAGTCCGAGTGTACAAAATTATGTATGCTGAATGACTATATTCGGAAAGTATATAATTGGTTTAAGTCAATCAGTTGAAGTAAAAAACACCATTTGATAGGATACCAAATTATACATTTAATCCATTTTCGAGAATAAAGTTATGTGATTTAGAAAGGAGATTTACGAGATCATAAATGGATATTGACACTACTGTGAACCGATTGTACATGTATAACATATATTCTCCGTCTCTTTGTTTTATGAAATTCACATCTCACAACGATATCGTGCCTCTGAGACTGATAAATGATTGTACTAAAAGACTAGGGAAAATAAACCTGGAGATAGAATGCCGTTAATAAAGCCAGATAAAAAGAATGGATAAGAAAGTAAATTATGACGTAGTATAAAAAGCAATAAACGGATAGTTAAAATCACCAGTAAACTAGTGAAACTAACTGTAGAATAACGCAAACTTGTAGAATACAATTTAGGTGCATGTCAAAACATATACAATACAAACAACACTACAGTCTTACTACACCAATATAATGCAATATAGGTAGAGGAAAAGTCATTCCAAAAAAAACAGCAGACAACATTCAAATATGAATATAAATATTTTAATAACTTTAAAAGAAATGTATATTATGCAACAAATGTCCCGAACTTATGTTAACTAGTAAATGGGAGGAGCTATGGTGTTCATTGGTGTATTTTTTAATAAATACAACTTTGTCTGTAATTTATCTGAGTGGGCGGGAACTAACTAGTTTATTTTCTATAATATCCAATCTACACATTTTTGATAATTTGCATTTAAAACAATGAAGATAAAAACTATCGAAAGAAATGTAAATGTAACTCTAGTCTCAGATAAGCATCAAATAAGGTGTAAACTAAATAAAATAGCTAACACTTCACAGCATCTTTATCTAATGATACTTATTTTAGGAAGAAATGGTTCGACAATAGAAATTATATAAGATTTTGTTTTCTTTAGGTCAGCAAAGTACGCTATATGTTACATAATTAGCATAACGAAGATGACCTCGAAAGAGACAGCAATACGCTATTTACTCTAGAGATACTGTAATAAAAAATAAACGTTGACGATGAATATGCTAAATCTATTGAGCGGCTAATTTTGAAAAAATCTGATGGACATTTTTGATGCTTTGTGCAATTGTCAACATTTTGATTTTAGGTGAAGAATTGGATTAATAAATTTCAAAGGATGATAGGTGATAGCAAAAGAAACTGGGATAAGCTAAGGGAGTAGATATAGGACAGTCGCTGGTTAGTAGTTTAGATATATTATGCTAGTAAACTTGTCATTTATGTACATGATATTAACTTTGATTCATTAGTTTGTCAGTTGTTTATAGTCTTTAATGCATCATAGTTAAATTACTAGATAGAACGAAAAGACCTACAGAAATAAGTGATACCTAATTTATTACGAAGTTTGACAGTGTATGAATGAAATGAGTTTTTTAATATTTGAACGAATGTTTCCTTTAGTTTAGATTGCTCAATATGGTTGTTATTCAGTCATTGTCGGTTAGCTTTGAATAACTTAAATTCTTGTTGTACCCGCAAAGGTAATTCTGCAAGAAGAACAACCAAGAACACTTATTTGATTATCAATTGTTTTTTTAGTAATTACAGTGTTAAACTTTCCTTAATCGGTACTCCTATCTGTTTTGAATTACATCTGAAAAAAATAACATTTACATCCTGACGCTGTCGCTTATTTTTGATGCAGTTAAAAGATCCCTCAAAACTCGATAGGGTTAATCGAAATTGACTCTCTCTAAGAAATTTTCCAGCTAACTCCTTCCATTTATGGTAAGTGAACCAGTTTACGTGAAGTTGCTACTTTATTATTAGGCACAAGCAATCAATATTAATAAGTTTTAAACTCGGTTTACTATAAATTATCATAACCATTTTTATTATTAAGGTTAAATAAAATGAACCGCTAGAGTATATAAATTTCGGTTTAAGAACATGTACACATGTATTTTTCATGGAAACAGTCCTCGAACCTCGACTAATAAGAGTTGAGGCGACAAAATTATAACTCGACTCGCTGAATTGATTTACGAAAATTACACCAACGTTTACATTCAAATTACTCCACTAAATCAGTATGGTTATGTTTTTGCTTGACAGCTAGCAAATGAAAAAGGATCAAATGTGTAAATAACAGTCACAAAATAACTAACTAATGGTTAATCACTTTGTCTATCCTTTCAAATTGAATACACAGTTCTACCACCATCCATTTTTGAAAAACAAAACAACTAGGGAAAAGGAAGCATACACTGATTTTAGCATTCATAATGTCAGAATAAGACAATATGCATGCATAAATATAATGTAAACTAATGAGAATGTAGGAAGTTCATTTAGAAGTACAAACATTTTGCGATTTATTGATTTAACCAGTTACTGTCTCGTAACTATAACTAAATGTAGATATTATTGCTCACCTCAAGAAAGTGAAGTTTTATAAACTGAAAGCAATATGTCTAATACACCTAGAAACGTGATTTATTTTCAGCTGACAGCAGTTATACGCCAATCTAATAGAAATGATTTCATCTTTCTATAACAGTCAGTCATCTTAGACATCAGTCCTCGAAAATAGAGCATTTTACTATGGACTTAATCACCAAGTATATATCCTAGATAGAGAAAATATGATTTATATTTCTTTGTCGAAATCGACATGAATAGGAAGAAAACTATCTCTATGCCTTATGATTATTCACACACCTTCAAATTGTGCCAAGCTGGTTATTTTGAAAGTGACTACGGTGTATAAAAGAAATTTATTTAGGAAAGTTACATTTAAATAAGCATAGAATTTTACCGTGCTAATTTAAAATATTACCATACAAGTGTTCGCGGTAGTTCGAGCCTTTTTAAGACATCACATACTCCAATATAAGGCGTTTTACACTTAAAACCAACAGTATTTACGTAATAGAGTTTCAAATCTTGATCATGAAGACCAAACACCATTATAAACATTTGGCATTCATCAGCCAGAGAGTATATAAAAATAGCCTCCATATAAAGTGTAACTAAATGTTTGGTATTAGGATCTGTGCTCAGTTATTTAGGCGCTCTGGTAATAGCTGATCAAAACAAGTAATATTAATGAAATAACTTAATTTTAAGAAACTGTAGCACAGACATAATTATACTAACTTCTATTAGCATAGCATCTGTATTCATTGATTTTGTTGCAGGTGGTAAACCAGCTAACGTTCTTTGTGCTCTTCGGAGTCTTTCAACTTCAGATTGTAATTCCTGCACCTGCTGGTGCAATTCTACACGTTCAGAAACAGTTGTAATTGAAGATTGACTAGGGTCTCGATTTTTATTTTGTTCGCTCTTTTTATTATTTGTTTCATCTAGTATAGCACCTGGACCCCATACCTCATTGACTTTCTCTCTTAATTGTTTGTTTTCTCTTAGAAAACAGAAAAACAAAGCATACAACAAATAAATAACTTCGTCAAAGATACTCATTTATGCATATGTTACACAAATTTAATCAGCTGAATGCCAACCTCGATATCTGTTCATTAGATTCTAGATAACAACATTTAGCACTTATATGAAGACTAAACATCAGTATCATGAGTTGACTGCATTTAAATTTGCCAAACTGGGAAATTATACCCAATGCTTTAGATGTCAATATGTTTGAAAAATTGCAGCATATGTAATATGTTTATATTTCTAACGAGTTCCTAAATAGTCATAAATATTAGCACAATAGACAAAGTGATTAACTGTGCAAGTTAGATGGTAAACCACATTGATGAAATATCTATAATTGGAGAGCGATTTTTTTCTCTTAAAATCTATTAAATGCTACTTGAAAGTAGCATTTAAATACTAGCTACTAAACTAATCAATATCAACCTCTCTAGATGTAACATTTTATACATTTATAGTAGCGAAGTCATAGTTGTAGTGGGTAGTGACGCCAGAATGGTCATTCAAGTAACTTAATTTACTCGTTATTAGTGTATACTAAAATAAATTGCAGTCAAAAAGACAAAAGACTTATTGCAGAATTTGGTAAGTCATGTTGCCTGTAGACTTACAGTGCATAACTAACCAACATTTTGCGAATCTATATGACCGGTTCCTTTAAAAATTCTATAAAAACCTAGCTTTCTGTTGTGATAGACTAAATCACTACCCACTGAAATGAAAAGTTACAACTGTATCTCTTTCTAAATAGGTAGAAATAATACTACGAAACAAACCAAAGTTGATGCTCAAGTTTGTTTTCTCTCGATACAATTCTTAAATGCCATGCAAGCTCATTATTTATGAATACATTTATAAAATTAGTGACAAGAACTAGTGATTTGCAATTTTCCGCATCGACAAGTCAGTAAATACTGATTGTACAGATCTAATCTAATTGCTTTTCAAACAAAATGCATCCGGAGATTAATTATACAATTTGCTATGGTTCCCGTTTTTGTTATATTGGGTCATAAAACGTAGCTCATTTGGGCGTTTTACTTCTAATTAATTTCCAGGTAACCTCTACATATGGTATATAAACTATAGTTTCTAGTCGTAAGTTTCAATTTTGGTGAAATAAGATAATGGGATATCACATAAAAATGACATTTATAGACAACAGTATTCTACGAAGAATAAGTAAAATATTCGCAAAACATAACTGCTAGAACTCCAAACAAACTCGCTTCTTAACTGTGTCACTAAGTTACAAGAAATCTTCAAAATATGTATTAACAATCTATATCTAACTTGTTTGTTCGATCAAGTGCGCTTTTAGTTATATCTAACTGTTTTTGAACTGAGGTCATTTGTGAACATTTTTGAGTCAGTTGCTCTTTCAGCTTGTTTACTTCAGCTTCCAAACGCTTACGTGCTTCCCATTCATTTCTCAAGCTAGAACGCACAGCAGATGACATTTGAGAATCCTAACGAATAAAATATAAAAAAAATTCAGGAAGATGTCTATAAAGACTTACTGAATATTATTAAATGTAAACAACCATTTTTCATGTTAGTGAACTTATATATATATATATATTGCTCACGAAAATAAGTGTTTGACAACCTCTTTCACTTTACTAAAGTTGGATTGTGGCAGACAAGTGGAATCCAGGACGCGCGTTCCGTCCTATTTGGGACTCATCGACTGGATGTACCTGTATCCCAATGGTGATGTTCACAGTGGGATTAGAACTTAGTCCGTTTCGTGTCGAAAACCACCAAGTTCACCACTACACTACTGAGTCCAGACTGTCTGGACGCGAGTCCTGGATTCCACTTGCCAGTCACAATCCAACTTTAGTGATACATGTGAATAACCGCTGTATCGAGATAATCCGTTCAGGATACACATTTAGCAACAGACACTGACCAGCTTTAGTCTGTAACAAATCAACGGGAATATACAAGTTCATCCTAATACTCTTTCACTTTGTTCAAAATTCCTGTCAGTTTATTGAAATTCAAGGTGTATGATGGTTTGATTAGTAGAAAATTATAAGTACGCAGCAAAGGAATTTCAAATTAGGAATCAGATAAAGTCACTATCAGGGCACGTGTAAAATTAAACTTTAAATAACAACACCTTGAATTAAACGAGCACTGAAATCAAATAGTGTAGTTATTTAAGTATAATAATGCTTCAAGGTTTTCTACTTATTTAATGTAATTCTATGTTGTAAAAGTTAGCCAATGGTGAATTAAAGTTACTTATCCTTTTTTATTTATAACAAATAGAAACTAGCCTATGTTGATGAAAAATAGTTTATTTACCACTGTTAGCTTGATAGATCATTGTAATTCGAATAATTAATTGCACACAAGTTATGTATGCATGTATTATACATTCTACTTCAATGAATTTGACTACTAACTTGTGTAGTAACATATTGCTTTACAATCTAATCTACTATAAATTTGTAATATGTAATGTAAAACATCTGGCTGAATTATGCTATATGTTTGAAAATGTTCGTTAGCAAGAGTCTAACATACCTTATTGTATTTATCAACTTCTTGATATGGTTTTTCCGGTATCATTCTAAGTCTGTTATTTTCTTCTTCAAGTATTCTATTTTTTCTTACTAGTTCGTCGATTTTTAGTTGCGGTGAACTCAGTACCTTAAATAAATAGCAGACAAAGAAGGGTTACTGATTCTGAATGATTGCATTAAAACTAAGTACACGTGCATACTTTTATTGAAATTCTGATAACGAGTAGACGTGATTCAGAGAGTTACTAAAAACTGAGAAGCACCGGAAAATTCCACTTGGGACCTCATAAAAGAACTGATTGTTCCCTAATCTTTAAAGGTTTATTAACTAACATCATTTTGGGAGGTGAACTAATTTCACGTTGCTAGCAGAAAACAGTCTTCCTACAACAGCTTCGCTTGTTAAGTTAGTGAGATTATATCTAAATCTTCTTATTTGATACCTATCAGCTTACTGTTCTTACTAAAACAGTTTACCTAATGAGGATCCTTTAGTATAGCCAATGCTCATTTTCTTAAAGTTATGTGAAAATTACGTTCATATACTTATATTATATTATTCTAAATTTAGGCATCAAGTAAATGAATGCCTTAATCAACAGATCGGTCTTCTCAGATGAGAAATACTGAGGTGGATTCCTTTCTATAAAATTTTCAACTGTATGTGCCTATTCCTGGTAAATATATTTCGAAAACACTAATGGATGTAAAGTGCATTTATACACGTTAACCTAATCACTAGAAGTCCACATCCAGCCATGGTAAATTCATTATTTAAACGATCTTAATTTTTTGTATTTATTTAATATTAACGTGATTAATAAGGTATGTAAATATTACAGCTGTATGAATGCATAAAACACAATGGATTTCAAGCGCTTGATTAATGTGACCGAATCATCTTCACTTCATATTTTGATACAAACTTCGGAGTCGTCTGAAAGGGTTTGGATGATATGTTATACAGACATACTAATCAGTTTGTGATGAGTGACGTTAGTTATGCTGTCGAATTATTCTTTAACCTGATCTAGATCTTGAATTCTATTATTGTTTGCTACACACCTTTACTTTACTCCTCCCTCTTGTATTCTGTTATTACGTTACCTCTGTAATCTCGTAGTGCTAATGTGGTATAGCAACTTGAACCTACGGATGTATGTGCCCGGTTCTACGTTGCTGATGATGATGTCGAATTATTAATTCCTTCAATAAAGTTTCATTGTAGTAGGGTAAGAACAATAATCAAAGGAGAAAAATATGAATCCATTTTATTTCACCGTTTCTAATCACTTTTGCATAACCTAGAATTACTTATAATCGTTAATAACAAAGCGGTTATCGATACCTGATATATAAAAAATCTTGAATCAACTTGATGTTGACATGTAGATGTGGATCAATGAAAAGAAAATAGTTGTTCAAGAAATAAAAGTCACCAACACTTTTTTATAACGTATAGATAGGCTATAAAAAATTTCCAGAAAAGCAAACTAAGGAGAGTATGAATACAGAAATGACACAATTAATGTAATAATAAATATAAACAGAAACATTGATTAACAAATCAAATCTTAAATACGAAGAATCAAGAACAAACATTGAAAAATTCTACAAAATAAAATGAATTCCGTGACAATTGTTGTTCTTACCTCACCAAAATTTATAATGAGAATGGATTGCATAAAGTTTTCCTATGTTATCTAACTTGTGTTCATAAAATTTAGTTTATTATGCTTTCTGTTGAATTTCTGAATGCCAAAAGTGAATAGTCGTGCCATTAATTATATTTACAACTGATTAGTAAACTCATGCTTGTGATTTAGTTTTATAGCTGCTTTCATTACAATACCTCACGTGAAATATATTGAAAAAAAATCAAAATGCATTCTTTAACTTACTCGACCACATTTAATGTATTCCAATTGCTCCTTTAACTGTTTGCATTCTAGTTCCAATTTCTTGTTGGATTCTTCAAGTTTAGTAACTTTCTCCGTGTCTAATAGCCAAAAAACACAAGATTGACAACACCAGTTTATTATCATATGAATAACTACAATCTATTCGTCAAGTTTGAATATTTGTACACAGTTTATCGAGAGTCACATTACCTAATCGCTAGATATGCATGAAAACAGTTACTAACATAAAATATCAAACTATAGTACTTTGGATATATATTACTTTTAGATTTCTTAAGAAATCTTAACAACATAGCAAAAACAGTATTTTGAATATACATAATATTAAAACATCGTAAACTATTCGTTTATAAACCTTAAACCAAAAGGAATGGGGACAGAGGCAAACTTTTCAGGCCAAACACAAGCGGAATTCAGAAAAAAATTTTATCACGTGATTTGGTAAACTAATAACAAGGTTGAACAAGCAGAATGACAAGATAAGATAAAGGATATTGATCAATTTAGTGAGAACTAGAATCTTTCGGAATCGCGAAGAACCAGTGGTGGAAATTATGATAATGAAGAAAACTTCTGTGTGTGAAAACAAGGAGAAGAATGTATGAACGAGCCAGGTAACCGACAGCAGTTAGAAAAATAATGGTAAACTACATGGGTATATATGTTATACATATATTTATTATATGTTGCAGGAACTATACCCCAACACCTCTCTTCTGACTGACTGCTGATACCTAACTGCTATAGCCGTCCATTCAAAATAAGGTAAGCTATCAATTTGCATAAAAATGACCAATTTATTTATTCAATAACAGTCGACAAATATGCATCCTTACAATATACACGTATTTTAATTATGTTTTTCGATTTCAAGCGAACAATAATCTTTAACCTTCTTCTTAAGTCACAGTGGTGTAAATACATTCTTCAGTATGGTCAGATACCGTCAATGCGATTTAAATTTCTTACAATGGTAGACAACATTCTTGCCTATTTTAAAAAAAACATGTAATTTCACAGATCCGCCAATGACACGTTTTCGCTTGCCACTTTAGCGCAAAACATCTTCGTAGAATTCCCTGCAAATACAAACTACTTCATGTAGCAGAGTTGAAAAAATGAATTTTCGGTCTTGAAATGCCTGAAACTTATTAAAGTAAAATCCAATCAAATTATTATAATAAATTGAAGAAAAACTCCTACCATCTTCAAACGTTTCGAGACTGATAAGAATTAATGATAACTGTAATGAGTTCAGTTAATAAATAAGATTTACAAAGTAGTAGTTAGTTGACCAATCACCTTTCTGAACTTTTGTAACATAATTTGATTTCATTGATTGGGATCGGACATCAGATTCGGGAGGATTCCCACAAACTGGTATTGTTGCCGTTTCACAAACAGCTTTACCTTCCTTCACTTCGTGCAATGGTGGTGCATACTGAACGGGTTGTATTAAATCAGTAGCCAAAACAACTTGCTCTGCCTGTGCTACGAGGTCTTGACGTAATTCTCTTAGAGCTTTGGACAATACCTAAGATAAACATTGGAGGTGACAAAAAATTATTTCTGAAATTAATAAACTACTTAAAAGTAGTTAAAATGTAGAAAATAAAATACTTAACACGAAGATGATATTCTATTTAAAAGAAAATTAACAAGTCTCAGTAATAAATCTATTCATTTTGATACTGTATTAGAACTCAGTAAACAGACTGACGAATTTGAAAGTTCCCCTCCATAAAATTAACTGAAAACACGTTTAACTTGATTTGCTCTTTACTAAACAGAGTATCCGTTTATCAGGTTTCAATAAATTATTCAACTAAACATGACTCGTCCGACTGACTGTTCTGGAAGTTCGAAGAGCAATGAAAATGAGTAAAGAAATAAGTCTGGAGATGAGACAAAACAATTATTTAGGCCCTAGTGGTTCGTTCACCAACTTTCGTTTCATGATGGAAGTTTATAATTATAGTGTGCTCACTAACCACTTAAATGAATTCATGAGCACATTAATTTCGCTTACTCTTATTTGCTTATCTTTTTCAAACAGATCGGAGCGTAAACGTTCAGTTAATTGACGTTGCATCACTGATGGCGATTTACAAGATTCAGCTTTCCAACGTTTAATTTCATTGTTGCTTTCATTTAATTTTGCCTGACATTGGTCTAGTTCTTTTTGTAAGTGTTCTGTTTGTGATGTTAAATTCATAATTTCTTGCCTAAAATAATAAATAAAAATTCATACTTGTTCAAACATTACTGCTATCGATATATCTTTTAATGAAATTAATGTAGACAATGTAAATGAGCTACAGATTCTTAGTTCAAATGTATTGATTGTTACTATTTCAGTCATATGAATGATTAAGATCACTTACTGATATTTGGTTACAATTTATAAAACTACTTCTTAAGACACGTAAACTATTGAATTGTGAAAGAAACATCTACATTTTACATTCATTCCACTACCAATCACTACTGAACTGCCACTCGATAACCATTTATCATACATTATTTCTTGCATTAGTTTAGATTATTACTCTAACTAGACATCTCGATTATGAAACTCAATGTTTAATACTACATAATCTGATACTGAATGTACTACAATTCACTTAAGAGTAATTACTTTAACAAACTTGTGTTAAATAGCGTTGTATGTAAATTTGAAAAATACTTCTTACCTGTGTAGATTTTCCATATTTGTCCTCAATGTCTCATTTTTCGTTTGAAGTTGATTATATTTTAATTGCCATAAATCACATTCTTGTTGTATCACTTTTGTTCGTTCAACTTGACGAAATAGGGCTTGATTTTGTTCATTGAGTGATTCTTCAAATTCTTTTAAACGCTTCTTCAATTCAAGTAAATGTATATTTGATGTTTCGTATTGGTCGACAGCTTCAACTTTTTGGACTAAATGTAGCATTTGTTCTTCCATCTTGTTCTGTAGCTGTATACATGGTTTGTTTAGAAAGAAAATTATAGTAAAATTGATTTGTTTCATACTAAGCTTCAAAATCTGTATTTAAGCAAGATGGATTTAAAAATAAGCACAATTGGGTAACCGTGAATATTAAGTTTTTATTTTAACTGGTTTGATGGATACTACAGGGAAATGGAATTGATAAATCCACTAGAATATATTGGTTTTCAAGCCAATTATAGTTCATCATAAAGTTCAGCAAAGGCAAAGCAATAATACATTTACAAGTTTAAAACTAAACTGAAAATACTTTTACTTCAAATAATTAGTGGTGTAACCATATTTTAATTTAGCGATAAGAAAACCACAATAATATAAACTGATTTCATATGGTAATCGTAAGATGTCGGTGTAGGAGGTTTGTAAGATTGAATAGATGAAAACTAAAGATTACCAAGTGAACCGCGGTAATTAGCAACCAGAACGAAATAGTTATTTATCATACCCTCATTTCCAATAGTAATTTCTCTAAAAATTAATCATCAATAAACCCCAAAACAAATTATAAATATTTTCGATATCCTAAACCACATGTTCAATGAGTCATTAAGAATAGTTGGTTCTGTACAAAAGAAGTTTCTATAACATTACTTGTTCACCTCTAATAATCCTATAAAAAAATAAAATTGCGAAAGGATAACATCTATATCCATGTGAATCATTTTAGACTTGAAACCAGACCTACGATGAGTAAAGTAGAAACTATATTTTTATTAAACTTACTTTATTTTGCAAAATAGCAATTTCTTGACGATGTCTATCATTCGACTTTTCATTAGCTTCATAAGCTTGTTTAAGCAGTTCATTAACTCTAGCAAGACTTTCATCTTTTCCATTTAACCGGCGTTGTAACAATTCTATATTAGTTCGCAAGCCAGTTAATGTAGACTGAATTTCTGGATTTTGCATAGTCAAAGAATGGTTAACTACATTCTGTAATTTCAAATCCTGTAGACGTAGAAGCTGTATCAGTTGACAGAGTCGCTAGGACCATGTGAAACATAGAGACATAACAGAAGCGAACATTACAACAATAGTGTAATCATTAAATTTTGTTAAATACAAATATTTTAGAGTGTAATAATATCAACGATATCAACATACGATAAGTAGATTTACTTAGCGTCGTCATTTATGTATTTAGTATTAATATTACTTATAGGCATTTGTGTTTAGGAATTAATGTATTAAATATGCAACGAATATGAACAAATAATTCAAATTAGCAATTTATGCAGTGTACATTATCAGTTTCATATATGCATTTGTCATAAGAACATATTACCGAATCGTATAGCTTAGTGTCTGTACTCTTCATCTCATTCAAGCGATTCATTTATTTTCTATACTGTCTTCCTTAAATAATTAAACAATCAGTATCTAAAGCGTGCCTATGATATGATTACGTTTTGCAGCTTTTGGAAACGAATGACTGACTCATGAAGGTTAACTATAATACAAACGTTTGTTTGTAATTTACTTATCAGACTTATGTAATTTTAAATTTCTCAGTAAGTAATAACTTAATAGGAGAACACTAACTGAGTATTCATCAGATATACAATAAGGAGTGATTGGAGATAAATCATAATTAATAATTAAAAAAAACTACCTTTCTGAGTGCAGTGTTTACATTTTTCAGTCTACTTAACGTTTGATTATCACAATTGTGAATTGGTTCGTTAAGACATTCAAAAGATTGTTGCTGACTATTTAGTTGCATACATTTAGAAATCTCATCTTGTTGGTTAAGCTGATCAGAAACAGCTTCGATATCTTCATTCGTTAGTAAATCGGGTATGGATTTTAATTCATTCATGCTTTCTGTGATAATATTCTATAGGAAAAATTGTAACAAGTAATAACATACAAAAAACATCAATACGACTTCTATCATAATAATAGTAATAATAAACTAAAAGTTATGTTGATTTCATTAGGTACTGCATCACCAGTAAATTAATCTGAAACTCCTAAATAATGGAGCTGGTTTAGTAAATTATGAACTTAATTCAAGATTGGATACTTTATACTATCTTATATAGCGTTACTCCCTTCGAAAAATATTTATAGGGTAAAACAGCACAGTAACGTTTAAATTAAAATCAGACTAATCAAAAAAGGTTTAAAATATTGATTGTCATGAGACCATTGGAATATGAGAAAATGTGATAGTTAATCTGTGCTAATGGGATATGTCCTTCCTATAGTATCGGTTTCTGTACTATTCACACCAGTCACTCAATAAATCAATACTACCTTGTACATCACGATTATCTATCTATTTCGAAAATCTTTTATTAACATCTATTAGGTGAAATCAATCCCCATATGTTAAGATACTACTTTCACCGTATTACCATTCAAATTATTTAGAGATGTTTAAATGAATCTACAGGTACATAGAGAGAATAAAAGAATCAATCTCTTATTCTACTTGATTTTTCAATCTGACCTTTATTGAGACTACTTAAATGTAAGTCAGTGACAGGAGCTACTATTGATTGTTTATGCGACCTGGTTTTCAGCATCACATTTTGACATAAAATAAAAATTACAATACAACAAGATAAAATATATTGATTGCATACTTCAGGTATTGTGTTATGTTCCAAAGCACCTTCTAGCTCAGCTTCACGCTGTTCCCACTGAGTTTCACGTTGATCTAATTCCTTAACTAAACGATAATTTTCTAACTCCAATTCATTTAACTGTTTTTCTTGATTTTGCGTAAGTGATTCTAAATGACGTACTTGTTCCTTTAATCTTTCAACCTATTTAAGAGGTAAAATGAAACTAAAATATATCAAGTTTATAGTGTATGTAGTGTTTAAATTATAAACGGATAGAATTAATTTGATATGAGGTAGGTCTATTATTGTATTGGGTTTATAATATGATTAATAAAATCGGTAAGCATATTGAAAGTATATGAATTGCTAAAATGGCACAAATCAGATCTTGAATCTTTCAGTCATATTTAGTTGAAATATATGCGAGAATAGTGACATGAATGGTCATGCCCCAAGGCATATATTAGGAATGAGATTAAGATTTACTAATGCCTCTTCTGTTAGTTGCTTCCTGAGATGTACTCATTTTTGACTTTGAATATCAAGTTGTTTAACTGACAAGTGTTAAAATAGTGCACATAGAGCATATATATGCCTGGTTATAGGTTGCTTATTACTGACTGTTTGAAGGCATGATATCTTTACACTCGCCATTTTTCGTCACAGATGATATAGATATTGTCTGTGTCTTGTGTTTAAATGGATTCTATCAATCGCTAGTCAAAGAACGTTAGTTTCTAGGTTAGTTATAAAAGTCACTTATAAGAGAGTAGAGTTGTAACCCTATTGCAACACCATCAATTTACCTATAAATATCTTCAAAGTATGCTAAAACCGAATACTTTACACTGTGACAATGCAAAAAAAAATGCAATTTCGGTTACTAATTCTGATTACCTTAACTACTACCAGAAAAGTTAATGAATGGAAAATATCTAATCTGAACTAAAGTTTAATGGCTTATATTTTATGGTTCATAATAAGACTACTATGTAAAACAATTTCGAAAACACATAAGGATACTTATGGATGTTCAAGATAAAAGTAATCATAACATAATTCGGACCAATAACGGGTGAACTGCAGATGTACAGTAACAAATCCTAAAAGCTGAGTATCAATCGGGTTAAAAATTGGTCAACCTACTTAAATTTGTAGATTGCAGTAATCAGCCATTAGCTGTAGTAGTTAATGTGTACTAAGTGTCAACTCAAACAGAAGACTAAGCAAGAAGAAATCAAAGATCTCTATGTCCCATTAAAAACAATATATTTGCTTTGCCCATTTACAACCCCGCTTATTTTACACTTCAGGATGACCATCATACAATATCATTTGTAGATTTTTGCTTCACCTCAGATATAGTTGACTTAGTCAGTGACAGGTCCTTAATCGATCTTCTGGAGACTCTTCTTGAGCACACGGTCATAATTTACACAGACGGTTTGTAATTAATTATTTGAACTGAAGTCTTTATATTACTAGTAACTTATTCAAGTTAACCGACACAAAAATGTATCGTTGAACAAAACACAATACCATCACTATAAGTTTTCCACAAAAAGTATTAACCACTGGAGCGATATGAACACAGTATACTATCATGAAGAATACCACAAACCTGTCGACGTTGTTTTGATTCTGAGATTCGTAGGTCACTCAATCGTTCCTGCCATTTTAACACTTTTTCTTCTAAATGTTTGTTGATACTATTTGTTGTGTGCTGTTTATTATATTCTGTTAACATATTTTGAATTTCAGATGTTAATTCCCTTTTTTCTTCATAAGCATCATTGATAGATTCTGCCGTGATTTTAGCATTTACAGCTTCATTAAGAGCTAACTGGCTAGACATATTTTGACGAAGAGCATCAGTTAAACGAACTGACAGTTCTTCTTGTTGTTTTAATGAAATGCAACCTGCATGCCTCTGACGAAGTGTCTATGGATAACAAAGATAAGGACACTATACTCAGTAGTATTAAAAATGAACATCGGAAAGAAATGGATAAGGTAAAAACACTTTGATAGTCTTTTTGCATTTGACATTTCAAAAATATCAAACTTAAACTAACAGGCAAGGATTAAGAAAACATTATAGAGAGACAGTAAAGAGAAAAATGCATTTTACAAAATCCGTAGGATGGATTTGGCTTTGAATGATATCAGGAAAGGTTAAAAGAAACATTTCTCTAGGATTTAGTCCTTATCGTGCTATATAAGAAGTATAAATGTTAACATTTCTTAAAATATAAACAAATTGGTTTCCAGTCTCTCTATTTTATACTCATAATAAAACATGCTAGCATGTGAGGAAGTTAGCAACGGTCAAGTAAGATATAATATCACTCCGTGAAGACGTGAAATTTAAACATTAAAAAAAGTAGGGAGTAGTAGATCTACTGCATAAATTTTGAGAGATGACTGGTTGAAAAATGACTAAAATAGCTCATAACAGGTTGTTATTCTTCTGGACCTAGATTATTTGTCGTTTATTCATTTAGTTTCCGTGTACCAATGTGAAGTGTGAAAATTTTACCAACGCTGACTGCTGTCAGTTTCTTTGATGCGTGTGGCTGGCTGACATCGTGTTATGCCTCAAAGAAAATTGATCGTTGTGCGCGGCCGCTTATTGGAGTGTGCCTAGTGGATAATTCGCGACTGACCTAAGCCCACTCAGTCCCATGCAAGAGATAAACCAACCAAGCAGAATTCAAAATCAGAATTGGGATCAGATTCAGATTATATTTTACACATTCCTTTAAATATACAAAATAATCATGATGATTATTCATCAAATGAAAATATCAACATTGTTAATAATACAATTAAATGTTGTCAATTGTGCTCACATAAAAATGATGAAAGTTTACAAATCATGCGTACAAAAAAATCAATACAACTTGATAAAATGAACAATTGTATTTCTAGGGATTTTGAATCTTTAACACATCGCATAGGTTATAAATGCCTAACTCCTGATAACAATAATAACTTACTGTAATTGTTTCACGTAATCGTTTTTCACGTTCTCGTGACTTATCGTACACATTTGTCAGTTCATTTTGCTTTTGCGTCAATCGTTTTTCAGTTTTTAACAAATCACTTTCTAGACGATTAACTTTCACTTGTGTTGATGCTAAACGACGTAATGCAGTAGATTCAGATATCTGAAAACATTAATTTACTAACACAGTAGGAAATATGTTATATTTTTGAGGAAATAAAGAAAAGTATCACAATTGTAATCAAAAGTTTTTTGTGAACTTGCCTATCGAACTAACATCAGTTTAGACAATCTCCATCCACAATAGAAACCAATTCTATAGTCACTACAGTACATAATTGCCTAGTTTGTGACCAAACTGAAGTTTCTATACGTTCCATGACACAGCTCTTAAAAGGGTTGATTACTATCTAAACAATGTGAAGAATAATTATCAACTAAAATATATTTGACATCGCTAGAGATTTTCATCCAATTTTCATGGACCCTGTGTTTTGCACTAAGAGATTTCTCCCACTATCTAGTTTGTCTTGATTTCATTACCATTTTATTTTAATCTTGGTTTCGTTGAAATGCTAACAAAAACAACAAAAGCTTGCATCTGTTTTGCACGAATTCACGACTGACTCCTTAATAAGTGTTTGTATTTTGTGAATTAATTAGTAATATACATGGAGTATGAAACGCATACCCCAAGTTAACTTCTATACAATAAGTTAAAACAAAATGGTTATAATTTATTGAAATGTGTTATTATTTGTGACTTGGATATTACTTCTGATTAGTGTTCCACTTTAACTAAGAAAATGTCTACATATTTATTATCTAATGTATACAACCCTCGTAAAAGAAAGTGAACTAAACAGTTGTGCTATAGGTTTGGGTGTAAAAGAGTTGAAAGTAATTTGTTATTCTACAACATGTAGAAAAGCATAAGGAATCTTTCTGATGTAAGCATCTAACTTGTGATCAAGAGATTTTTTCTAAGAGTATCGATTCAAAGTCGAGTTTGTTTAAACAGGTAGATTAAAGTTTACAGTGTAGCTATAGAATTCCCAAAATATAGTACCAAATGTGATATAAATATTTTACTGCAGTCAATTGAGTTTTCCGTTAACAAACAATAAAAACACAAATAAATCTAAAAGACTTTACGTTTGATCTTAATTGGTTTTCTAGGGGTCAAATATATATGAAAAAGTCACAGATGTTAAAGAAAACACGATGTTTAAGCTACGGAATTGTAAAATCGGTTGCCATTATTGTGCAAAAACTCGACAGGTTCAAAAGTCTTAGAAAGTAGTTAGACAGCAATTCCAACAACTTCAATCAGAGATTATACTACGATAAGTTGAAAAATTTTCATTAACAATCTACCAAGACTTCAGAATTACTTCGTTATTACTCCGTCGACTTCCATTCACACCACATTCAGCAATCAGGGTGTGCTTAGTTGGTTCTAAATATATATGTATAACAAGTGTCTAATACTACGTCTCAAACAACGCGGTTAGGAATTCGGATACGTTTTATTGGTAGCTTTCTAGGAAAGAGGACAAAAGATTTTTGTTCTCAGTTATATAACATAACATTTAGACACTTTAATTATAGCTAATCAGTTTGATAAAGGAAACCACAAGTTTGTGTAAAGTTTAGCATACCTGCATACGTGTCACAAGACGATGAAGCCGAGCCAGATTTGCTTTAGAATCATCTTTAGATTCTAATTCAGCCATTTGTTCACGTAAATTTTGTATTTCAATCTCTTGGCTGTTTTGTTTGTTTTCAAAACTTTGTTGTTGATTCAATGAAATTAAAGCCACTTCTTTCAGTTGTTCAATTTCATGACGAAGTTTTAAATTAATTTCCTCTAGTTCTGTGTTTCTTATCTCCGTTTCTTGGTGCACTGATAAAGGAACCGCTTCTAAAATTGAAAAATTAAAATTTTCTACCGTTCATTTTGTGATGCATTCAATACATCTGTCAAAAGTAATCTGTAATAATTAAGGAAATTTCTTCCAAATTGCTGTCGTCTCGGTTATTTACTTTTTTTACTTAAACAGTTTGATAAACGTATCTGTATTAAATGAAACCAAAATTACACTTAACGATCTCATAGTTGACATGTCTGAAAGAAAACATATGATTCGCCAATATCGTGACAGACATATGACAAAGACTAGGTCTTATATATATATATATATATATATATATATATATATATATATATATCTTGTATATTATTGGTTGTTTTAATGCGTGTGTGTGAGTAACTAGTTGACTTCTTGATAATCAGTTGGATCTTTGTGCCTGAGCAATAGATTAAAGCAAAGCTGGGTGCTAGCTGTAAGACAATCGCGCGGCGGATAACAGAATCGATAATATCGGCCATCCCTGCTTCAGATACAACAATAGTATGATGTATTTGTAAGTTGTTATTATTTCTCTTCATATCTGTATGTGATTATTATAAATCTCGTATTATAATCTACCTACAAGTTTTTTCTGATCCTCTTATAAATGTAGGCGGTTAGAACTGATTCAGAGCTGTTAAGTTCAATATATATAAATGCTATAGGTTAGTTTGTTTGATAGGAATTTTTATCTAAAACAGCTAAAGGGCGTTATCCAGACTGATAACTATGGATAATTTCATTAACCTTTGTTCGAGAAATCTGAAAAACATTTACTAAAGGTAGTTTTATTTCAGTTTTGTACCATCGAAAAATGTTCATAAGAATGGCAAAAACCTGTGATGCATTAACAGAAAAATCAGATTCACCTATTTTTCCTACAACGATGCATATTACTGACTTTGATATTAACATTTATCATTGTTTCCACGTTTGTAAATACAAAATAGCAAGTCTTTTTGTGTCTATTTGAGGATAATACTGCTAAACGTTTCAGTAATTATTACCCGGCGTTATGTCCATTACGCTTGAAACAAGCTGAATGAATGGTGGAAAGTAAAGAATAAATTCAGTTGCTATCATATCATCTGGGCAACCTTAAGAATACAAATTCGCGATTTTACACGTTGTCAATAACCGAACTTCTGATTTCGCGGTGACTATATTTAAAACACTGCGTTACAATCAAATATATTCGTACCAATTACAATCGTATGGCAAATATAGTGTGACCTCGATAATTACCAATCAGTGTCCATACGCGTCTGTCCCGCGACTACTGATCCCCAAGCCGGAATGAAGGATATAGGATTAATGAACCAACCAGACAGAATCCGAATCATATTATATTTTTTAAACATTCCTTAATATATACACAAAACCGGACCACACATCGGACCAATTAGGAATTTTACATAAATTCAAAACAAAGGAGATTGTGACAGTGAATAGGGGTAACTTGTACACGACTAATTAACTATAGTTTATAATAAGAAACAGTATACTAACAGAAAATATAATAAATGAGAGGATAGGGTAAGGGGAACATAAAAATCATAGAAATGAAATGTTTTCACTATACACAGTTAAAGTAATTTGAAATAGTATTCTAAAACACTGTTCTAAGAGTTGGTTAATCTTTCTTAGTCTCCGAATACAACACATTGCTATTGGTATTTTATTGTATACATATTCAGCTACAGCCATTTCTTGATAGCGAATGATTTAAACCCACGTATGTAATCTTTATCTGGGAATTGTAACTTCATACCTCAAGTTTTAGTTCGTAAGGCTAATAAAAGGGAACGCCTTTAATTTAACCCATAGTTATTATTAATCTTGTGTAGTCGTAAAATCAAGTAAAAGCCCACTTACCACAAACACAGTAGAAGTATTAAAGAAGCAGCATGACTTACTTGCAAGTTCTTGTCGTAATTTCTGTTCAGTTTGTTGGAATTCAATTAGTGATTTAGTAGTTTCGTTAAATTTACTTTCAAGTTCTTTATTTCTTAATTCTAATTGATGATTAGCATCTTGTACTGTATTTAAAATGATTTGTGCATGATTTGCCCGTTCACGTTCATTCAACTCTTTCATTTCAATTAAAGTAAAACGTTTAGCTATATTTGTATCGGATAAGTTATCCACCATCTGATTAGCTTTTGTTATCTATAGTTCACATATATTAATCAAAACACAGACGATATTAAAAGAAATAAGATTTTAGAAACTAGACAATAAAACTATTTAAAATATGAGTACACATGGCAAACCTAATAGAGACGCAAAGATATGTTAACTGACTGGTTGTAATTCTGAAGATATAAAATATATAGTGAACTAATATTTCAAATAGTTTTAGACATTAAGGGTAAATCTGTGCGAATCAGTACACAGTGAGTTTCGAACTAAACTGTAAAAACCTATTTAACAGTTAATTACAATATTTTTCCCCACTATCGACATTTTATTCAATAGGGTACCAATGGTTATTTCTGCATTGATTATTTAGACAACTTTATAAAATGGTGGACGCAAAATGCCGCATGACAAGAAAGAATGAACGGATAAACAATAGATCAGTTGCTAACACCTTAATAAAAAACTGTATACTTGCATTAGAGTTTACTCACTTTAAGTAGATATTTCACACTACCGTAATAAATAGCCGTTAAATACTACAGTTAATAAACTGGTTATAATAGCCGAAACATTTTTAATAAGACTATTTTATGAATGATCTGACTAATACGAATACACTTGTACTATTTGATTCTAACTTTATGTTCCACTAAACAATCTTAGCTTACAAGCAAATTATTGATAGCTTTCATACAATCAGTACTATATAAAATTATCTTGAATTCTATATTAAGCATGTTACTAGTTGGATAAAAATCATCACACATAAAATGATATCTATCGACGCGTTATTTTGTATCAGCTAATTGATAGAATTATATCAGCTATCAACCAAGTAGAATCTGAGATAAGTATGAAGTACACCAAAACCGCAATAGGAATCTATCAAGATAAATAGCAAATATGTACAACTAGCCTTGTCTAAACCACTCTGAAACTAGCCAACATGGTACATCGTAAAACTAAACATCAAAGCCTGCTGATGTCTTGTCTCAGTTAAGCAATGAACCGAACTAGAACGATCAACTAAACTGTGAAGTTTTATTTTGTATTGTCAGTTTGATTGTATATTAAATTATCGTTTATATTGATGTTGAAAATAAAAGCCATGCTTTATAATTGTAAGAGATAAAATCCCAATTTACTGAACTTACGTTGATAACGATCAAAGGATTACGACACAAAAAAGTTCAAATTGATATGTGAGGATTAACACTTGGATCACCAAGTTAAAAAAGTAGATCCTGTTACAAGATATTGTAGATTTAATAAAACGATCCCTACCCTGAATGTGCATTTGGTAATTTGCTTGACAGAGGTGTAATTTCCACATTTATTCTACCAAACTTAAAAATGACTCACCGAATTTGGTTGCAACTGACCAACAGAATTCTCCAGTACATATCTTCGTTCCTTTTCCATTGTTAATTGTTCCTTCAAGTCATTATGCTGTTTTATCAAGGTATCCAAATTTGTTTGAGCAGATTTTAAAGCTAGTTGATAATTAACAATTTCAGAATCCTGTTCTAATAGCTTTTTATATTTAATGGCTAACATTTCATATTCATTTCTTAGATTATTCAACTCATCTTCTGAAACACAATGGTCTAAAGTTCTCTGTAACTTTTGTATTTGGAATTCCGCTGTTTCTTTATACCTTGCATAATAATTTAAACGCACACTCATAGCCGATTCTAATTGAATCAGTTCACTTCTTAAACTTGTATTCTCCTAAAAAACAAAAGATCCAGAAGGTAATGTTTTATTTGGTTACCATCTAATGCGATTCCAAACACAATAGTAACAAATTAAGGAAGCTAAAAGTCGAAAATTCGAATTATGAACTAAAAGTGTTCGAATTTCATAATATACTTAATTGAATGATTATTCTGAAATCCTACTAAATACAACGTACTCCATATAGCATAAAGTTTTTATTCCTAAAGATAACATGTTACTAGGTAGTAGATTGACCTACGCTTCCCAGTAAGACATATATAGTCCATCTATTAATTATGATAGCATGACACACATTGTCGATTCTCTTGTTGAACATTATGTAGTCTGTTGACTCAATACTTTTGATGTAATACTACTAATTTAGTCTAAGTTCTTGAATAGCACTTTTGATAATCTGCAATTATTCTCAAAGATGATACTCAGTCTAAACATACTGTCAAGTAATGCATAACTTTTTGATAGATACTTCATTATTTAAAATGTCTGCTTTGAAGTAGACCCATGAAGATGAATTTAGTGGTTAAGTCATTGAATTTGAACCAGCAGCATTGATATCATCTTGACAATATTAGACTAGTGTCAGATCATTTGATTTTCTGGACTGAATAATGGAAATATTTCTTCTGTCAGTGTGATCAGTGGCATAAACATTAAAATCATACATTTAAACGTTTTTTTAGGATGTAGTTAACAGAAACAAATGAACAGTTAGCATAGTGTACTGTCCATCTACTTTATTTCAGGAATGCTTTAAGCACATTTTGTTCCCTTCGCATTCCGTGAATCGTTTTTTTGTAAATTTTTATGACAATCCCTTTAAAAAGCGATAAGATGCTAGTTGTTCGTTTCTTCAAAGATTCACTGCTTCAAGACTTAAAACGTGTATCAAATTATATTGGATTATATAAGCTCGAGTACTTTAAGCAAGTTTAAATGGAAGTAATAAATTTTAGTTTGTTTAAACTCTGGATAGGTAAGTTTATGTACGATATAGTGTAATTAAAAAGAAACCGCTTGATTGTTTCAAATGTATAAAGGAACAATGTGATTGCAACATGATGTTAACGAATTGGAATAATTAGACCAGTTTCAACTAAGAAATTCATATAATTCCAAACACAAAACTGAAATAATAACGTAGAATACACTTAATGTATATCACCAACTTCATTTAAATTAGAATATTTAACAGATGTAGGGAAAATGATTGAAGAATGAGTAAACAATTCTTGGATCATCCAACATGAAGCTACTCGCTAAAAATATAATTACATATTAAGTATTAAATCTACATGTCAGCTACACAGTTACTGTGACTGAATGTCAGATATCATGTGCTTCTCGAAACACATCACTTATAAGGATTTTATTTCACTAGTTTCCAAAAATTATGAATTTAGCGGTAAACGTCCACTAATAAAACCGCAATGAGGATGTGACATAAACTAGAAAAATGGACTGCAAAATAACGATCCTAGTAATCGTTCAAACATATATGTTTTAACCTTGGATAATGCAGCTTCACGTTCTTTTGTTGCTATATATCGTCGTCGTAAGCCGGCTTCATTAACGCGTAGTAAAAGTAACTGTCGTGATTGCTCAGTGATCTTTTGTCTCATAGCGGAATTTTCATTCAGTTCCCCAACAGCATTTGATGAATTGCTTACACTGGATAAATCATTTTGCAAATGACGTAATTCACTCTCATAAACTTCAAGTTCATTAACTCTTATTTCTGAACGTTCCAAACACTGCTGTAGTTTTTCTTTTTCTTTTTTCCATGTCTTCAAGATAGAAATAGATGAGAGATGGTAAGAGAAAGTGATTAAAAATTATTACCCATAATATTTTGTCGTCTAATGACCATACCAAAACAACGATCTGACAAAAAACACTAGTTTTCAAGATCGCTACTGAGTGAGTTAAACAAAGACTTTCTTTTTTGAGGAACGTACACACTTGCCTAAATTAATCATATTTCTCAACATAAATAAGACGGTCAAATCACACACGTTTACGTACTTTTCCGAAGAGAGAAGTTAAGGTATTAACGAAATTAAGGCTCTTCGCTTTCAGTTATTACACATAAACTGTTATGAGTGCAATGTTACAGGATGCCTTAATGAGTGATATCCACTGAGCTTACGTTTATTAAAATTATTAGTGACATCAGAAAATAACTATTGACATAAATCTGGACAATCTGAATTCTCATCTTTAAGCTGTTCGATGCGACTATGGAATACAGAGAATATTCCTTCATGTTCAAATACTGACGAAGCACTGTTTTCTAGTGAAACGTCAGAAATTTTAGTAAACATTCCGCTTTGAAAACAAACTGCATAAACATTAAACCTGAGAGTAATAAACATATCATTTGGTGTTGAATGTGCCCTATTTGACTTTTTAATAGTTGTGCAAAATCAAAATCCGAGTTTGTCCGGTCATTTCAAACATCAATGAAAATGAGGAGAACTCCATACAGTTTGAAAAAGCGCTATCTAGATTTTAGTCAATATATTTAGATGTAGAACGGAAAGACATAAAACAGACAAATATGTATAAAAAGAATAAAAACGCCTATCATTTCTATAGTTTATAAAACAGAAGGAAAACGTTTATAAGCCGGCTGTATCTGTATCCTGCAGTCCAATACAAATTAATTTTCAATATGACTACAATATTATTTTTTCTCTACTTTATGTAAGAAGTTATTTGTGTATGCTCAATAGTAATAAATTAGTTGTTTGCATGAGGTGAAGACACATGTACTTAAATTCATTTTTTCAAATTTGTGTGAAATATATTATGAAATTACGTATGCTTACCTGGCTTTCATCATAAAAATCACGATACAACAGACCTTGACGATGTTTACAGACTGAAAACTTTCTTCTTAAATCCTTCATTTCATTATCCAAGTGAGCGAGTTGTTTATTTTTATCGTTAATATCTTTCATTGTTGTTAATAAATGTTCTTCAAGTGATAGGACAATTTCAGCTGTGTCAGGATTAACATCTTTTTTAAAAAATTCCTGAGACTCAAGAATAGTTCGACTTGCCTTATTATTATCTAATATGTCAACTGATCCAAGCTGTGCTTCTAACTGTTTTATTCGATCATGCGCTCTGTTCAGTTTAACCTCATATGTAACATTATTCAAGCGGGTATCACGGAGGTTTGATCGAAGCTCCTGATTTGCACCCTAAAATGAAATATTACATTTCATTTATTTTGGATTATGATTCAGTTAGAATCAAATAATTCAAACTGAAAGTAATATTTTTCTGAAATCTCAACTTAATCTAAACTTAAGAAATACTGTGAATTACATAAACAAAATCCGGTAATGGCCAATAAAACGTTCTATTTCAGCCGACGTACGTATGAACTAGTCTGAATACACATGTATTTATTCATACATTCAGTTGAAAACTGCAAACTTCTCAAACTTTCGAACATTAGTAAAAACAATGTTAGCTAATTAGAATATGCCAAACTAAACTTAATAAAGAACATGTGTAGAAGAGATGTTTGGTGAATATTTCGTTGTTATTCTCATCTGCATAAACATTGTTGTCTAATAAGCCAATATCTAAATTAAAAAAATGCTTTTATTATTCCTGTACCTAGTGACTGTTTTACATCTGTTATTAATGTCGTTATGATATTTATGACAAAATGACAACTAATACATCATAATTACAGCATCAGTGTTTATAATAACTAGCGGAAGGAACAATAAAGTAGTTGAGTAATTGACACATTAATTTATGTGATCACTCAGTACAAGTAATCCAACCACAGAGGAAATAAATAAAAAGAATGACAAATAATAATGATAATAATTGCAACCCTGCAGTACTGATAGCTAGATTAAAATCAAGAATATTGACGAAGTAATTGATATATTATTGGTAAGATAATGTTTAACTTATTTCAAAAGAAACTTAAAGAGGGTGAAAAAACGGTATACCGATGATAAAAAAACTAACATGGACTATTATGTAACATAACACCAATTATTGCTAATGATTTTAAATTTATTGTATATATATATATATATATATATATATATATATATATATATGCATATATATATATATATGTAGAGCTTTGGTGGAAAACTAGTTGAAGAGAAATTTCTTCACTCATCTCTTCCTTTCTTAATATTATGGACTTATATTTATATAATAAATATTTCTCGTTTGATGTTTCATTAAGACTTTTTACAAGACACCGTAAATTTCATCTTAGACTTACTTCAAGCTGATCCACTCTAGACTTTAGAAATCGTTCAGAGTCGACATCGTCAATCAAATTTCTTGTATCTAATACAGCTAGCAATTTATCTAAAGATGGACACTCTAACTGGATAATTTCACTCTTTGTTTCTAACTGATTATTAACTATTCGTTTTTCTTCTGCCTTGATCATGTCGTCAGGTTTCGCTTGCTTCGTTTGTTTGCCTGAATCGACATAACCTTTCGATTCAATATGGGAGGGGTACATCTGCTTTTGGATTTCCTTCAAACCATTTTCTAGAAGAACATTTGCCTCAGTAATTTGCCTTAAACATGTTTCTAGTTTGTTCTGATTTTTATGTCCTTCCTCTATTTGATGATTCGCTTGAGCTAGTTCTTCATCAAGTAATTTTATCTAGTTTTCATTTATTAAAAAGAAAAGGATATGAAAGTCATAAAGGTGTACAAAAAAAGAATACATGATACTTAACAAAATTAACTCGAATAATGATTCACTGGACTGAAATCAAAGTGTTACATATCGATTGACTGAAAATGTTGTTTCAAACATAAGCTGTTATCTTCGTCAGTGTGTAAAATACGTCTGAAAGGCTTACAATTTGCGAAATGACTGGTATATTACTAACCAATAGGCTATTAGAACGGGTATAAGTGCACTAGTGTCTACAAAGTTCAAATAGTTTTTAATACAAGAATGTGAAAATACATTAATTAGGTACTAAGTTGAAAGTACCCAACCCACTGAATTTAGTAGCTTCTTAGTAAAATAAAATCAGTGAACTACTTCACATTTAATTAGTAATGTAAGCCTGTAATAAATTCAAACAAAAACTAAACAATTTATTAGACTTTCTAATTGATAGAAGACCAGTGTTTTTCACTTAAATTTCTGATATGCCTGAAAGAAGACATGTGATTGGTCAATGTCGTGTGGCAGATATGTGGGGTAAAGTACTAAATCCTATATATATATCGTACATTAATTGTTTATACTATAACAGTTCCCTTGTGTGAGTGATTCATTGGCTTTTTGACAAATCAGTCGGATTATCGTGCCTCGGTAAAAGATTACAGCAAGGCTGCAGTTCGCTGTACGATATCATGTTGCTCATGAATCAGAATCTATGGTATCGGTTATCCCAACATCAGATATAACAGTTTCATGTTTCTTAAAACGCAAACTATTAATCACTGAGCTGCAATCCAACAGATGAATCCAAACAAAATTAGACTAATTTGACTAGTCAAAGTACGTAGCAAAGGCCATGAGCATATAATTTTTGAGTTTTTGAAAGCATTACTTTTACATTTCATTTTCACTTATCAGTAACCTTACTAATAGTAACCAACTGTAACTTCTATTACTCAACTACAAAATTAAAAACTCTACTCATATAGATGTAAATTAAGCACAATGCTATGATGTTCTAGTTGGGTTTTAAACATCTCTATAGACACAGGCAAATCAATACAAGTTTAAACTTAATAACCCTAAGTCCAGCAACAAGCATCAAACTCTGTGTCAAATCAAATAAATTACATTTCCAACCCCAGCTATTTAGTAGTTTAGTAAGACTTCCTAAAGTTATTAAGGAATTCCTTCCATATGCATTTATACAGTTTATTTTACCTCTTTTAATTACTACAAAACTAACTGATTTCATACTGATTGTTACGGATCATAAGCGCTGAATGAGGAATAAATAAGATTATGGAACCTAAGTAGTGAAAGAAAATACTAAAAACACTTACCCTTGTTTTCCATACCTCCGGAAGGTCAGAAAATTCCACTTTCTGCCTAGTTGGAGAAACAAAATCTGTTCTAGCCTGCTTAACTGATCCAACTTCCTCATCAGCTGCAAAGAAACAATACTTGTTAGATTTTGAAAAAAGTAAACGAGAGTCTAATCAAACCACAGAAATTGCAACTTTAATGTTTGATAAGATAGACGTCGCAAAACTTCCACTCGAAACAACATTATCACACATGTAACTGTTAATAAAGTTCAATAAATCCTTATTAAAACACAATTAACTGTCGATTAATGAACGGACACTTTATTAACAGTAATTGGCAACTAATACCCTTATTATTGTATATGCGCAAATATTTCTCACTCATTGTTTCAAGATTGAGAGCTCAATAAAAGCGAAGAAATATATTTTCGACTAGCTATCCATTACTGTTCAATATTAATATATATGGTTTTACATCGTAATATAAAATCAAAGTTCATTAACTGGTGGTAGGTAATTTATCAAAATAATTAGAAAACAGTTACCAAACATAACGCAAAACGATCAGATTACATAAAGACTGAAACAAGGCTAAACGAATTAGTTAATTATCTCTAAGGCTAAGAATCGTGTTAAAAGTGTAAACTTATCGGTTATACGATGAAGAAACTCGACTTCTGAGGATCAAGTATACTGTCAGTTGTTGTCTATCAACAGCAAACCAACTATTTATAATATTACACTTGACAGAAATGTATTTCATCGGGATCAACCACCCCAATGGTCTTACAATCTAATCTGTTACTACTTTCTTCATAATTGTAATATCATTTCTTAAATCCTTGGCTTGAAATTTCATTATACGATTCTCTTCAACAACTAGTATTTTCCTCTTCTATCATCTTCACAAACTCCACTCCATTTTAATACTATTGATGTTAGTACAACTTTAACTACATTGGTGCAAACCTTGCTGTGATAATTCAGCGTGGAGACATTTGCAAGATGCAACTACTAACACGAAAAACTATTAAAACAATTAGATTACTTTCGTCTGATCTGTTTCAACCGAATCGGTAAGTATCCAGTCGCGTGCTGTTTTCACTACACCATTGATTTGTCACGCTATAAGGTGCTTACAGACAAATTATTTTAATTACTAGGAAAACAACTAGTGTACATTTTTTTTAGAATCAGTCACAGTGACGCAGACGCATTCATGCCTTCTCTTCTTTAAATCCTGAAATTAATGTTATTTTAAGTTTCCCTTCCCACAGAGCTATTCTTTGTTTCAGAATCATATTCTAAATATTCACTCATTTTTTACTACTGCTAATGTTATTACTGCTTCCACTACCTTGATAGTGGATGCAACAACTCGAACTGATCCAAATATATCCCAGGTTATGCACACTGTACATAACTGACTGACTGAACAGTAGTATTGTATGAATTTGAAATAACATGCTTAGTTAATAATTGTTTTAGGATAAGTGGTGAATAACATCGGATGCTAGTCTAATAAGGAAGTTTTCTAAATTTACGGGAAATTCATTACATAAGCACGAATTTTAAAAACATTCGTTCAAATACTTAATTCACAGAAACTGTGTAGTAGTTAGATATTTAAGCAATAAATCAAAAACTGCACTTGGTTTTAATTATATACAGCTTACCTTGGATCAGGTTACCTAAAAGAACTCCATCTACATTGGAATCTGTCGAGCCATATTGTTGACCTAATTGCCGCGCAAGCGTACGCAACTTTCGTTTGAGCTCCAGTCTTTCGTCTTCTAACTTTTCAATCTAATCATGTGTATTTAAATTAATAAGTCCACAGATATCAGTTCCCCGGACATACAAATTTTAAAATAACGGTCACTATTTATTTTTAGACAGTGATAATACATACAACGTTTTAAACATAACACGTCAAAATTGGAAATGTCAGTACTTGTCATGCCCAGGTTTTATTTACCAACTAGTTAAATAGCCGTCAATAACAGTTAGTAATGCGTAAATCGAACAATATTTTATCCTCTAATTTGTCTTGTTTGACCTTTATTCCTTATATGTAAATGTATTAATAAGTTTGTGTGTTGAGATTGTTCAAAATGTATTCCTTGCATAAATTTCGTCTCTTTATCAAATCATGAAGTGGTTTATCGTAGAATCAACTCTCTACAATAAAATAATCAACTAGATAACTATTTGGAACCAACAATAGCGTGTACAAGAACCCGTATAGTCTTAAACCTACAAGTTTTACAATAAACACGACGCTATTTACTCATCGGCTTATTATTTTTCAAGTAGATCAGTTTGTGATATGGCGAGATAATTATTATCATAGGTGTTCTGTTGGGCGATCAAAGAAGAGTGATAAACTTTCAAAACTATGTTTTAGAACACGATTTCAATTATTTTAGTTATTGGTAATGTAAACATCTCATTACTATGATTCTTATGTTCCTCTTATTCTATCCTCCCGTTTGGTACACTTACTCTTAGTATAATGTTTCTTACTATGAACTACAGTTAATTGGTTGTGTACAAGTTGTCCCTATTCACTACCACTCTACGGTATAAAACCATAAAGAGACTAGTTGACTCAAAAAAGCTTTCACGGATTATCGTTTGTCCTGAAATAAATCTGGCAATAACAGTCTCCCTTTCTGTTGTTTGAAAATGTTTAAGTTAGGAGTTTACCATTTGGCCTTAACTAATAAAGTAATACTTAGACTACTATATAAGGGACTACGTCTCTGTTATGTGATATGATCCTATTGAAATAATCATTATTTTGTGCTGCATGTAACAATTTTGTATCGCCTTTTAGATCATAATATAACATCCCTCCAGCTGCATAATAGAATTTTGTCAGTTTATCATATGCATCTCAGTCTATATATTCATGTTATTCAAGATGTTTGATACAGATATCAGACATACATGGCAATCGGATGACGATTCAATACAACTTTTTTTTAGGTTACTAAAACTTTGCTTCTTCGAAACTTTGGAATTTACTTTAAGTAAGATAGCCAAAGTGATGAAAACCTTTAGACTTCTGTCTTATAAGAATTTGTTTGTGTAAAAGTTAAATGTACTCAAATTCTAATAATTAAACATGGCGCAACTGCCTATTGATTAATATGACTTCCAGAAAGAATTATATACAATGCCACACATAACATTCGATAGTGTTTCGAAATGAAGCATATTCAAAAACCATTTCATTAAAAACGTGTACTATAACATGCCGTGGAATTATTGAAAAATATACAATTATTCTCTTTAGAACCTTGTATAATCAAAAAATAATTAAATTATGAAAAAATTAAAATTAGGTATCAGCTATGATAACTTCGCGCTTATATTCTATATAAGACCAAAAAGCAAAGGTAAATAATAATAGAGAGATGTCTAATTTAGTTACAAAAAATGTATAGAAAGTACATACATACTTCTTTCTGCAAAACAATATTTACGGCACGATCTTCTTCATCTTTTGCTCTTTTTTGACGACGATAGCCATCCAGATCAATTTTTTGATTCAACGGAATTCTCAATTTACTCCTTAAAAGTTCATTTTCTAAATGTACTTCGTTAAGGGACGATTCTGCTTGACTTGCCAAACGACATATTTCTTCCAATTGCCTCCCTTTTGAACTTAACTGTAATTTGGTAGCTTTTAGTTCAGATATAGCTTCTGATAAACCATATTCTCCGTCTTCATAACGTTTCAACTGTTTTTCTAAAACAGTTACTTCATTGGCTTGAGACCGAGCAGCTTCTTCAGCCTGAGCATGTGAGCATTATAAAATTCTGAGTTCTAAACGATCCAAACATATTAATGCATAGTCTGAAAGCAGTTTAATAACTGTATGGAAGCTTTAGGTTTGTATGAACGTAGTCTTACATAGCACCCGCTTTACCATAGATTTATACAGAAAAGTGATTCATTTTATCAAAAGATATAAAGATAGTTAAGAGCTAATTGTTAGCCTGCAAACTTGGTAAAGGTTTTTAGTCTGTTGATGTTGATGCGCCTAATATTAATTCACAATAAGAGAATTCAACAAATTATTTCACTAAGTGATTAATTTTTTGTAATCATTTATGATGTTATTTTAAAACATGTTTCTATTCAGTGCTTCAGTTGCTGACAAACAATAACAAAATCTAAGCTGGAAGCTATTTGAGAAAGGTATGTATGTTTTATCATTTTGCGATTGCAAATAAAATTCGAACTTTATACCAACGAGTGCTATAATCTTCTAAGTTGGTAAAGCCACAATCGCACATTAAAAGCCTACCGAAGTTAGTTGTTACGTTATGTGGCAAACGTAGACAACGTAGAAGCATGTTAATGCAAAAACGATTCCAACACATTTTTTAAAAGTTGAGCAAAGGAAGTAATTGTATTCGTCTCTTCTACAAAACACTAATGCATCCAGTAAACTTGTTAACTCAAACACATTTTCTATCTCTCTTTAGCAAGATCACTAATCATTTTACTAATTCGGATTTTTGAAGGCTAATTATACAAATTTTAAGGTGACAATGTGGGTAGAATTTGGGATTTATTTTTTCTAGGAAAAAACAACCTCGTAAATCTACACAAAATCAAGAAGTATGGACGATTATTTCTTATTAGAATTTTCGTTTTACGTTGGGATTTAACCCATCTAACTAATATCACTAATAACTTAGCTGGCAGAAAAAACATTTTTCTGCCTAAAATTATGTATACCTTAATATTTCCTTACAAAATCGTATTATAGAAAACATGTTAATTTAGCATTAAAGCAATAATTGAAAACACAAAAGCGTACAATTTACACTTAATAATATTCTTGAAACTCACCATTTCCAACCTCTTCGCTAATTCGATATTTAGGTTATCCTTCTCTTGTAATTGTTTTTTAAGGGTAACAATATGTTTGCATTTGTAACTACTGGAATTTGGACCGTTCTCATTTATTTGTTTTGTAAGTTCGTCGAAAAGGATTGTGCTTTTCTCAACTTCAGCCGTAGCATCTGCAAGCTGTTTCTTTAAAGATTGTATCTGTTGGCAGAAAAGTAACAGAAACCTTACGACACCTGACCAAAAGATGAATTTTTTAAGTAAAAACAATAATATTAATGTTTACATATTTTGTTGTAACCAGTGATACTATTTGGTCTTTTATACGGATTTTTTCGAGTGACTTTATATGAATCCACAATTTTGAGGATCTAGGATTATAGATAGACTATAAATACAATCCAGTCAGCTTTCATATGTGAATTACAAAATTTTGATGATTGCTCATATTTTACACAACTTCATAGTATATATAAAAACTCAGTAGGTGTTTCTGATGGTTAGCATATTAATAGGATATAGCAAGATATTTTAAAATAACTTGTTTTCTGACCCTAGTAATCACCAATATGAGGCGAGATCCAAAGTGATTTGGGTTCTTCAACATAAACTAAGCAAAAGGAACACAAATAATTTGTCGTAATATGGTGTCTATTTGATCAACACTAGTTGTTACTAGGATGATAGTGCTTGAATACCGATATTGTAAAAATCTCGATCAATGCAAAGAAATTACGAGCATTAGCCCAAGCAACGTATTCAGAGCGTTGAATAAATTCTAATCATACAAGAGTAAAAACCAGCGTAAATATTGCCTTAGGAAGTGGTACTCAATTAGCTTACTTGGATATTACGATCTTTTATGGACATCATCAAAGCCTGCACACTTGTTTTGTCAGAATCAGCTTTCAGGTCGCAAAGTTCCTGGGTAAGTTTTTTTATCTGCTCGTTTAGCCTAACTATTTCCGTATCTTTGTCAGAGAGTATCTGAAAATCAATGTGTAATCAATTTTAGTACTTCATTCCACTCTTCGACCTTCTGTTCAACAACGTTCATGATAAAATCATTTGTTTCTTCAGGGTGGCATATTTTTTGAGAGAGATCAGCCACTTGATCACGCAACATATTGCATTCAGCTGTTTTTTCTGCATGACTTTTGTCAGTTTCTGTAAGGGCTTCTTTCATTTTAACATAATCATCTGTAGCGCGATCAATCTCCATGCCAGCTTGTCGTAGACTATTTTCCAAAAGTTGGACATCGTTCCACAAACTCTGTTTTTCATCTTCTAACCGCTAAACACAGAATAATAAACAGAAATACTTACATCTATTTCAGCTTTCTGTACCCTAAGTTTTGCCCGTAAAGACGAAATCTCTTTCCTATAGTTAGCCTCATCATTACTCTTGCTAAAAAAGCTAGGTCTATCCTGAAGTTGTAGGTGCAGGTACTCACAACGTTCTAAAAGCTCTTTGTTTTCTTTCGACAATAGTTCCATTTTTCGTTCTAGTTCACACTTATCGTTCAGCAGCTCTTCCTTTTCTTTGAAAGAAATATCTTTAGCTATTCTTAGGGATTCCAACTCGGATTTCAGTTTAACAACTGTAAATTCAAGCTTTCTTTGCTCAATAATGCTTTCGCTATCAAGACCAGAAGCAGAAACTGCTTTCTGCAAATCTTTATTTTCATGTTCGAGCTCTTTAATTTGGTCTTTTAGATTGCTTATTTCTCCACTGCGGTCTGATAAACTTGTTTCCAATAACTTCCACTGTTCCCATTTTAAATTAAGCAATACCTGCATCAATTGAAAAACATGTTTGAGTCTATCGTTATCTTTCCAGTCTTCCACATTGGCCTTAAGCAAGGATAATCATAATAATTCATGCTTACATCTAAAAACAAGTCGCAATAATAATCTGCATTGTCGATATCAATGTCATCCTCAGTTAATTTAGCAATTTTTTCCCACGGAAATCCTAACATGTTTTTACGATTTACATTAGCAACGTGATTGAATCCCCACACATATATATGGAATCCAATATCCAATATCAATTTCACCGGCTAGTTTAAACCGATCAATTTTTTTACGCTGGCATCTTGATGCTGAAGTCGATTTCAGAGTCTTTTGTAGTATCCAGTATAGGGATTTCATTTACTAGACTGCACATTATTTCTTAAATGTAGCAGACGGCTTGTGGACAAATCCCATGACTATGATGAGCTGTTGTAAACCAATTGATTACATTTTTCTTGCATCTTGAGTTTCGAATCTTCGGTTCCTGGTCTTCAGCTTTTTTTGGTATTTGGCTGGCTACATGACCATTCTTCATCTAGCAGTTTTAGCGGTTGATTTATTCCTATTAATTTTTTGTTTCATTATTTTTTCTTTCTTCACGATTTTCGTCTATATTTTCATTTTTCATATTTTTTAATTTTATTTTTGTAACCCTTGTAATGCACTGTTTTCCTTTGTTCTGTCTCTGATAGTTTGGTTCGTAAGGCTTTGAAGAATGCCGTAGAATAGATAAAAGTTGAGAGTGCTTAGCTTCAAGGATTTGGACTAATATCGAATTTTCAGCTCCTGTTCCGAAAGAATTTAGGTACACCGTGGTGGCATACATAACCGTCTGACGTTTTTATGAAACGAGTCAAGTTAGAGGCTACAGCTACTTCTTCAGGCAAGGCGTTCCAGGTGAAGCAAATTATTAATGGCGAGAGATTCCCTCTCTCCTGTATTCGTGCTCCCTGGTATGCAATGTTTTGTGGGTTTCTTTGGGGTGTATGGGCATGTGGAGCAGCTAGCATTCTTTTGTTTGGGTGTTCAGGCATGCTTGGTATGTCGTGTGCGGTGATTAAGTCCCCTCTCGGCTGTCTGTAGCTTAGGGTAGACAGTTTTTGCTGTCGTAGCCGGTCGGAGTATTGTTTGTTCCGAAGTCCGATTAAGCATTTTGTTGCTCGTCTCTGAACTCACTCCAGAAGCATCCATTTTAAGGGTATAGTGTGCGATAATGTTGTGCTTTTTCTAAGTGCAGCCTTATGCATGTTTTAAATATTGTTAGGGACAGACAGTGTCAGCATGCCTAGATGCTTGCGGACTCGGTGCAAACTGGTGTATGCTTCCATGACATCCACTCGATGGCTTTCTCTAGTCTCCAACCTATCTGTGAAGATTAAGGCTAGGTCTCGTTCCTATAAGGAACTACTTATTAGCTGACCATACAGGTAACAGTTCGGTCGGGTACCTTCTGGAGTGCGGTAGTAAATTTCACAGCATTTTTGTATAATAATAATAATAGTTTATTCTCAGGTAGCAGCGTGTACATGTATGTCGACAGTCAGGCCATTGTCGTCTGTATACCTCTCAATCTTGGCCAGATCCTGTTGTAAGAGTTGGGAATCCCCGTCCTCTCTCAAAGCTCTCTACAATTTTACGTCGTCTGTATATATAAGAATCGACGAGCGGATATTTAGTGGAAGGTCATTAGTGGAAAATAGGAACAGAGACGCCCTGAGAGTCAAGCCATATGATACTCCAGACGTGACCATCCTCCAGTCTGAGTACACTCATTTCATCTTAGTACAGAACTTCCACCCAGGCAGATGATTCTGTGGCCAGAAAAGCAACTGTACAGTGAAGCTCATTGCTACTGACTGATGGATGAGCAGGTTGTGGGGTGAAGTGTCAAACTCTTTGCGAAGACCAGGAAAATTGTATGAACCCAAATGATGGTAATCCAACAGGTTGTTTAGTCATTCTAGGCCAGAAGGATGTTTGTGTTGCAGGGCCTGTTTCTCCGGAAGTCGTGTTGTGCTTCGCGAAGCTGGTCTATATTTTCAAGGAACTTTTGCACTTGAACATCAACATTACTATCTGAAACCTTTAGCAGTATTGGGAGCACCGCCACCAGTCTATAGCAAGTGGGGCCGCTTCCGACCTCACCTTTGTGGATTGGGGATACAATCGCCCACTTTCATCTTTTCGGCAACGTTTCGGACTGAAACGCGTGTTGAATGAGATTACTGATTAGGAGGCTAAGTAATTCCGCGCACCGTTTTTGTACATCCGGTCTAGAATTGTCGGAGCCAGGCGATTTGTTAGGCTTTGGTTTTTTCAAGACCAACTCGGGACTACTTTTGATATGCCCAATTCCTGCCTCCTCAGATGTGCTTGCAAGGTTGATCACTGCTGATATGCAGTTTACTCGTCTGATGAAGTAGGGGTCTAAACAACAGGTTCCAAGCATTACAAGATCTACTGAAAGCAGAAGAAACCACTATGGGGGACAACTGCAAAAGAACCAAAGAAGCACTAACTCCAACTTAACAGGAGGTTCTGGACCGCAAGAAGCACCATTATAAGGAATGGATCTCCATTGAAACCCTGAGCAAAATTCAACAGAGAAGGAATGAGAAGACAGAAATCAATAACAGCCAAACGAGAGCGGAGAAAATCAAGGCACAAACTGAATACACAGAAGCAAATAAGCAGGTGAAGAAGAACATTAGAGCCGACAAACGGAAATACATCGAGGGCCTTGCAACGACAGCGAAGAAAGCTGCAAGAGAAGGAAATATGAAACAGCTATACGACACAACGAAGAAACTGGCAGATACACATGGTAAACCGGAGCGACCGGTCAAGAACAAGGAAGGCAAGACAATCACTGAGATTCAAGAACAAAGGAATAGATGGGTAGAACACTTTGAGGAACTCTTGAATAGGCCAGCTCCACTGAACCCACTGGACATCGAAGCATCACATGCACATCTTCCGATAGGTGTCAATCCACCAACGATGGAAGAAATCAAGATGGCCATCAGACAAATCAAGGGTAGGAAAGCAGTAGGACCTGACAATATACCAGCTGAGGCACTCAAGTTAGATATAGACGTAACAGCAAAGATGCTCCACGTTTTATTCAAAAGGATCTGGGAGGAAGAACAAGTACCGGCAGACTGGAAAGAAGGACACCATATCAAGATACCAAAAAAGGAGATCTGAGCAAATGTGAAAACTACAGAGAGATTACACTACTGTCAGTACCAGGAAAAGTCTCCAACAGAGTGTTGCTGAACAGAATGAAAGATCCAGTGGATGCTCAAATTCGAGATCAACAGGCTGGTTTCTGTAAGGGTCAGTTGTGCACAGACCAAATGGCAACACTATCGGTCATTGTTGAACCATAAAGACCTCCACATCTGAGGGGATGCACGGAATTTAATGGACAAGTAGGACGCGACTCGATGATTTGAACTTCGTGGATGATCTAGCTCTTCTAGCCTATATACACCAACAAATGCAAGTGAAGACAACCAACGTAGCAGCAACCTCAGCATCAGTAGGCCTGAACATACTTAAAGGAAAGAGTAAGATCCTTAAATACAACACAGGAAGCACCGACACATTTGATCAGAATGATATAGGTTAACATTCATACAAATATTTTAACAGTGTCACTGTCAGGACATCCATAACACATAAAAAGATAAGTTGAAAATCAATATTCAGGATATTCAGGAAATGAATTATTATTATTATTATTATGACAGGACACTAAGCATATGGATTGTAGCTCGGTATATCTATGACAAAGAGCAGCGCGCTCCTTGACCAATTCGTTACAATTCCAAAAAACGGCTGTGTTAGCAAATTGGACCATTAATCATATTCAGATGCGGGATAAGACCAAGAGTCCTTGGGACTTGGGTGTTGAAGAAAAGGCAATAATATTGTGCCGGTAGGTTACATACTTGTCTACAACTAAAGGGAAGAGGAAAGCAGAGAGAACACAAAACAACAGCACTGGTATGGGCAGAATTAGTATTTATACTACCGACATACCATTTATGCCTGTAAATGGATCAAAAGGGAAGAACACTAACATATGACTAAAACGGGTGAATGGCGCTTACACGTTCAGAGTCCCTATTATTTTGCTAGTGGAGTAGGAAACAGCAACTAGTGTGAACATTTTTAATGAGATTTTGGAAGGGATGGAATTACTGACGTGCCGTATAAATAAAGGAGGTAAATCTTTTTCACGAATGGCTTGAGGCAAATTGTTTCAGATTCTCGAAAATTCATTTGTAAAATAATTCATAAAAACAGCAGATTTGGAATGTGAAATTTTCATTTTCGAAGCAGAAATGAGTAGGTTATTGCAAAAAGTTTCCTCAAGCTGAATTGTATTAGACGATAAAAACGCCAATTTGTTCAGTATCTTGTAATTTTAGTCATCGCCTCCACAAAGTATTTGGTCCTAACTTAGTGCATCTAGTTTTATAGTCTAGAGTACGACCAGCCGCAAGAATATGAAGAGTAAAGCGAAGTTGGACAGATTCTAGTCTGAGTTTATTCTTAATGGGAACATTGCCGAGAATAAAGATGCAGTATTCTAGTAATGGTCGGACACAAGCTTTTTATAGCAAAATATGTGAAACATTATCATAAAAGTTACGTAGTATACAACCCAGAAGTCGATGCGACCCGGATGTCTGAATAGTAGCCTGTTCTGTGAATGACAAATTGCAAGAGTACTTTAGTCCTAAATCAACTAATGACTGAAACCTCGACAATTTATTACCATTTATGGAGAGATCAAAGTTGAGACTCTTATCTCCAAAACATATCCAGCCACACTTAGAAGCATTAAGATCTAACTTCCATTTCGAGCACCATACTGAGACCTTGTTGAGCTCGGCAGTGAGGCCACTGAATGTGTGTGCAAATTCGTAAGGAGGGAATAGATACACTGTTTTAAGATCATCAGCGTATAGTAAATGTCTATCCACGCTGAAGCATTTGCGTGTATCCTTTATGTAAGCGATGGGCCTAAAACACTTTCATGAATAAGGCCACTTTTAACCGGTTCAGCCTTCATAAGAGTAGAGTTAATTTTAACAATTTGATATTGTTGATCGACGAAAGAGTTTAACTATGAAATTAATGGATTCCCGATCCCATAAGAGAAAAGTGTGCCTATAAGAAGCCTGTGGCTAACCATTTTAAAAGCTTCAGATATGTCTAAGTACAATGCTAATACCAAGTGCCCAAGGCAATGTTTAGTAAAAACCAAATTAAAAAAACAAAAGTAGCAAGTCATACAAGACCTAGTTCTGAGAAAACCATATTGGAAATCAAAGGTAAATAATCAGACACTTTGTCACATACTACTTTTTCCATTATTCTAGAGATAACTGAGGTGATATTTATGGGCCTGTAGCTACACATGTTTGTCCCATCGCCTGATTTACATCGAGTGCATATGTATGAGGTTCTTCATTTACTATGGCAAGAACCTTGTCTTAATGAAAGGGCAAACAGTTTTAATAGGATTAATGGTAAATTGGGTCCACAGGACTTAAAGTTATTGGATGCCATGCCATCTACTTCATAACTACTTAATATCCTAGTTAGCTTACGGATTTACAAATATTGTCACAGGTGAAGGTAACGGGTTCCATATGGTTAGTAACCGAGTTGATAATGTCTACCACAATGTCATTCAGGGGTTTACTCCTGTTAGCAAAAAGTCACTGAGCAGGTTGGCAATAATATTATGATCGTTGATCATTGATCCATCACGCAAAATGCAGAGAATACCACTATTCCGGGAAGGTTTGAGGCGTTTATTCAACAGCCGTACCGAGTTGTGTGCCTTGGAGCTATTGTGCATTGCTGATATACTCTTCGTTAGTTGTCTTTAACCTGTGTACTTCGTTTAGTTGGTTAAGGTCATAGTAATTTCCCCGAATGCCGAGAAGTCACTTTACTTAAAATATCACTTCTGTAGGCTCCTTAGCTTCTTACGGCAATGAAGTGGTATATACAAATCATTTGACATAATTATATTGCTTGGTTTATTAGGTGTAATCAAATCTAAACATGAGTCATTAATTTGATAGAAAATATTCAGTGCATCCGTAAGACTAGTGGATAAGAAAAATTGTCCAAGTCAGGTTGACCTATAAGAGTGTAGAGAAGATTCCAATCCATATTTTTAGGATCTCAATATTGTCTAGTCTTTTGTAATTTGTGGTTATTTGAGTGACTAGAATTAAAAGGAAGAGCACATAGAACCATTTTGTCTTCACTGCTTACCAGTTCTTTGCTAACTTGAAGTAACAAAAGTGACATAACGACATAAAAATAGGTAAAGAATGTTATAATGTCTCTTGGAAATGTGTACTAACTGTGTCAAACAGTGTATGTCTAATGTTGTAATAAGGTTTTTTTCATCATATGACTGTCCTCTGCCAACACACCAGTCTATCCTAAAGAGGTTAAAGTCACCTGCGGTGACTTTCGTATTATAATTTAAGGCAGAGGTATGCACAAAAGAATTAGTAATGTTGTTGTTAACAATTGTCGAGGTGTTAGGAGTTCTGTATATGCATCCAAAAAGTAAACAGTGGTTCGAGGTATTGGCTGACATCCAGATCGATTCTGGTAGCTTACCAAGTATATTGTCATCGATTTTGTTAGACGAAAAACAAACACTTACGTATATTAAATAACCACCACCCCGTTTATATACCCTGTTGCCACGATATTGCATATAGTCCCTAATGGCTGATTCCGAGTTAGTTACTGAAGAGGAACACCATGTTCCTGTGACAAATATTGAAGAAAAATATATTATGTTAGTCCGAGATATTAGGATGTTCAGAGCAATTTGAATTAAGAGATATAACAGCTCGTTGACGATGCGCAAAAAACGGAGGATGTCCTAGTAGTTCATCAGGAGTATGATTATAAAAGTAAGGAGGGAGAGTAAAACCACTTACACCATCTGAGTAGATCGTGTATGGTATAGGATTACGAAGACCTATAGCATACTGGTGTGTATTTGGCTTCCTAGAATTTCTTACAAAGTTATATGCGTCACGGTAGTAGAAAGTCTCGCGTACTTGTTCGTCACGTGGTTTACGCTGGTAGTTAAATGAGCTATGTTTTGATTGGTTATGTACAGCCTGTGAGCACTTACGACCTTGATTGCTACCGAGTCGATTAACTTTAAAAAATGAGGCCTCATAACCGTCCTTGTTATATAATGATGTAGTAGGCACAGAGGTATCATGCCCTCTTTGTGTAGTTGAGGTCGTAAAACCTTGCCTGGAGTTTGCCTTTAGTTCTGATAAGCTGCTTGTCTCTATTTGCATTATATTTGAGTTATTTAGTGGGCTAAACATGGCCTTTACCTGAACTTTGAGAGTTTGCGTTTATTCACGTTATCAGAAACCAGAGGACTTAATATTGGAGGTTATGTGATCTAAATCTACATCTCTTAAGGGGGAGGGGGGGTTGTCAGAGGTTTGACCTGTAATTTGTATGTCTCGTAGCATAACTCCTGTTTGTTGATCAGTAGTATCATCAGAGGATTCTGTAGAAGTACTAAGTAGTGTGATGGTGTTCTGCTCAACTTTACTTGCGTGTGAAGTTTCTGGTCTCCCATGTTTTTGAATTAAAATCTTATCTTTGACTACACAGGCCTTCTCATAATTAGTAAATGCAGTTATTAAATACTCAGTTCGTTTTAACTGAGTTGCTGCCGACTGAGAATCAAACCAGAAGAGAATGGGGCACGAGTACTTTCGGTGTTACTTGTTAGGTCGGAAGGATTAGCGAAAACGATTTGAAAGATTACCTGCTTTTAGTAAAGAATCCCAAACGGTTCTCAATGGTGCCTTATCCGGTATATTGTAGATAACCAGGTTCTGAGGGGATATCATACGCTTAGTTACTTCTGTAGTAATAAAGTTGATTACGGTTTCCATCTTCGTAACGTCATTAAGTACAAGTGAACTTATATTCTTTGGTTAGTAGCAATTTAAGGGGTGACAATGTGTTAAGTTCTTGTTTAACGTCACGGACTATAACTGAAAAGGGCTTTACTTTCGACCATATTTCTGCTAGCTGCTGAGTTAGATTCTGTAGTCCACATTAAACCTTCTTGATGCTACTGTTCTGTGTAGTCCCTATCGGATATTTTCGGTAGTGCGAAATGTGGGTCTGTCAAGCCCAGGGTCACTAGATTAAAAATTTGTTCAGTAATAGAGTTGTTAGTAACTGAAGACTGTAGGCTTTGACGACTTCGTTTTTTTAGAGAGACGACCAATAAGTAAATAATTGTAGTCAATGTAAGCTATCAAATGTATTAGCGTAGACCAAAGGAGGAAAGTGTAATAATTATTAGATTTTTTGGGGAAAAACTCAAGTAGTTGCCACAGAAGTTGAACGTACCGCGTCATTTCATCAATTCAATTGCTGAGTTGTTCATTATCTATGTATGGGTGAAGGTCAGCTTTGCTGGCGAACTTGAGTGCACCAACGAGAATCATGGTAATTGTTCCAAAGTCATGCGCTTAGCCTAGTTCGAAATGCTTACGCTGAATCGGTTGGTTGGAACTCTCCATGACGACGTTATTACTACTAACCTACAAGCTGTCTGTTTATTTTGTTGTTCATGCGAGGAACCTGATATCAATAATCCAGATGTGCATTATAAAAGGATCCACAATTTATAGTGACAACTTGAAATCTTGTCGTTCGCTTCATAGATTTAGACATGTTAACCATGTCGTAGTAAACGAAAGACATTTTCTGAAATCAAATACTGGTTTTCACACAGAAAACATCGAAGGATATTGGTTACGTCTGGAGGAAATTCTTAGACCTTATAAATGTTCTTGAAACAATACGATATGGAGACATATGGATGAGTTCCTATATCGTTCATATTATAATTTTAAAATCAACGAGCCTGTTTCCAACCATTAAAAGTTCATGGATCATGCAAAAACTTTAAATCATGTGTAACTTTTTTAAACGATTTATCATTTTCCGTGACAAATTACAATTTTATTTACAATTTCGTTCTCATTTGTTAAAAGAAGATTCAAGGTGTCAACTTTCTTCTATTTCAAAAGAGTCGATTTGCAGAGGGTGTAAGGTCTTTTTTGATGATTCTGTGTGAAAATCCTTCCAAGTAACATTTTTCCCAATTGTATTTCGTTGTTTCGCGGTTAAAAGTACATTTATTACTCTTATTCCACTTGGCTAAGCATTCTAATGACCTTTTGAGTTAGTTGCTATTTATTTTCATTGTAATATTTGTTTTTCCCTTGAGTTTATACCGGATTTTTATTATTCTCATGGATTCCATATACTTTGTTTTACTAAACTTTTGGCTTTGGCGGCTGCCATATCGGTTCATTCCTCTTCTTGACTGTATTGCTTGAATTGACTGGTTTTGTGTATTTCCTGATTGCGGATTAACGCACACTTCCAGAATTTAAAATATTTTGTTGTAACAAACTTAGACTTTACATTCTGGACAAGCAGTACTTGATCTATCCCGAAAGCATAGAATAACCTTCTCGTTTATTTCTTAAAACTGATTTTATTGTTTCAATCTTTGGGATAAATTTTGGTCGAATAACTGGTGGTGACATTTGTTTAGAATCGTTTCTCACTCAACCATTTGTTCTGAATTTTTACTGGGCAAGAGTACGCGTATCTAAACCAACCTCGACAGTTATTCTTTAATGCAAACTGACTTAGTTTGGATTCTATAGAGGGGAATGTCGATAACAGTAATTTGTTAGAGTACACAAAGAGGATGAATAATCTAGTAGTCACGTTAATGAAATAGCACTTACTTAAATTGAGGATAAGGTAAACAAAGGTTTTACTACAAATAACCCTGTAAACCTGGAGTTGCGCGGGTTTCTTTACAGTGCCGATTAATATTAAGTTTACATATGTAAACTTGATAGCAAGTTTTGGCTGCATAATGAACTTCAGCCTTTGATTGATTGAGATCCCTTGCTGGTCGTTTACTAAGCGTGTCATTTTCATTATCTACAATATGCAAATGTTAATTTTCTTAATTTATGAAACCGTCCAGGAACTTTTGATCACCTAAAAAGTCATCAAGCGCTCCTAATTCATATTCGGTTGAAAGTGGTTGATCAAAATATTCAGTTTGGGAATTCGCATCAGCAGATAGTTTGCTGTTCCAGTAAATCCATTCAAGGGGATTCTTTATTTGTGAAATATGGTTGGAGAACTTTCTGACGACACATTAATGTTTTCAAGTATTCCGAACGGCTGAATATCGGTGTTTCTATGAGAACGTAAAGCGGAGTTACGTGCCTGCTTCAGCCGTAGTTGATGTTGACTGCTGACCTATTGTTTGTAAAGAACTGCGAATAAAGTCTCTGAGCATAGCTTCCTACCTTGCTATAGGTGAGAGGTCAGATCCCAACAACTTAACATTCGGAAATGACACTGAAGTATTTCTTGATGTCATTTCAGCAACTTACGAGTCTACTGACTTGTATATATAGTCTTCACTTACCACTGGACACTTCGTAATTATCACTCAAATGCAAACGGAAGTATATGTATCGAGTGGTTTGTACTAGCTCGCCCTAAAGATATTGGATGTGGACAAAATCAGGTTTGTGTTTTGCACGAAATGAAACCCTTTACATTGGCTTATAATGTGTATTTGTAGAGGCATAGTTTACTGGTCATGTAAGTCATTGTAACTTTTCCTTCATACAGTATATATGTTTTGGGTACAGGATTACGGAGCTTTTATAATTATCTTTGCGTCGATGATTTCTAATTTATCTGCATCACTTTGTGCCGGGAGATAGTTTATAGTCACAAAATTCACCAGGGTTTCTCCTACTAGGCGTTTATGATCAACGGCAGGGAACATTGAGTGATCGGTCACAGTAACTCAAATTCATTCACTCATTGTCTTTTTCTGTATTAATTATCCTCCCATGGATACGTTCATGTTCTTCCTTACTGAAGAATGTTTCGATGTTCATCTTGTTGATTTGGTCTTGTCGTGTTAGATGTGGTATGCAACCCGAGTTAATACACACACATGTGAAGCTCTATGTTGCCTATGACTGACTAAAGGTGGCTGACAATAGTGGTTAGTTAAGTAACTAGTCTCTTAAAATAGGATTATTAACAAAATATAATTTGGACGGCATTCTATAAGGATTTGTTTTTACTCTATATGGGGTGTGTGAAGAGGATTTATGATAGGTTTAATCCTGTCGAATATGCACAGGTAAAATTATTTGCGCGTTAGATGTCTCAAAGTGACTATTAGCGGCAAAAGTGATTTCATACTGTGCTACCCTATAATTTAAAAATTCGAAAGCAGTATCTTTTTGATTTCACACTTAAATGTAAGCTGTTAGTGCAGGTAAACACCTAGGTGGTTAGTTCTCTAAGAGAATCGTCATGAAAGTGTGATGGTCGTACCAAGTATACGTCGCTGTTAGGGTCGCCTTTATGTTTAGCTGCATTCCAAGTGATGCATGTCCAGTATCCCTATAGTTGCTCACAATGTTTGATCCTGATTACACGGACGAACTTGGAAACTTCGTGGGGGGTTTTTACTATATTTCCATACTTTGAATGAGGGTGAAAGCAAATATATTAAATTGCGTGAGTATACTGTTGTCAAACTGGCCGAAAACGAACTTAAGTATTACAGGTGCCAAGTTGTCTCGAAAGCCACTGTATCACTTTCAACTGTCGTTTTGACCTTGTAAGGTATCAAGATACCTAAATCTCTTTCTACTAGTGATTCGCTTAAGGGAAGATCGTTTGGTGTGTATGCGTGGTCAGTTTTATTACGCAAATAGACAACTTTGCAATTTGTTGAGTCAAAATTTAGCCCATCGTATTTGCCTAACTATAAAGTCGAGTAAGATCGTGCAGTAATGGCATCCAATCCTCCTGGATGCTAACCTTCTTTCAAAGACTGACGTTGTCAGCAAACAGTAGCAGTTCAAAAGATCCTTATTAAGGAGGGTCGTTTATATAGATTAGGACTTAAAGTGGTTTGAAGACTAACCCTCGGTGCACAGATACCAACAAAACATGTTGTACAAGGATTATTATATTAAGGGATAAACACAGCCCCTACAATACCAAATATCAGTAACCATACCAGACGCAACGAGAAATGAACTCTAATAAGCTGAATCATTTATATTATCTGGTCAGAATGCTATTGGATATTGGATTTGACCTTAACCCCTTTAAATCGACGTTTTACAGCCGTGTGTTTATCTATATAGTAAGTAACATAAATTAAAGTTTGGCTTTATAGTTATTCAAGTGTTCACTACGGTTATTCAACACGTGTGACAGCTTTTAGCTAATAATTGAACGAGAACGTTTGCTGTTACAACTGTTGTTGAAACCTAAGTTCTTGAACTCAATTATAGTGAAAGTAAGGGGACTCTTTCAGGTTCCAGTTAAATATTTCGACTCAAATAAGTCTAAGCCTCAGAATTTTAGAGTTAACATGATTTATTGTACCGAGTTACTGATTGGCAAGTGATTGATTTCAGACCTTAGCTAAGATGCAGGCTGAAGTCCGTAAGTCGTAATTCCGGACTTCTGATCATATTAACGGGTCCAAGAAGTTTATTTGTGGAGTTTACAAAGTTTATATCCTAATTTTCCATCTATGTTGCATTATAAATAGTCCTTTTCATCCCGCTTTCTAAATGTCTCAGGGTCACTCGACGTTTCTAAATTATGTTGTAGAGTAATAAACTTCAAAAGGTCTACTAACTTCGTCAAGTTTACATTTATTCACTACTCCCCAACCAGAGCTAGCAAATATGTAATTATATTTCTCGATTTCACTTCCGTTAGGCTTGACCCAACGGTCACTGCTACCTTGATGCGGTGGCTGCTCTTGGCTTTCATGGCTAACTATTTAAAGTATGCCGAACGGAATACCAGCAGGTATATATATATATATATATATATATATATATATGGCTTTACGTTAACGATCAGGAAAGCATTTATTGAATGGGTTCTGATTATCACTCATTAATGTGCTGTTCAATTAAACCTTGTTGTAGAAGCCTAGAAAATGTTGGGACACATTGCCTTTCCGTCGTTTTTACCTTTGCAACCAAAGCAAAATAAGTGGAAAAGAACGCGGTGATAGTTAGCATTTGACACGTTTAGACGTAAAAGAAACCTGGATTAAAGAGTCAGGCGTTAGTGAAGCAATCCCGGAAGGAAATTAAACCTTCTCCTCTCAGTTCGAAATTCTGAAGCAATTTACAGAACCTTTCTAAGAGAAGTTCCATCAACCTTCAGCTACCCACCATTTCCAAACAATCAATGTATGCCCTCTGATTATTATCCAAGCTAGAAAAGAATCAATTACAACCAACAAGACTGGGATAGAGTAAGGTTTATACATTCTCTCCTGGGCTCTCGTAGTTAACTTGCTGGGACTTTAAACTGACTATTTTTGAGTTCTTCAGTCTTACACACTTTAGATCTTAATAAAATACACCAAACCTATTCTCTGTATACTACTTTGTAGCATATAAACTAAATTTACATTCCTAGTATAATTAGTGTAGATTGTCACGAGAAATTTCATCCTCAAGTGGAGTCCGTCAGAGTTGCTCCTTATCCCCTTTTTTATTTAATTTCATCATAGATCCACTCTTACAAATCTCACTCACTTCTTTTAACTCCTCAGGAATTAATCTCCTTCCAGGAGGTTCTCTTGTCGACTTAGAATATGCAGACGATATAGTCTTGTTTGGTGAAGACGCGTACAAAATTCAGGGTCTCTTGAACACCTTGAGTAACAACGCAGGCATATTTGGGATGCGCTTCTCGCCTCCCAAATGCAAAATGTTACTCCAGGACTGGCCTGCTTCTTCTCCTAAATTAGTTATAGGGAGTGAAGTAATTGAATGTGTTGATCGCTTCACTTATCTCGGAAGTCTCATCACCCCTGGTGGGTCGGTGTCTGACGAAATCTCAGAGCGGATTCAGGAAGCCCGATTGGCATTTGCCAATTTACGGCACTTGTGGCGCAGACGAGATATCCGTGTCAACGAAAGGCCGGGTGTACTGCGTAGCAGTCCGCGCCGTTTTAACATATGGCTGCGAAACGTGGGCTATGAAAACCCAAGGTATGCATCGACTCCATATATTTGACCATAGGAATCTTCGGAACATCGCTCGTATACCATGGATTAACCGGATTAGTAATAGTGAGGTTAGACAAAAGGTTCTTGGAAAATACGGTAAATCAGTCTAAGAAGTCATTGACCTTCACCGAATGAGATGTCTGGGACATGTATTGCGCATGCCTGACCACCGTCTACCCCGTCGTGCGACGTTGGCTAGGGTTGAAGTAGGATGGAAGAAGGTTAGGGGCGGCCAAACCAAAACATGGCATCAGTCCATGAATGCCTTGACTACTGGTCTAAGCCATGTAGGTAGATGTAGATTACCTGGTTGGGGTCCGCGTGACGATCGCAATAAATGGCTGGAGACACTTGGCGATATGGCTCAGAATCGGTCATAGTGGCGCAAGTGTATTCACTCTTTAACCTCATCTAGATCTTGAATTCTATTGTTATTTTCTGGACATCTTTACTTTACTCTTCCCTCTTGTATTCTGTCTATACGTTACCTCAATAATCTCGTAATGCTAATGTGGTATGGCAACTTGAACCTATGGGCGTATGTGCCCGGTTCTACGCTGCTGATGATGATGATGAGTATAGATTTTACATATCGCGCTTACAGGTCAGGTCATTAATTTTGTCTGGATGTGTTCCTACTACCTAAACAATTTTCGCTATCTTTTCTTCCAGTTTGTTTTACAGACCTTAGGAGATTTATCTCAACCATCACCCTTCATCAGTCGTCATTCATCAGTTCCCTACATTGTTTTTGTAAATTCCCATTTTGTCGTTTGACTTATGAATCAGAAACACCATCTTGTTCCTTCATTTTTGGCTTCGAAAGGATTGGTTAAGCTTCACATCGATTCATTCAATCATTTTATTCAAACAGAAATAAAAAATATTGTCCGAGCGAACAGTCGTGTTAGTGTTCCAGAAGCCAATTGGTGGTTAGAATATAATGACATTTATATTAAACCCCCAACAGTAAATGATGGGGGAGTTGTCGCCAGCCGTGTTACTCCTCATGACTGCAGACTTCGTGACCTGACGTATGCTGGCGAAATTTTAGTTGATGTTACGTTCGTTAGGCAGAACGAAGTAGTATCAAAGAAAGGTGTTCTTATTGGCCGTATGCCAATTATGCTGAAAAGTTCCATTTGTGTTCTCAACGGTAAGTTACCTTTACGATATGCGATTATTTATGCATTTTTAGTCTCTGTTCTCTCTTCTACCCAATAGTTACACGTCAATTAACTGTTTAAACCAATACGCTAATTTACTATATTTTACTTTGTCTTATTTTTGCCCTTTTTGGAAGTAATTGGGAAGACTATATCTTGGAATGGTTACTAGGTGTTATCTTAAACTAGATGGAATCTTTTTATGAATATTTTATGCTTATGATTAAAAAGTTAGTATGTTAGTGTAGTTTTTACGCAGAATGTGTGTGTGCTGAATGTGTTAACTGCTTCACTTATCTTGGGAGTCTCATCAGCCCTGATGGTTTGGTGTCCGATGAAATCTTGGCACGTATACAGAAGGCTCGATTGGCTTTTGCCAATTTGTGTCGCTTGTGGTGAGGGCCAGACATCCATCTACTGACCAAAGGACACGTTTACTAAGCAGCAGTTCGATCCGTTATACTTTATGGATGTGAAACATGGTCATTGAGGATAGGGGATATTCGTAGGCTCCTGGTATTCGATCATAGATGTCTTCGAAGCATTGCTCGTGTTTGCTGAGACCACCGATTAAGCAATACGTGGGTTAGGAATAAAGTACTAGGTAAGTACGGTAAATCTATTGATGAAGTAATAAATTTTCATCAGCTGAGGTGGTTAGGACATGTGTTACGTATTCCCAACCACCACCTACCTCGACGAGCAATGCTTTCTGGTGTAGAAGCAGGTGCAGTCTGAAAAAAAGCTAGAGGTGACCAAACCAAAACATAGCACCAGTCCATGAAGTTACTGACAATTGGACTGAGTCATGTCAATTGGTGTAAACTACCTTATTGGGGTGATGATCGTAACCAGTGCCTAGAGACTTTGGGTGAGATGGCTCAAAATTGTTCGGAATGGCGCAGTTGCATTCACTCCTTGTCTTCTTCTACATTCTAAACTTCTGAACTCATCATTACTTTCTACTGTATTATATTTTCTTAAATCTTCGATCACTAAGCCTTACCGTTAATACTGACTGTTACTTCCTCTACTACTCTGGGATTTGGTCTGACAATTTAATCTCTATCTGCTAATTGAGACATAGCAACTTGAATGGATGTACCTATGTACCATGTACTACGTTGTTACTGACTGACTGATTGATTTATTTATCCCAGTTTACTCTGCTTTTAACTCTATGAGAAGAATGTAATAAGAATGAAGCAAACTACTATTGTTAGTTCATTAAAATTTTACTAGACAGTTCTGGAAACATGTTAGTTTTTAACTATTGAATACTAAAGCCCGGAACAATGGTGCTCCAAGGAATGCAACGCAAATTGAATTGATTATACCGTAAAGAAATTGGAAGATAAAAATCTCGTTATAACAGCAGAAGTAAACATATAAGAGGGTTTACTTTGTGCATAAATTCAATCATGATAGCTTTTATTTATTTCAAAGGTAGATCTCGCTTTTTAAAAAGTACAGTGCTGTAATAGAATTGTAAGGGGTTTTTATTCGGAACCACCGAGTTGCACAGTTTTTGATACTTTTAACAAGGATTTACAATTTTCTAACATACCAAACCACGGTTTTCCTTCGTCGCAGATTTGGTAGCATACTTTTGATTGTTCAGAATACCGAATTTTCCAATAGTTTTAGTTCATTTAGCAATGATAAACACATAATTTAAAAAGAAACATTCCAAGTATTTATCACCGCATCCCATATCTGCTGGAAACCCCCTTTTGGGTGTTATTATAACTACCAGTGTTATTTTATTATAGGTATTTGTAAACTTTAAATAATGTAACTCATTTCTTTTTGGTTGTTCATAGTTCAGCTATCATGACAATTTTGTGTATATTAAATAAACTAGGTAAAAGTCCCTCGGAACTTATGCGACTTAAAGAATGTCCGTTGGATCCTGGCGGTTACTTCATTATCGGTGGTACCGAAAAAGTAGTTCTCATGCAGGAACAAACTTCGAAGAATCGTCTGATTATTGAAGAAGATAGTAAACGTGGTTTAGTGTGTTCTGTGACATCTTCCTCTGCTCAAACAAAATCTAAAACGAACATTCTTACGAAAGATGACAAATTTTATCTTTCTCACAATTCCTTCATCATGGACGTTCCCATCGCTATATTGTTTAAAGCAATGAATATTACTTCTGATCAAGAACTATTACAGCTTATTGGGACCGAAGAATCTGTTTGGGCTAACTTTGTTCCTAGTCTCAAATTGTGTTTAGAATATAATGTAAGTTGGTCTGGTTAGTACTTGTTTTATATATTCTGTCAATTTTCCAGTGTAATGTGAGCCCTTCCTTCGGGGCAAAGTGATAACCTCTGAAAAGCTTCTTTGCTGAAGTTGATTTACTTCATTATCATATCTAAAATATCATAATTCAATTTTTATTGACACATTAGATATTACTAAACACTGAATAGTTTATATGATAAACAGAAGTTAACTAAAATTCATACACCAACAGCTAGCTAATGGATGGGAAGCTACCCCTAACTAAGGTAGTAATTGCGTACATCCACACATCCGTACATCCGTACATCAGCTATTGTGCCGAAATATGTCCTCAATATTCTTGGATATAAACCAGCAATAGAGGCCACCAAAACCTATATAAAACAATGTGGAAATCACGGTTTAGGTGAAGATTTCACAGGAACCGTTTCATTCAGTGATAGGAGAAATTTACATGTATTCCGAATGCCTGAATCATTCCTTTTCAGCATCGTAAGTACATATTCTGTACATACAATTAATATCGTTCTTCTTTCCACATAAATTATTCTTTATGATTATTTCATTGTTTCCCTCATTGTGTTATGTAATAGTGTCAGAATTGTAATTGCTGTTTACTTTGGATTATTTTCCTTAGTACTACAGCTCTACACTCGACTGAATTTTAATATTCTTGCATTTCAACCTTAATAAGTTACTCTAACCTATTCGCTTGCTCCTATAGCCGTGAATGACGTTTGATCAATCGTCTAATTGAATCGAACTGTTGAGTCATATCTCATCCATTTTTGATTTCAGCCATCTCCCTCTGAAGGGAATTACTGACATGGATCGATAAGGATTAATTATAAAAATTGTTTTGTAAAAGGTTTTGCTTTTATAGTATGCTCCGAGTTAAAACCACTCACCTATGGCTTTACTTTTTAGATTCATACATGCTTAGACGCATGTAATTGGCTACATTCACGTTTAAGACAACCACGATATCGCACTGCTTTTGGAAGTGGTAGGACTCTGCGACCTGCTGCTAGTGTCTTAGAAACCGATATCGTCTTAGAAATACAGCGCTTCTTGCGAGACATAATTATCACACATGTTGAGATGGAGAAGCTTAACTTTGCACCGCGTGCATTCTTTTTGGGTCAGATGGTTCGTTATTTAATATTAGCCAATGAAAAACGTATTCCTGTGAGTTGGTTTTTATCGTACCATTTTACTTATGTGCAGCCTGTCAAGTTTTACTTCGTCTTATACTTAATGTATTTTGTAAATTTTTTTAAGGTAGTTTTATGTTATGTCAAAATAGTTGTGTGCAATATGGCAGATTGGTGCAACTGAATTCTGTTCATGTAAAAATAACCATGAATAGAAGCTTTTTGTGTTAGTTCATCTGGTCATAAATCAATCCCCCCGCACTTCGCAATTATATTCAGTTTAAATTGTGTAGGTTTGAATACTTAAGCTTTGATTTAGTTCATTGGTTAACGAATGATCAACAATCTAAGTGACTCAGATTTGGTTTCCCGACATATAAGTTGTTCATACTTAGTGAATTATACAAATAATCCATAATTCTTGTGGTTACTGAAACTGAGAAGAAAGCATTATAGAAAACCTTTGAGTTTTAAAGTGTTTTTGTTTTTATTCAGTTCTTACTATATTTTAATCGGATTTCATTTTGAACAAATTTCCCAGCTTTACATGATGGTATTTATTTGCAAAATGGCAGTGTCAAATGTGGTGTTATTTATATTGAACTTGGTGTAGCTTTGTTGCACTTAAGTCTGAAATGCCTCCATTACATTAATTTGCATTCATTGACAACGTGGTATATATATATATATATATATATATATATATATATATATATGTATATATATATTGAAAGGCACCTACAACAATCATTTTGGATTTATTTCGTCTTCGTAATTTTCTCATCATATTTTGTGTGCTAAGTAAACTCTTGTTGAGTTCTTTACTTGTCATTTCGAGCACCGATTCTAAATCACTTGTTCTCCTAAATGATCATCCATCATTCATTCATTCGTCTGTTACCCCTTATGGAGCAGAGGCCGTCGACCAGGATTTTTCAGCCAACTCTCTCCTGGGCTCTCCTTTCCAGTTGTTCGTATTTTATGTATGCCTCCAATTTCCGGCTCAGTGGGTTCTTTGATCTCTCTCTTATCCTTTGGAATTGTGGATTCCGAGTTAAGATTCACCTTGCAACACAGTTTGATGATGTTCTCAGTGTATCCTATCCACCTCCAGTGCTATGAGGATTTTTTAAAATTCGACTGAACATTGTTCCTTAGTTTGTAAAATGTCTAGTGATCATCCACCACTCTTTTCATATTAAAATCGTAAGATTCCTCATTAGTCATATAAAGTTCGGTGTAGCCAATTTATTTTCATATTAACAAGAGCCCGACTTTTAACCAGTTAGTTGTACGTCAAACCGATTTCCACGCATTTAAACTTGATTAGTCTAGTTTTATCTCTCTCTCTTCAATGCATTAACTGTCCTTCAGTTTAGCATGCAAACCTGTGTATTAGATCATAATTTTGCTAGAATTTATAATAAAATTGTACTTTACCTATGACTTTGTGTGATTGAAGGTAACCCTACGATATTTTACACATTTACTAGTCTGAATACAGGTAGTGTAAACGAACAGTTTATTGTACTATTTTAGAGTTACAGTTAGAACAAAAAATTGCTTTCTAGTTATAAATCATGTTAAAATGTTGTGTATATTGAGGCGATTGCATTATTACCTACTTGATCACGTGATTCGTGTTGTTATAACTTGTTCTAACCTTGATCTAGTTGTCATTATACCTACAACACTCCAGATGGCCACTCTCAATCATTCACATGTTCCTTTCCAGGCATGTCACATTCTTGTCTTCTCATGGTAAATCAGCCACTTTCATTATGTTTCAATAATCAGTCACATTCGTCTTTATTCTTTGGTCTTGATATATTTATTAGCTTAAAGCGTCCTATAAACTAAACAGTTGTACGCTTTATTTAGCTATTTATAACCTACATGATATCAATCAGCGCACATTAAGTTTTATTCAATAGCTCTTGGTTCGTTGATTACCTTTACTTTCACTACATTCTTTTTTAATGCTGCAAATTGTATTTCAAATCATTGTTCTACTGATTGGGTTGATGGTCATAAACTGATCTTATTTAGCGTTTTACGTAAATACTTATCTTCAATACACCATTTTTCAAAGTTGTAACTCCTTTCCTTCATAAGATAAGTACAAAAAATATCCCTTAATTTTTAACATGATTGCTTACTTTGAAGTTAGAACACAATATAGTGATGCAATGCACATTTTACGTGAGGAGCGATAGTAGCAAGTAAAATCTTGAATTAATATGAACACGGACGTATCCCAAAGGTTACATAGTTTGAGTAACTCCAATTCGACAAACTCGTACAGATAAAAAAAAGGTGACATTCTATATACCAGGATACTATTCATTATATGGCTTCAACGTGTCAGTCTTACAATCGGGTGGCAGACATTAGGAGCATATAAATGTTTAACTATTCTGAACACAATCTGATTGCCGACAGTCTATTGACCCATTATGCATCGTTTATTAAATATCAGAGATAAATCTACATTCTGGAAATTGTGGAAACTACCTGAAAAACGTGTATTTAATTATCAATACGAAAAGGAATTTTATTTTGTGTTACAGTGGCAGCCATTGTCTTGTCTCCAAAGTGCAAACTTTTAATGATGCTTTACAATTTAGCTGATTAAGATTGTGATATTTTCTGGCTCCATGGATCGCAGAGATTTCCGCGCGTCATGGAAATTGATTTTCGTAAACTTCTGGCAATCCAATAGAGCTTACATTTCAAGCTCTACAATGTCTCTTACTGTTGATAAAGCATTTTGAAGATGGATGCAATAAAATACTTAAGTTGATAGAACTTATAACATTCGATTACATATTGAATAATAGATGAAAGTAGAATTAAAAACTCTTTTTGTTCTGTCTGAAACATATTTGCTACATATAACTCCGTCTTCGTTTCGATGTTAGCGCTGTATTCATAGCCTTCATACACCAACACTACCCACCACGCAAATTATTTGTTATTTGTACCAGTGTGTTTTTTGAGTTTCTAATGTTCAGGACTGCGCTGACCAACAAAGTCGTCTTAATATTTCTAGTGACAAAGCATTAACCTTATCTCCTACTTTAACGTTTCTGTAAAGCAAGGTGGTTAGCTTAGTGAAGTTTAAGCTTATTAATATTAAAGTTGAATTTACCACTAATTGAAGTTTTTGTTGAGAGAAGCCGAACAGTAACCGAACTAATTTTTTCACTAATATGTCGTTTGAAATATCCAGTCATTTTTCATTCTTATAGTTTGTCAGCTTACAAAGTATCTAGGGGAAATTAATGTTAATAGAATATTTTAACTAAAGTTCTCAAATGATTTTCCTTGTTTTAGTAGTCTCCATCCCATTTATTCGTACTAACAGATTAAAATTGAGGACAAAGATTTTGGTGACGTAAAGATTCATCATTTTATTTGCTCCTCAATTAAGTGATTTTTAACCCTGAGAACTATGACAACAATTCCCTATCGTAAACTGTCTTTTATCCTAGTTATGTCTTTAAAAACTCTGGTGTAAACATCTTTTTTTCAGTTTTACACGTGATCACTCAAAACTTACCATATGTATGAGTTCTTGAGGTGAACTAATACAACGAACATTTTTCAAGTTATTCGGTGCGTACATAATTATCGCGTCGTACGGTATACCTTTGTTCACTTTTGTCACACCTTAACGAAGTATTTATCTTCTTTTGCATGCGTAATTTTTAATGTATATTGAGAGAAAAGTGAAACAGTTTTTATGAATATTGTTTGATTGCTTGTTAGTCAGATGACCGAGATTTTTATGGGAATAAACGTATTGAGTTGGCTGGTAGTTTACTCGCTCTTTTATTTGAAGACGTTTTCAAGACGTTTAATGAAGACCTTTGGTTAACAGTATCCAAGATAGACACAAAACGGCGATGTACACCTTTTGATATATCTAAGCACATCAAAACATGGATGATTACGGAACAGCTAAATAGAGCCATTTCTTCTGGAAATTGGATTATAAAACGATTCCGCATGATGCGACATGGCGTTACACAAGTCGTTAGTCGTTTATCCTACGTCGCTGCTTTGGGTCATATGACTCGAATGACAAGCCAGTTTGAAAAAACTCGTAAGGTAAGTTTTCTACAGTACGATCATTAATTTGTCGTTAAATAAAAGGGATAAGCTTACGTATTGTTAATTGTAAAGGTGCGTATTTTCTCGTTTTCTATGCTAAAACTGTATTTGATCAATTTATTTGTTGAAAAAGTTATTGACTACTGTGGGATACAATGTCATCCAGATGGCGGGTCCCATATAGGAAATAACGCTCGTTCTGGATTCTACTGGTAGCCACCATCTAAAAATATCATAAAGTCGTAGCATTTTTCAGAACTCATCGCTGCAGTTATTCATCACCTGGTATTTAAAATATCTAACTTTAAAACCTTGTTTACTACAGTTATAAAATGTTTTTTTGCACACCATGTTCAGCAATCCTTATGTAAGGGGAATGAAAACGATGTCATTAACAAGCATAGCGAATTCATTATGACCTAGTAAGATAAGTTATTGTCATATGTTCCGCTCGCCACTAACGTGATACAATCATATGGTTTATGCACTTCTGAAAATGTCTTTTTCACCTGTTAGTGGATGCGAATGGTAAATTGTTGGGGATTTTAAATCACCAAAAATCAACCGTATGACTTTGTACTGATTTCTTTTGTTGATAATTTGATTTATTTAAACAATTCATCATATTAATTTAATTTAGTGTGAACTCTACTCCACTGTAAATATGATAACATTTAATTGTATGAATTAATTCACTGTTATTTTCTACTCAATTAGTAAAATGTTAAATTTTGTGTAGTTTATTCAGTTGATGATTTTCTTGAACTAACAATCACTTTAATCTAATTTGTATGTAATCGAATGAGTTTAAATAAATGAGGATCTTGTCTTCTAGAAATAAATCTTCTTACATGATCCGCCTTTTGTAGTAACTAGGGTTTAGGAAGGACGGTGTAATGTCCGGTATCAGTGGTAAATGTACATCTTAGTTGTATCGAGTGTCACGGGCTTCAAAACTAATCGAATCCTCTTTGATCTACTAGCCGCGTCTGCTATCCGAACCACAACAATATTTTAAGTTACCATAAACATTTTTCACGGGTTATTCACATTACTATTCGATGTATTTATTTCAACCATAGGTCTCTGGTCCACGTTCCATTCACGCAAGTCAGTGGGGTCTTATCTGCCCATCTGATACACCTGAAGGAGAGGCTTGTGGACTTGTTAAAAATGTAGCTCTCATGTGCCATGTAACAGTCGAAGTGGACGATACAAATTTAATCGAACTCATTAGCAACTATTACACTTTCCCGCTCTACCAAATGAGATATGCAAAAAATGAGTATGCCAGTGGTAACTTTTTGATACTGTTGCTTTAATTTTCTTTTTTCCGAGTATCTTATTCAGAGAGACTTTCGACTCCTCCTAGCTTATTCATATAGTAAGTCCGTGTAGCCTGTTTAGACCCGGTAACGTAGTCAAATTTTACACTCACTATGTTCTTTATATCGCACCTCTATCATGCTTTTAAAACATTTCTTAACTTATAACTATTTCTAAAAATGTGGTATTAGAAATTGTTCTATCCACTTTTATAAAGCTATAAAACTGTATTCAATTACTGATATTTTACGCGCAAAGAATACGTAACTCCTTTCGGCTGGTCTCTGTTGCTAATCGACCCAGTTCACGATAAAGGGCAGAAAATCTATTGTGACAGCCACAAAGAAACCAGTTTGACTAACATAGTATCTACGATACTATGTTCTGTAACAGTCTGACACTTATCTGATGTTAGTGAACAACAAACTCTGGAAAACCAGGCTGGTTTCAGACGTGAGGAGAGGATACATTAATCAAATATTCACGTTGTGGCAAATTCTAGAACATAGGCACACTTTACAACGTCCGACAATAGTAATTTTCCTTGACGTAAAAGAAGCTTTTGACTCCGTAGACCGAGAGAATTTGTTATATCTCGTACTTGATGACTTGACTAGCCGCAAAGCAATCGTAGCACTTGAACGCCTTGAACCCTCCTAGTCGCATAATCAGAAGACCGAAGACGAGAAAAGCAGGAAACTTTATTCCGGTAAATTTGGGAAGTGAAGTCGTGTACAAAATATTCGTATATTTATAGTGACTATTCATCAAATTGAAATCATAAACATTTTATTAATACAATGAAAAATTGTCAAATATACTCTGTGAATATAATTTACATTGACTCACATTAATGTGATGAAAGTTTATAAATCAAGTTTACAAAAATCACTACAACCTGATAAAACGAACAATTGTATTTTTAGGGATTTCGAATCCCTAACAGAATTCTATAACGATGTTTGTCGCTAAATGCCATACCTCAAAAGTACATAAATTTGATGGTTGCTCTCGAACATCGATGGTCGAGTTAGAGCTTATGGTTAACTCTCAGCAGAATTATCAGCTTCAAGTATGTTCATCAGAGTTGTCCCTTATCTCCCCGTTTTATTTAATTTTATCATGGGTGTCCTACTAGAAGTTACACTTCATCTAAATTTTTCTGTGATTTATCTCCTACCCGGAGGCCCACTTAACTATTTGAAATAAGCAGACGTTATAGTCCTATTTAGTGAAGACACTGACGATATTCGGAATCATCTGAACTCCTCGACTAACAATGCAAGCAAGTTTAGGATGCGTTCCCCCCCCTAAGTGGGAAATGTTGCTTTAGGACTGGTCTGCATCATCACCGAGATAGGTCACAGGGAGTGAAGTAGTTGGATGCATTCATTACTTAATTTACCTCTGAAGCCTCATTGGTTCTAGTTGGTCGGTGTCTAACTAAATCTCAACTCAGATTCATAAAGCTTGCTTGTTTTCTTTTCTAACCTACTTCACTTGTAGCGTAGGCTAGATATCCGTCACTCAGTGTCAGGATAATTATACTGCGCAACAGTCCACTTAGTATTAATCTATGGGTAGGGAATACAGGCTATGAAAATAAAAGACATGCATAGGTTACAGGACTTTTATCACGGGAGTCTTCAGAGTATCACTCGTATATCATGTAATGAGCTATTAATAAGTGATAAGCATACATCAGTGTAGTAAATCCCGTCCGTGCTGCTACCTTGACGTAGTAATCGGGCTTGCCTATCGTGATGACTCAATCGGGCTGTACTGGCTGGAACAGTCGTTCCTCAAGGTTCATGCCAAGCAGGTCGGTTGAAGAACGGACTCAAATAGAGCATTTCGCCATTAGTTACCGCTGGAGAGGCTCGATAGAAGATTGCCGATTTTTCTGGAGCATACGTTTAGATTCTGATGGCGCTCTAGTACGAGCATGCATTTGCTTGCATCTTACTGGGCAAAGTAAAACTACCACAGGAAAACCTTTTAGAATTCAGTTTAGTAATGAAACAGCCAAGATTAAGTTCGAGAAACAACTGAAGAATCACTTAGGCAACTACACAGATGCGACCCAACTAGATACTGCTTGGCAAGATGTCCAATCAGCTGTGGCATCTACACTGACACCTATCAAGGACTTAAATCAACATGTCAAGAAAAATCAGTGGGTCTCGATTGCCTCTGTTTAATTTGTAGACTCGCAAAGACTTATCCCTTCTGACTTCAAACATGATGAGGAGCGAAGAGTAATCAGATACAAACTGACAAAAAGTCTGCGAAACGACCGTGAGCAGTGGTGGGTAACGAAAGCAAAGGAAATGGAAAAGGCAGCGGCGTTAGGTAACACTAGACAACATTTCAAGCGAATAAAAGAAATGGAGGTTAAGAAATCATGCGTTAGTGAGACAATCGCCGGAAAAGATGGAACGCTTATCCACTCTCAGTCTAGACGTTTAGAACAATCGCCTATAAACACTTCAAGGAGCAGTTCAGTTGATCTCCAGCTGTTCTAGAACTTCCCAAGACAGCATGAGTGAAAAGTCGACTTAGGTCTTCCGACTCTTGTTAAAGTCGAAAAAGCTATAGCCAATCTAAGGCGAGGCAAAGCAGCAGATCCAGATGCGTTATCCCCAGAGGATTTTAAGATAATGGTCCCACTTTTGACAATAAGGCTGATTGATATTTTGACTAAAGTTTGGGGACTTGACATAATTCCGTCCGTCTGAACTCTTGTATCCATTTCTTATTCTTCATTATAATTTTATTGTTATGTCAACTGGTTAGTTCCAAGTTTATAGTCCATTCTTTATTTCATGTCATCGACTTGAGTAACTACCGGATTTTCGAATCTAATCCGTCTTTTTGCTTCAGTGCAATACTAATCGTATATGAACGGTTTCTAAACTGTTCTGAGTAGTTCCTGAATTCACATTTCAGTGGCTACATCATCTGGCTAAAGTTTGGGAACTTGACATAATTCCGTCTGACTGGTGTTGATCGTTAGTTATCCCAGTATATTAGAAACGGTCAAAATCGTCCTGTAATAACCATAGAGGAATCAGCTTGACTAACATAGTGTCTAAATTACTGGCTTCTATAATTATCAGAGGTTTAACTATAAGTTGTGATCTAGAAATACGAGAAAACCAGTCTGGTTTCAGACCTGGTCGTGGTTGTATAGATCAGATATTTACCATTCGTCAGGTTGTAGAACATAGACATACTTTTCGGTGCCCGACAGTAGTGGTTTTTCCTGACTTGAAAGCAACATTTGACTGTGTAGACCGAGAGGTTCTATGGCAGTGTCTTCCATTGAAAGGCGTACCCAAGAAGTACATAAATCTTGTTAAGGCTCTTTACTCGAACACTATTAGTTGTGTCAGAGCATATGGCGGACTGTCATCTGAACTTGTAACCTCGAATGGTGTCCGTCAAGGCTGCCCACTGTTTCCATTTTTGTTCGATTTCATACTCGACTTACTGTTGGAAATTACACACTCATCGTGTGACTCTTCAGGAACTGATCTTCTACCAGGGGATCCACTTATTGACTTAGAATATGCTGATGACATAGTTCTGTTTGGCGAAGACGTTGATAAGATGCAGAATCTCTTAACAGCAAGAGGCACTAATGCAACCATGTTTGGAATGCATTTCTCCCCCTGCTACTTCGGGATCAAACTTCGTCACTACATGAGCTAAAGGTAGAGAGTCAAATAGTTGAATACGTCGACCACTTCATTCATCTTGGAAGTCTGATTAGTCCTAATGGGTTGGTCTCTGACGAAATCTCAGTATGAATTGGAAAAGGTTGTTTGGCTTTTGCCAATTTATGTCACCTATGGCGTAGGCGATATATTCATCTTTGGACGAAGGGAAGAGTGTATTGTGTAGGAATTTGCTCTGTCTTACTGTATGAATGTGAGACGTGACCATTAAAGGTAGACGACACTCGATGGTTATTAGTTTTTGACCATCGATGTCTTCGAAACTTCTCTTGCGTTAACTGGGATCACCGAGTGAGTAATAGCTAGGTTAGGTAACAGGTGTTAGATAAAGGTGGTATATCAGTCAATGAGATTGTGGATTTTCATCAACTGAAGTGGTGAGGACATGTGTTACGCATGCCTAACCACCGTCTACCTCAACAGGCGTTGTTGGCTGATATAGGAGATGGATGGAAGAGAGTTAAAGGCTGCCAAACTAAACGTGGCATCAGTCCATGAAGTCACTGACTGCTGGTTTAAGTCGTATCGGTAGATGCAGACTATGTGGTTGGGGTCACCGCGAATACCGTAACCAGTGCCTAGAAACACTGAGCAACATGCATCATCAGCAGCAGCGTAGAACCGGGCACATACGCCCATAGGTTCAAGTTGCCATACCACATTAGCATTACGAGATTATTGAGGTAACGTATAGACAGAATACAAGAGGGAAGAGTAAAGTAAAGATGTTCAGAAAATAACAATAGAATTCAAGATCTAGATGAGGTTAAAGAGTGAATACACTTGCGCCACTATGACCGATTCTGAGCCATATCGCCAAGTGTCTCCAGCCATTTATTGCGATCGTCACGCGGACCCCAACCAGGTAATCTACATCTACCTACATGGCTTAGACCAGTAGTCAAGGCCTTCATGGACTGATGCCATGTTTTGGTTTGGCCGCCCCTAACCTTCTTCCATCCTACTTCAACCCTAGCCAACGTCGCACGACGGGGTAGACGGTGGTCAGGCATGCGCAATACATGTCCCAGACATCTCATTCGGTGAAGGTCAATGACTTCTTAGACTGATTTACCGTGTTTTCCAAGAACCTTTTGTCTAACCTCACTATTACTAATCCGGTTAATCCATGGTATACGAGCGATGTTCCGAAGATTCCTATGGTCAAATATATGGAGTCGATGCATACCTTGGGTTTTCATAGCCCACGTTTCGCAGCCATATGTTAAAACGGCGCGGACTGCTACGCAGTACACCCGGCCTTTCGTTGACACGGATATCTCGTCTGCGCCACAAGTGCCGTAAATTGGCAAATGCCAATCGGGCTTCCTGAATCCGCTCTGAGATTTCGTCAGACACCGACCCACCAGGGGTGATGAGACTTCTGAGATAAGTGAAGCGATCAACACATTCAATTACTTCACTCCCTATAACTAATTTAGGAGAAGAAGCAGGCCAGTCCTGGAGTAACATTTTGCATTTGGGAGGCGAGAAGCGCATCCCAAATATGCCTGCGTTGTTACTCAAGGTGTTCAAGAGACCCTGAACTTTGTACGCGTCTTCACCAAACAGGACTATATCGTCTGCATATTCTAAGTTGACGAGAGAGCCTCCTGGAAGAAGGGTAATTCCTGAGGGGCTAAAAGAATTGAGTGAAATTTCTAAGAGTGCATCACGATCTACAAATTCGAAAACTGCTTTCAAGTCAAGAAATATAACTATAGTCCGACGTTGGTACATATGTCTGTGTTCAAGGATCTGGCGCAGAGTGAATATGCGATCAATGCAACCTCGTCCAGGTCTGAAACCAGCCTGGTTTACTCGAGTCTGCTGTTCTCTAGTGTTGGATAAACGTCGAATAGTTATATAGGCTAATATTTTAGATACTATGTTAGTCAAACTGATCCCTCTGTGGTTATCACAAGAGGATTTATGTCCCTTTTTGTAGACTGGAACGATCAACGATCGAGACCAGTTAGATGGGATGGTGTTTAGTTCCCAGACTTTGGCTAGTATATCAGTCAACCTGTACGCTAAAACTAGACCACCATCCTTAAAGATATCGGTAGACAACGTATCAGGCCCTGCTGCTTTCCCTTGTTTCAATTTGCTTATAGCGTTTTCAACCTCACTGAGAGTTGGGGGACCTGTGTCAGTTTTCCATTCGGGTAGCTTGGAGAAAGTGGGTAGGCTAAGAGTGGCTGAGGGGGCCAGTTGAACTGTTCCTGAAAGCGTTCTGACCATCGTTCTAATCTTCTAGATTGAGAGTAGGTCATCGACCCATCTTTTTCAGAGATAATTCCACTAACTGGCGATTTCTTAATACCGGTGTCGCTGATAAGTGGGAACAGCTGTCTACTATTTCCCGCTGCCACCGAAGCTTCTATCGCTTTTGCTTTTGTTACCCACCACTGTTCACGATCCGTACGCAGACTCTTTGTCAGTCTACGTTTCAGTTGTCGTCGCTCTTCATCATACTCCGAGCCTGCTGGAACGAGTTTTCGAGCCTCCATCAGTTCACTAGAAGTCCTAGAGATCCAGTGGTCTTTCATAATCATTTGATTGGGATTAGATGCAGATAACGCTGCTGCGTTTACACCTGCTTTAAAGCCATTCCAAGCTAATTCGAGATGAACCTGTTGGTCGTAGTCGAGTAAATACTTAGCCAAACCATTCCTAAATGCAATCTTAGCATTTTCAGTCTCAAAGTGATATCTAAAGGGTTTGCCTGATGTAACCTTTCTGCAACCAGCAAAACGCATAGAGATACGTGCTCTCACTAGGGCGTGGTCAGAGTCTAGGCACGTGCCCCAGAAAGAGCGGCAGTCCTCTATACAGCCTCTCCAACGGTAGCTGATGTGGCCGATTTGTGTCCATCGTTGTGTAGATGTTGGAGGTCGCCGGGTTAAACAATGTCTCCTTATGCTTAAAGTTTGTGCTAGCTAAAAATAAACGGTAGTCTGAACATAACTGCAACAGACGATCTCCGTTGTCTGTTCCCTGGACTGGGATGCCGAGTAACCCACCTAAGTGTTTTTCAGCCTGATTTAGTCTACCTACTTGGGCATTAAAATCTCCTTCAATAATTACTATGTCTGAGTGTTTAGATTTCCGAAGAAGGTTAGAAAATTTCATATAGAAGTCGTCTTTTACTCCATCTGTGCTGCAGTCAGTGGGGTCATAAGCAGAGACGACAAAAAGGCATCGGCGTGTGTCCCTATCTTTGTGAGTTCGTGACGTGCCATTTAGACGGACAGCACATAAACGACTGTCTACAGGAATCCACTCAAGAAGTGCCTGTTCTGCCCGTAAGCTTAGTGCTATGCCTACTCCAGCAAGGCCACGTGAGCTTGCTGTAGGGTTTCCAGATAAGAGTGAATTGTGCTGTTCCGTTGCATTGACTAGGTGAGGTCAAACGGATGACCATGCTGGGATCCTGTATGCGTGTTTCGGAGACATATCAATTGCAAGAGATTCTAATGTTTTAGCTAAGGCAGCTTGTCGGCTGATTTGACACAGCGTACGCACATTAAAAGCTCCAACATGAAGTTCAGAGCGCAGCTTCAGGAGACTTGGTATGACTTTTCGGCAACTCGGGTAACCAGTACGAGTGGCACGCATAGAAAATGTAGTAGAAGAGGTGGTAATAATAGAAACCAGAGAAGGAGAACATGTTTGATCGTGAACAAGGTGGGCTCGAGTGCTATTAGAGGTATGAGAGCGGTTATTACTTCCCGGTTGCCCACACCGTAGAAGAGTCATTCTTGCGGAACCTGTAAGAGAAAGGATTAGGAGAGGTCGTGATGACCTGAGAGTGTGACCGCAGTGCCCAGGGGATAGCTGTTTGAGGTCGGCCACCTATATTAATTGTTGCTCCGGTTGTCAGAAGGGGCATCGACCTCATGGCTCCCGAACGAACTCGGCTTTCACCATGAAGCGTCATATCAGGCCTTCTAACTCTCAGAGCACAGTTAGAATGGTTAAAGATGTTGTTACTCGTAAGCTGTTTTTTAGCATGGTAGTTGTTTTACTGGATGGGGTTGCTAACCCCATGTCCAACCCTCCTTTATCCGGGCTTGGGACTGTCACCAACCCTGTGAGGGCTCCAGGCGGAGTTACTGAGCGACATGGCTCGGAATCTGTCATAATGGTGCATATGTGTTCACTTATTGTCCTCCCTTAAATCATGAGCTTTAAATTATTCCATAGCTTTCTTTCCACACTAGCTAAACCATATTCTATATGCTTACACTCCTTGTTACTATAATTTTATTGAAGTAACTTCTACTAATGTGGTGTTAATCTTTCGGTGCTATAGAGGTATGACGACTTGAACCGATGCACATATGTGCCTAGTTCTATGTTGATCATACATACAGTGTAGTAAATATTCTTTACTCGAATACCTTTGTGTCAGATCTTACGGAGAACTGTCACCATTATTAGGGATTGTTAATTAGTATATACGAGTTCTGCTATTGCTGCACTTTTATCTAATTTTGTTACAGATATTCTTACTCTAAGATTGATCTCTTGCCTGAAAATCCCCTTCTCTACGTGGATCATACAGATGATACATTTCTGTTTGTTAAGGGCACTGACAAATATGATCTTGTGTATACTTCGAGCAACAAGGCGAAAATGTTTGATATGCGTGTTTTCCCCTACAAATATTTCTTTTGGACTCGTTTTGACTATAAATAATTGTTAGGGATTCGAAATCCCTAAAAATACAATTGTTCGTTTTATCAGGTTGTAGTGATTTTTGTAAACTTGATTTATAAACTTTCATCACATTAATGTGAGTCAATGTAAATTATATTCACAGAGTATATTTGACAATTTTTCATTGTATTAATAAAATGTTTATGATTTCAATTTGATGAATAGTCACTATAAATATACGAATATTTTGTACACGACTTCACTTCCCAAATTTACCGGAATAAAGTTTCCTGCTTTTCTCGTCTTCGGTCTTCTGATTATGCGACTAGGAGGGTTCAAGGCGTTCAAGTGCTACGATTGCTTTGCGGCTAGTCAAGTCATCAAGTACGAGATATAACAATAATCTTCGAATTATTAGTTAAAGTAACTGAGTTCACTAATCACTTCATTAGTTCTAGCGCTTTCTATGCTAAAAGTATGTTTACAGATGCAAATGATGAACAGAAAACTAGACAGTACCAGTCTATCAAATTACTGACCGCTAGTATTTGCCATGTTTGGGGGGATGCGAATTTCTTGGTTAGAGACTTCAGTTGATAAGGCTCAAAATCACACAAATGGACCTCAGCACGTTCATTCTAGATCTTAGTAATTGAACTATTTAGTAGCATAATTTCACCGGTTTTCTTCCATTTCATTTGCTTTTTTTATTGTAATTCCTTTTGTTATCCTCGTGTTGATTTCAAGTCACTTCAATGTGAAGTGTAAAGTCTTAGATTGAATTACAATTATACTAAGTTCTGCATTATTCGTACCTCACTATTTTTATTGTAGCACTTCGACGTAGTAATGTTTATCGAGTTCATTTGTAAGTATACTTTTCAATGTTGCATACATTTCAGGTACGTAATATATGTAAATGGAAAACCCATTGGGTTCACTCAGCATCCTGGGAAGCTGTGTGTTTTGATTAGAGGGCTCCGACGTTCTGGTAAAATTCACGGATTTGTTTCCGTTTATATTAAGCAAGCTTACCAATGCGTTCATGTTGTTAGTGATGGTGGCAGATTCTGCAGACCCTATATCATCCTGTGCAACGGAAGGCCTCTGGTAACTGAATCTGTTCTTCAGGTGAGTTGCCGCAACATTTTAGGATTATTTACAGTGCTAAGCATGACTAACATTATTCAGCAAATATGCTTGCTGTTTAGTTAGTTAATAATATTCTACCAGTGTTACCAATTGTATGCGTTATCGCTTGTTAAAAAAAGGCGAACAGACCTCATCAATTTGCGTGGCGATAGCATACTTATCTCAATTTCAAACTTCGAGTACCAACAAATATTATGTGCTCATGGATCATATATATGTGTACGGAATTTTGGAAAAACCTTTCTTTACATCTGCTTACTATATTGTGACACTGATAATACATGTACAACATAAACTGCTGTAACAATATGTTGTGTGACACTACTGCATTCTTTTCATTACGAAGACTTTTCCAGTACTACTTAAAACAAAATATCTGAAATTTATGAACTAGATGTGGAAGCGAAAGTATTATCAATATGTGTAGTGGTTTATTTCTTTTAACTGATTAATTAACCTCAGAAGCATCATGCTTGGCTTAAAGAAATACATCATCTAAGCTACGGTTTATTAATTCTAACTACCGAACTTAAGTAGACGTAACGAGACCTAAAACCTTTAGCCACTTAAAAATTAAAGTCTATGATTACGCCAATGTAAGTGGACGGTGGACGAAACAAACGCAACTGCATTAAATTAATTTGTGTATATTAATGAAGGCTTTTCATGTACTCCTGTCATCAGATCATATCTAGTATTGCGATGAATGGATTCCGTTCTTCGTTGTACATGTACTATATCAAATATTCGATCTTTCTAGTTCTCTAAATGTGCTTCTTTTTCTATTGTTAGGAATGTTTCACATTATTTACCGTAATAATTCCTCCACTTTCCCAGTCACATTAAAATTTGCTACATGGTGTATTTTTAAATTGTGTATTGATGTGCCTAGTGATTATTTTTAGGATCTTCGCCGCAATGTCCTAAATTGGGATGATCTATTGAGAAAAGGGTTAGTTGAATACCTTGATGTTAACGAACTCAATGATTGTCTAGTTGCCATGGACGAGACCTCTTTAACCGATGGCAATCACTATACCCATATGGAAATCGACCCAGCTACAATTTAGGTGTTGTTGCTGGTCTGATACCCTATCCAGATCATAATCAAGTAATATTTGCTTTTTTTTATTCCACAGACTTCTTAAATACTTTTTATTTGTTTCGGTTGGATTTATACAGGTTTTTCAGTCAAAATACCTTAGAGTCTATAGCTTCTAAAGTCATGAGAGTGTACGAGATCCCGCATTGAAACACTTTTTAGTGAGTAATTCATATTTTGAATATCAGTGCAATACATACCCATTGTGAATATATTTGTTTGTACAAATGATTCTTCGGAATGCTTTTTGAAATACTGTTTTCTTTCTGCTTGGAGATTTTTAGACAACATTACTCGTTTTTATCCCATATTTTCCCGAAACAGTTTTGAGTCACATTATATACAAATCCCTGACAACATTACTCTTGTTTTTACTTGTAAGTAAAGTGGTGATCAGGAGAGTGCTGATGAACAAAATACAGCCAAGTTTATTCTCTATCTCCTCTACAAGAAATACTAAAGTATCATATATCTAAATAAGCAAATAATGCAGCAATATATTTGATTAATCTGGTTATTCTGACCCGTGTTTAATGACAGTGTTGTCTCCACATAACTGCAAAGCGTGATTTATTTTGGAGTACGTGTTTAAATACTGTTAGAAATCAAACGACATTTCTGTATTTTTATAGCCTCCTAATTGAAAACCTTCTGGGCGCTTTAACGGCACGTAACTAGTAGGGCGTAGAACATTGGAATCTGGACGCAAATGACTCTTATATAACGCATTCTACGTACACTTAACAGAACTGTGGTTAAAACTTTTGATACACAGTACTGACTTAATTTGTCTTAAATGACCAATCAGATTGAACATGTTCAAATCTTTCTGTTTGGGGTGGTTTACTGTAAATATTCCGTACGGAACAAGGTTTAGCATACTTACTCCAGACTACCATCAATAGTAGTTGCTTGTCTATGTCGATCACAAGTTTAATATTTATCTAAAAGCTGTTAACGACTTAGTATAATCTATAGAAAACCAATTTACATACTTTTATTAACTGTTTTACAAAACATCTTTAAACGGATGAAACCTTGTAGTCAGCAATCAAAATTTCACCATTTCCCTTGGCACTAACAATGTTATCGTTAATTCGATATCACGAATTAGTCTGACTTGGAACCAATTCGTGATATCAAGCTTACATTCGACAATTTTCACAACACCCAATTAGAAGTTTATTGTTAGTAATCAACGCCCAAGTAAATAGAAACTTTTATATGTTGTTATGATATCTATTTTTGGTGAAATATTTCTATTTCCAATATTATAGTCTCCCAGAAATACATATCAATGTGCTATGGGTAAACAAGCTATCGGGACTGTCGCACTTAATCAGCAGATCCGTTTTGATACACTTCAGTGTCAAATGGTGTACCCTCAAAAGCCGCTTGTTCAGTCGAAGACTATTCAAATGATGCATTTCGACGAGGTCAGGTTTTGTTTAACTTTTAACAGTCTTTCCTCATCTTACACTAAATACACTACATGTATTGTTTCATTAAAATTAAATCGCTTTTTTAAATTCTACTGAACTACATTTTAACATGAACGCCATTCAGAGGGCAGGTAATTAGTCTGGAACCGTTCTATTTGTAAGTCGTTTGTCTACTTCTTTATGATTCGCTTTTAGATTAGCAATTTTTCTAAAGTTATCATTCAGATCCATTGACATAAATATACTCAGGATCTAATTCAATCCCATGTGCACACATTATTAGTCGGGCTCATAATAGTCGACCGAAAACGAAGACAGAGAAAAATCCGGTCGGTTCAGTATGACCAAATCAGCATAATGTACATTGTTATTAAACTTCTAATTAATTAAAATATCGAGCATGAGAAACTTGCCCGAAAATGTTATTTGTATTCTAAGGTGTACGGTTTTTCATGAGTAAATGTTTTATTTGTATTTAATTACAGTTATTATCATTGGTCTTTGATGTTTTAATTTTAAAATTTGGTCTGGAACGTAAAAAATATACTTCCGAGGATGAAAGAAATCCTATCACTTATATACTGGTCTATAGATTTAGTGTTTCTCATAATTTGTCCTCTCTAGTATACGTAAATGCAATTCGTCATGTTTTTTTTCGTTTTATTAGCTTTTTTTCTCAGAATTAACGACAGGTATGAATTGCCTATTTTTATTTTGTAGTTATAAAGATACATAACGTACTATGAATTAGTTGAATACATCATCTCGATCTTGTACGTTATTTTGTCACTATTATTTATACGACTTGTTTCATTTACTTTATTGTTCTCATTTAAATAAAATGTAAAGTAGAACCTGTCATCCATCACTTATCAATAATAATATTGTTGTTTTCTTTTGTGTACCACGAGATAAACTATGACAATTCTTGGTAACTTAAACAATAAATAATATTTATCAGTTTTCTTACGTTTTTAATGTCTCTCCTTTTATTGCTTACTTTATTCTCATCAGCTTCCTGCTGGTCAGAATGCAGTTGTAGCAATAATGTCTTATTCTGGTTATGATGTCGAGGATGCATTAATTATAAATCAAGCATCAATTGACCGTGGTTTTGCTCGTGCTTGTGTTTATCGTCGATCTGGTGTCCACCTCAAAATGCATGAAAATGCAGTTTATGATCGCTTAATGGGTCCAAGTGTAGAACGAGGTAGGTGAACATTGTTTTTCTTTAATTGTGCCTTACACGTTACTTTTGTTGTCTGTCAATATTTCGTTATTTTTCTATATTCTCACCCCAATCGTTACTTTTGATTGGTACACAGAGATTGTTCAATATATGTCAGTGGTAATCTTTCCATTTATTTAAGTGTTGTTTACATTTTCCTAATTACTGAGTTTCGTACTTTGAAAAGCTTCGTGCGCGTCATTTATAAAGTCTTAATCTAAAAGTTTTTTGTTTTAATGGATGGATTTTTATATATAGAAAAAATTATTCATATAGTACTGATGAATTCATTTAGTAAGAACCAAATCTGTCACGGGCATCGAAACAACAATCCTCTGTTTGATTTTTGATTGTTGTAAAGTGTTTATATTTGCTCTGAGATAATCTGTTTTCGGTAAAGCCCCTCCTCTGTCTGTTACTGAAACAATAATTTATTATCTACGTATGATTTTTATATCGTAAGCCCAATTTTAGTATGTGCAGCCGGGAGGTGATAACGGCTGTCATACCTCTTACAGAACCCAAGATCACTGTCACTTTAATCAAATGCCTTTTCAACTTCTTATATTCCTCCTACTTTACTTGTGAACCTATCTCCCACTTCTTCATATGCCATCAGTGCCAACGATTCTAACCCAAGAAATAATGCCTCGGGTCTAGTGAGACCACGTTCTAGGCTACATACTGAATTATTCAATGTACTAACTTTGTATCATATTGGGCAGCAAGTTTCTCTGGGTAAGACACTAGAATCCCGTTCCATTGATGCATGCTGTGTCTCCGAAATACGCATACGAAATCCTAGCGTAGCCGTTTGCTTGGACTCATCTAGTTAATATGAAGAACCTACGCGACACATCTTTTGTTTATCCGGCGACTCGACAGCCAATTCTCGTGGGTTAGCCGGCGTGTGTGTTGCATTAAATATGAGGGCAGAACAGACACTCGAATGGATTCCTATTGACAGTCGCCTATATGTCGTTCGATGGAATGGTTCGGTAAGAACTTGGAAGGATAGGAACATATGTCGTTATCTTCTCATCATTTCTGCCTGCTCTCCCACTGACTGCAACCTTGAAGAAGTGAAAAATAAATTTTACAGAAAGCCTTCTGAACTTCTTCATAGAGCTAAACACTTAGATTTGATACTCATGACGGGTGATTTTAACTTTGAAGTAGGTAGCTTAAATCATTTTAAGGGATATTTAGGTGGGTGTTTCGGTGTTCCATCTCAAAGAACGGATAAAGGCGACCGTCTGTCGCAACTATACTCAGACAAACGTTTTTACCAAACACCAAGTTTAAGCGTAAGAAGAGGTCGTGTAACATGGCGACCTCCTAGCCCTTCTCAACAGCGGACTCACATAGACCATATCGGCACTAGTCACCTATGGAAGGGCTCGATAGAAAACTACTGATCTTTCTGAAATACATGTCTAGATTATAGTCATGCTCTAGTATGAGCACGCGTTTGCTTGTATCTTACTGGGCGAAGTGAAACCACAACAAGGAGACCCACTAACATTCAGTTCAGCAACCAGAAAGCCAAGATCAAATCCCAGAAACGAATAAAGAATCATTTAAGTCAAATTGTGACTGGCAAGTGGAATCCAGGACGTGCGTTTGTCCTATTTAGGATGTACAAATTTATCCTAATAAAGAACAAAGAATCACTTAGGCAACTATGAAAATGCAACTCACCTGAATGCTGCTTGGCATGATGTCCAAACAGCTATTGAATCAGCATTGACATCTATCAAGGACTTGAATCAACAGGTCAATAAAAATTAATGGATCTCCTTGGCATCTATTGAGTTGGTGAACTTGCGTAAAATTATCCCGTCAGGCTCCGAACACAATAAAGAGCGAAGAGTAATCAGATATAAACTAGCGGGAAGTCTGCGAAACGATCGTGAGCAGTGGTGGGTAACGAAAGCAATGGAGATGAAAAGGCAGCAGTGATAAATAACATCAGACTAACAAAAGAAATCCGAATTAAAAAGTTAAGTGTTAGTGATACAATCTTCGAAAGAGATGATACACTTATCTGCTCTCAGTCTAAACGCTTAGAACAATGGGCTGAACACTTCAAAGAGCAGTTTAGTTGGCATTCAGCTGCTCTAGAACTTCCAACAATTTTAAGTCAGCCAGGACAGAAAGCCGATTTAGATCCCCTAAATCAAAATTTTGAGGTCTTCTATTTTGAAAAAGTGAGAGCTTCATTCATCCATTTCCGTTAATTGACGCTTAGTGTCTCGTCCACCCATATGATATAAGACATTGTTATCGATACTGTCTATACTCAGCTCCCTATTTACATTTCATTCTATTTAGAAACTGGGGTTCTTCGCCGTGGAGATGAAGTGCTACAGGCAGATGGAGTTGCATACATCGGTGCCTGTATCAAAGACCGTCAGATCCTTATCAATAAAGAAATGCCAGTTGTTATTCCAACTGCTGTATTGGATAATGCAGGATCGCTTAGCCTAAATGTAAATACACCTGAGAACGCGGTAAATTAAGTCGATCTTTATGTCTTTCACTCGCAACATTGATGTAATAATGAATTTCAAATAGCGAATATACGCTACTAAAGATAAATATTTAGTTGGTTTTTGTAATTAGTTGTAGAGATGGTTTACTTTGACATCACTCATTGACCAGAGTTAAACAACCAATAAAATCCAGGATGTAATTGTCAGCTGTTTCATTCTAGTGTGGAATTCTTTAACAATACGCGTTTAAGGTCCCATTAGGGAATTAAGTTTTGAACCTTAAGGTTCCTTGGTCGATGCCCAGCCTTTCGATCACTAAGATATGAAACCTAAAGGTCATGAGCTCGATTCCGCAATTTGGTCGTGAGTGCAAATTATTGAGGAGTCCCGTAGTAGATCGGAACTGTTTTCCAGTGCACCCTAGATTTCAGTGATTGTTTAACCCTGGCCAGTCTGTGCTATCAAATTCTAATCGTTTTTTGTAGCTAAACGAATAAAATCTGTTGGGAATTCAAAATCCCACAAAATACAATTGTCCAGTAAATCAAGTGAAATGAGTTGTATTGACTTTTTATAAACTTGCGTCACATCAATCTAATCTCATGTGAGTCATATTCCAGAGTAGTTGCTATGACATTTAATTGTATAAATAGAACTTATTTTGAACACTTATCATATTAGTTGATGATTTCACTTTTGATGAATAATCACTATAAATTAATCGATATTAAAATGAATGCATTCATACAAATATTGTCCACTCGTCTCGTTTCAGTTTTCTCTATAATACAATCTTCCTACAAGTCTAGTCTTTTAGAGTAGCTGTGGGTTTGGAGGGGACAAAGTTCTGGTATACGATCTGAAGTATAAGTATCAGAGATAACATTCGCTGTAATCAACTATTAAGGAAATCAGTTATATAATCCGGCTACTTTATATCTATTAGCTGTATCGTATCGCAAACCGTACCAAATCAATAAGAACCCACGCGTTTATCCCATTCAGTACATGTCACAACCAATGAGCAATAATCCAAGTGGTGGTCGTTGACGTGATAGTCTTTACTCGATAGTTGTTAGTTTACAGTCGACTAACACAAGTTTACTATAATAAGCTATAAGCTCATTTTATCAGTACATTTTGGATGTACCGAGCTGTTCAATAAGTATTGGTAACAAATTATTATGTTATATTCTGTTATTCTAAGAAATTTCTAAGATTCATAAATTTCTTCACATTATAAAATACATATAGTAAAAGCTCACAAAAATTGGTTATCCAATTTGTGGATCAGGAGTAAGATTACTGACTAATTCAATTTGAGTGTCATTCAGTTTTACATTCGGTTAAAGTATAACAAATTGAATTAATTATTTCAGTATGTTCTCATCATATTGTAGTTATTTTTTATACACAACTAACTAGTATTTTTTAACACAAAATTCAGCTTATAATTGTAACTATTTAGATGTAATTAATAATTACCATGTGTTTAAGTTGGTACAGTTTCCATTTATTTTTATGACAATGAACATCAAACAGATGTATACTCTACCGAGTGGTCATATCATTTTTTGTTTTGTTTTCATATGTTAGACGGAATTCAGACGTTGCCCTGTAGACTACAAAGGAATAGAACCATCGTATGTAGAAAAAGTTATGTTTTCTACTTCAGAAGGTAATCAAGCCGTTGTTAAAGTATTGTTGCGTCAGACTAGGAGACCGGAAGTTGGAGACAAGTTCTCTAGCCGCCATGGTCAGAAAGGAGTTGTTGGACTTATTGTTCGCCAAGAAGATTTACCTTTCTCAATGAATGGTCTTACCCCTGACATTATAATGAATCCTCATGGGTTCCCCAGTAGGATGACTGTGAGTAAATGTTTCCTATTCTGTATCTACGACCCATTATTAAAATTATTTATTCTGAGGGGTTCAGTGATTCGCAGCTTTCCATTACTCTATTTCCAATGATTTCTTATAAATTTAGCTGCACAGTTGTTTCCTTTTTTTGTTGTAAACAACCAACGGAGATACTATTTAATCTAATTTGTAAAGAACCGTTAAGTAATACGAGATCAAAGCTTTCTATAATATAGCGAACAAATTCTTAATTGCGTTAGTTTAAATTAATTACAAAACTCCTTCCATCTCAAAACACTTGTAGCGGAAAAGACCCACCTATATGTCATTAATAAAAATAAAGACAATTCATCGAAGAAACCTTTCTTTTCAACGACATTATTTACTATAGCTGTACAATCGTATATATAGTCATTTCTACAAGATATTTGTCTGTTTCAAGTAGAAAGTGATTACACAATAAGTTATTTAGAAACTTCAAGTATCAAAAGAATCACAAGTATGCTACGTAATTGTCTAAGTGATGAAGGACTGTTCTAAATCTGAATAAACTTACAAGTTGGAAGAAAGAGCAATAAACGTCTACTTAACCAGTATGAAGAAGAAACACATGCCGAAGATAGCAGCAGTAATTATGAGAAGATAGGAGAGGTATATCAAATTAGAGAAAAGACACGGAAGCAGATCTAGAGTGCTAATAAAAAATTGGATAAATGGAGAGGGATTAGGGCCAAGGTGATTTTAAGGGTTGGACCTACTGTTTTTGAACGCAGAGAATCCGACTTGAACTTCCGGATCGCCAAGGCTTCAGCTGAGCATAAGATGTTCATTCGTGAACCCTTGGAAGTCAAATTTTTAACAACAAAAATGATGATGAAGGACGATTCTGATGGAGCAACGTGGCCTGAATCGATCAGATGTTTTTCTCGTGATTGATTTGCATTCATCTGGAGCCCGTTTGAGTAATGTTCTGAGATGAGTTTGGGAAGTGTTCGCTTTGTGCGGCCAATATCACCAGGTCCACAGGAACATAAATTTGTAGATAAACGTAGATGTGACCCAAAACAGAATTTTATCGTTAACACATTCTCAAACTCTGTGTTGGCAGGAGAATATAGTACAAAGCTTCGCAGCATAAAATGTTTTATTTAAAGTACAGTACATCCAACCCTTACAATTCCTCTTCATTTATCCAATTTTTTATTAGCACTCTAGATCTGCTTCCGTGTCTTTTCTCTAATTTGATATACCTCTCCTATCTTCTCATAATTACTGCTGCTATCTTCGGCATGTGTTTCTTCTTCATACTGGTTAAGTAGACGTTTATTGCTCTTTCTTCCAACTTGTAAGTTTATTCAGATTTAGAACAGTCCTTCATCACTTAGACAATTACGTAGCATACTTGTGATTCTTTTGATACTTGAAGTTTCTAAATAATTTATTGTGTAATCACTTTCTACTTGAAACAGACAAATATCTTGTAGAAATGACTATATGTCTCACGTTGAGTTAGGTAGTAATTGAGTACGTTTGGTGAATATTCCAACTTTCTTAGTCGGCGACTCTCTAGATTCCTATTAATTAATTTATCATCTTTATCCAATACCCTGTACCTAACGTTAGTATTTCTCGGGTAAGCAGTTGCTCCAATTTATCTACGACAAAAAACCTGGAGCATGCACATGTTTCCTACTTTTGTAGATTATATTTCAAAACCATAAACTAATACAGAGCGAGCTGCTACTCAATATGCTCGCTTCTTTGTTGGCAGATGAATATCTTGACTACGTCACCAATCATATAGTTTGGCAAAGACAAACAGGCTTTCTGAATCCGTGCCGAGACTTTGTTTACCATAAAAATAACTAGGCTTTATGGGGCTTCTAAGCCAAGTGAATTAGCCAATGCACTCAGCTATTTCAGTCTTTACAATCAGCGTAGGCATTGGTATAGACCAATCTTAAAGCTAGATTTTGCACTTACGGAGAAATTCATCACAGATATGTTACTTAAGGTATTCAGAAGAATGAATACTACAGTTTTCAACAAATGTCATTTTATCATCTATGTATTTTAGGTCAGTAAGTGATTCGTCGGGTACAAAATATACAAACTCTACATACATCATGCAGGCCTTTACAATGTGACTATCATATCGTTGTTAAAAATATCCATCGAATTTAAAATGAATTCTACTAAATATTGAGAACAATAAGTAATCGACATACTTCAGATAGTGCACAATCTTACACGGCTCAATAGAAATGTAAACATCGCTATTCAACTAAATTGGGTAATCTATCCAAAAATCACAAATCCAATAAGTCTGTCTCACTGCATGTCTCACATTTACTCAGACTTACATACTTATATGCATAATAAAATCGCACTTATTCATCTTCTAAATGCGTGGCAATATCATGCTTAGATTTGTCTGTATTTTCTACTTGATTTGACGTGTTAATTTCGGCTTTTTAATGTTAAGGAATGATTTTAAAAAACTGTAATGACATTACAGTACGTTTCACTCCTTATGATTGCAGAATTTTGACTGACTTTTTATTTGGATTGGATTTCTTTCAGTCGACATCAAGTAAATTTCCTTTTGTTTTTTCTAAGTCTTTAATTATACCTGCTTAACTGTGAAATGATAAGTATGCTAGGTTCTACAATTGTAGGATCATTTTATATGACCTTATCAAATCAATTCTGTTTAGTAGATCAGACGGTTCATCATCTGTTTATGATTGCCACTTTTGGAGTCTCTTTTTATCCCTGTTTTTAAATTTATTCCTCTCAAGGTGGGCAAATTATTAGAAGTCTTGGGAAGCAAAGCTGGGGCAATAGAGGGAAAGATCAGGGATGGTTCGGCGTTTTCTGGAGATCCAGTTGAAGTTCTTTCACAGGTCCTAAGTGATCATGGATATCATTATCTTGGTAAAGAAATTTTGTATTCTGGTGCTACTGGAGCTCCTCTTGAAGCATTCATTTATTTTGGCCCTGTTTATTACCAGCGACTTAAGCACATGGTTATGGATAAAGTAAGCGTTGAATAATAATGATTTCAAATTCCTTTGATTTTATCAATTACGGTTACATGGCTTAGGGTTGGTTTCCTTCCCTTTTGTGTTTTTCTGTACTCATAATTAAAGAATTCAAAAATACCTATTGGAAATTCATTAAAATTTTTAATACAAAAAAATCGCCAAAATACAGGGTACACAATGAACTGCTTTCCATATTGAAGAGTCTTCTTGTGACATTTTCACTTGTGTCAAAAAAACCTCTAGGATACATATAAAGACCACCTAATAATCTTGTAGATCTTGAGAAACTTCGACTAAAGCAAGAACAGTACACGCTACTCCATTAAGAATCAACATGATATCAAATAATTCAAAATGGCTTCTCGAACTATAAAGAGAGGCGAGTGGGTGAGAATTTTCACACATTACTAAACCAAAAGAAGAGTTAGTCTAAATTGAAGAACTTTTCAAAAACCCACACAACCCATACCAAAAAATACAAGTTAATTCTATCCTTTCGTATTACAAAAACTTATTATTTCCCTGTTCCATTCATATTTACTCAGATTAATTTGTTAGAGCTTTGGCATACATTACACTGATATGGTCGTTATTTCTTTATTTTCCTCGGTACTATTTAAACTCATGTTAGTGTGATTGAGTTAGTTATTTATTCCCTACACAAGGAAATTAAATCAAAGCCACAAGACGTCAACAATTAACATTTTCTACACATTGGGATTCCCCATTATATTTATTATTTAGAATTTAGAGTTCTGATACGTTTCAAATAGCAGTTTCGTACTATTTTTGTACAGTCAATGGATGTAATTTTTTGTTTACAAGATGCAATATGTTATTATTCTTAGACTGTTATATTACCTGTTTCAGGTGCATGCTCGTTCGCGAGGTCCCGTTACAGCATTGACTCGCCAGCCAACGGAAGGTCGTAGTAGAGAGGGTGGTTTGCGCGTTGGTGAAATGGAAAGAGACTGTTTTATCGCCTATGGAACATCCCAGTTGTTGCTAGAGCGTCTTTTACTTTCCAGTGATTCCTACGACGCATGTGTATGTGAAAATTGTGGTTTGTTAGCTACATCACCCAACTGGTGTCAGTATTGTCGGAGCAGTCGTCAAGTTGTTTCTGTGCGTATGCCATATGCCTGTAAGCTACTTTTCCAAGAACTGATGTGCATGAGGATTCTGCCTCGTCTTCGTTTAAAAACTGCTTATCACAGTAGTATGCACACTAAATCAAAATGAATGATTGTGTATTCAGATTATTATTGATAACCCTTCTGTATAATTCTTATAAATAATTGTAAAGTCGATTGTCACTGAATCTCTTGCTTTATTATTTATATGCAACCAGTACTTTATTTTTGCTGCAGTTAGATAATTACTAAAATTAATGGAGCTGAATGATGACAAACTAAACATTCCCTAAACTGTCTGAGACGTCTAAGTCCAACGAAATAACTAATTCTAGCTTCTCTTCTAAGTGGTTTTTCTGTTTTTTAGCTTAAGATTTTCTCATATCTACCCTGGATGCGAGTATATTGAATTTTCTGTATCTCTTTAGTTTTAGGTGGATTAACACTGTTAATATTGAAAAGACGTAGACATGCTACTAAGTTCCAAACTTAAGAGCAACTATTATTGTCATTCTGTCATACAAAGTAACGAAAACCATCGTAGTGGGTAGGATATTTAATAGCCTAGTTGGTCACATGTCAATTAATTAGATATCAAGAGGGTGTTATTTCGTCACTTCAGTTGATCAATCAACGTTACTCTATCAAGAGCACAGGCCGCCAAGCAGCATTATCCAATTAACTCTGTCCTAGACTCTCCTTTCCAGTTCTTCCCAAATGCTACTCATTCTATTGATGTCGGCCCCCGATCCCCGGCGCAATGTATTATTTGGTCTTACTCTTTTACTCTGGCCCTGAAGGTCCCAAGTTAGGACTTGACTTGTGGTGCCTTTTTGGTGAATTTTTGATCTGTATCCTCTCCCACTAGAATATATAAAGCTTTCAAAAAGTGCCAGTTGAAAAGAAATATTTCCATGTTCCTCTCTTATTTTCTAAATTTGTAAATTAGAAATTTTTTGCTTTGGAAATTCTCTAAAAGTAAATCTTTGTGAAATGTTAATAATGATTTCCTACTATACGTTACTGCTTAATTTTTCTGGAAATCGAGTAATTCATAAACACTAGGTAATATTACTTTCTACTGAGACTTAAAATGTTTCCTTGTGGCAATATGGTCTGTTTGTATTCGTTTTGGAGATATTCGGTTAGACCAGTTTGGCGTATTGTATTCGAAGCTAGATATTTGTTGGGTGTATACACGTTATCTGGATCGACTATTTTCAGTGCTTATTATCTTAGGAAAGATATATACACGAAGCAAGGTCATAAATATAATAAACAAAGTAAACTTATCCTTTGGAAAGGTGTGTACCCACTATATCAGTAACAAACATCATTATCTCATACTTCATATTAAACACGCGAAAGATTAATAGATTACACCAGTCTTCCGTTTTTTTTTCTTGATTGAAACAATTAAAGTCAACTATCTTCAAGAGGATTAGCTTTAATTATCCAGCCCATTGTCAAGTTGCTTAAGCACATTTATTCAGTTGAACCAGAATCCACAGTTGACTCAATACGCTTTTATGACAAATAGATGTGGTTACCAAGGCTAGAGGATCTATAACACTTCACGAAAGGAAATAGATCACACAAATTATCTTATTAAGGTACAAGAATACGATGAAGATGAAAATCTATATTTTATGTACAAGATCATATTACAAGTAGTTATCCTCATTAATGAAGTAAAGTCACTACATCTTCATAAGTCCACAACTTTTTTTCGCACGTGTTTTTACACTGGCTGCTAAATTTAGTCTAGCTTTACGTTTATTTTGATATTTGGATGACTCATCAGCAATATTTGAAGATGACGAAGCATTCGTAATCAAATCACGACATTTGCTATGGAGGAAGCTGTGTAACTTTACAGCACACTCGCTAGAAATTAACAGTATAAACAGGTAGACCAATTTAATTAAAATTGAATACTATCAAACATGAATTTTAGCTACAAGAAATATGAAGCGAAATTCAACTGGCAATTAAGAAGTTAAATAGAAACCAAAATAAAACAGTAAGAGTTCAAAATCAGATTGTGATTGGATGAAATCCAGGATGCGGGCCTTGTCTAATTTGGGGCTCATTAGCTGGATGTACTTGTATTCCAACGTTGGTATTTCCATCCGTTTCAAATATTACGCTGTCTACTGTGTCTAGATAACCATACGGTGTCAACCTAACTGAAATATAGGTACGTTCAACTGGTGAGTTTCAAGCAAGACGAAACACGTCTAGTATTCCGCTTTTCAGCAACAACTTAACTTTAATCATGGTTGTAAATTAATGCTGTATCTAGGTAATCCGCTTTGGATTTAAATATAGCAGTAGAAACTGATCAATCGCAGTCTTTAACAACATCAACGGTAAGATTCGGATACCTAGAAAACAGTTTTGTTAAAGTCGCATTAATCAAGTTTGCGTAAAATATCCTGGCTCTAGGTTATTAATACAACCCAAGAGTTGACGAAAATAAAGAACTTTAGGATGAATCACATGTTTGCTGTTTTATAAGAGTATTGACTGTTGTGGTCAGGATACTGTCCTACACGCGGTAACGCATGCAAAATAGAACCTAAATGTAATATGCCAAAGTATCACACGTGCATAATAATTTCCGAATGACGTCAAGTAATTAAACAATATTCATTGATGGTTTCTGAGTGAAATAAGCGTCTGTAAACTACTACTTTTGGGGGTGAAATGTTAAAATGTAGAAAAATGAAAGCTAAGTTTCTGTTGGTTGTAACTGGATTCCCGTTTGTAAAAACTAGAACTCAGTGATGCTTAAACTCCACGATTGTTGTTGAGCCTTTTAAATGATACTGAAGGTGATGGCGAAGTGAGGGGAAAAATACCTATAAGAACGCAACTCAGAACAGTGGCTAACGTAGAGCTTTTTTTCGAAATACAATAGCAGGTTCATGTGAATGCTGTAGTTTGACTACACGGATCTTCAAAAATATGTTGAATGAACAATTAATACACAATAATAATCTTTCAACAATAGTAAGTCACATGCGGCTGCAGGTAAAACGTGAGTTCCGAAAGAACATCACATTTTCAGAAAGGGAACATATAAATCAATAAGAAAATGTCATAAAGTATGTAACATATGTATCATCAAAATAACTCAATCATTAACCTGTCACTTATATGAAACACAGCAAAGAATGGTTCAGTTGAAATAATGTCTATCGCAGTAATCTGATTTTCTGCGCGAGATCAGTGAAACAATTCAATGTTGATGGATCACGACGTTGTTAGATACTCTTCCAAATCGCTAATTTTATGTTAGGGCTTCAATGTACATCACATTGAATTGTAAATACTAACTTTACTGAGAGTACCTTATGTAACTGCTAATCTGTTTCTGATTGCTCCCATCATTCTTATCGTTCGTTAATTCTTAATCCTTATTATGTTCTAGATCAGAAAGAATATTTTTTGATTATAGTGGTATATCAAGTTATGTTATTTCAAAAAAGAAATAAAAACTCGAAATTGAAGTAATTTGATGGATCTTCGGATATGAAAAAAAAACATCTTTAAAAATGGATATGTAGAAAAAATGAACATACCTGCTATCTAAAATTTCTGTTAACCTTTCCAAACTGCAATCAACCAAATCATATAAAGAAGAAACATGATTCATAATGCGCCGATAATTTTTCCATGATATACCAGGTAATTTTAATAGCATATCAACAGCTTCAACATTATGGTCTTCTAAATGATCACCATCCTGCAGGAGTAAAGTATATGTGCAGTGATATATGTACTGATATAATTATATGGACCTCATTGTCAAAAGAAACACAAAGTTTAGAATGAGTTTGAATTTTAGGTGTAGATTATAAGCATCAAGCATCATAGGAAATAACTCATACCTGGGGAAGCTTTTCAACAGTTGGTTCTGGTCGACCTAGCTTGATTTCCGCAAATAGTTCAGCAGTACAATATGGGGTCATACTCCAGAATATTCGTAAATTAGGAAAGTGTATAGTAAGCAACACAAGTTTAGCCAGAAGATGATAAGAATTAAATTCAGAACTTGGATTTATTTCATGTCGCCCAGCATACAAAGTAAAACCAATTGCTTCCTTTTTGTGAAATCCAATTGTACTTCCATGGTTTCGATTAGAAACTATATTAGGATGGGATAGAAAATGGTACAATGATGGAACGTGAGCAAAAATATAAAAACCATATTGGTTCAACTTACATACGTTGTCATGCAACAGGTTGTAAGTTTAATATCTTAATTATGACTAACAATACAACTTAGAATTTTATTTCGATGTAACGAGTGGGGCTGTACTCCTTTCATTTAAAAAGTACTTAATTAATTAATAAACTGAATGAACGTCGACATTTAAGGTAGGTTTATCATTTAAAATCTTAGATTATTAGCAAAAAGAGTTGAACAAAGTATATTAATTTAACATATTACTGTCGATATGTCGGTGACATTCGTCATTTTGGAAGATAACTAGTAAAACTAGAAGCCCTTAGGGAATTTAAAAAAGTACATTCATCTATAAAGTCTAAAAACGAAGTGGAATGTAAGGGAAGGATAACTTTTAGATAACTAGAAAGAGATGAAGAAATGTAAACAAGCGAACTGCTTGGACAAACCAGTATACACGTTTCTTTAGTTACGGTTACACAACACAGTAATAGAATAACAATGTTTAGGAAAAATAGGTATCGTGGAAGACTTTTAAATTAAAATATTACCGGAAATGTCAGCCTAAAAACCTAAACTGTAAGAAGTCGCTGTTGATGTGTCTGGAATTTGGAGATGATGTATGTATGATCAACATAGAACATGGCACATGTGTGCATCGGTCCAAGTTGTCATACCTCAAAAGCACACCAACATTAACGCTGTTAGTAGAAGTTATTTCAGTTATAATAATAATAAAAACCAAGAAGGGTGAACATGTAGAATATGGTTCAGGGGAAAAGAGATGCAGCTTGGAGTGTTATGAAATAATTTCAAGCTCACGATTTAAAGGAGGACAATAAGTCACTACATCTCCGCCATCGTGACCAATTCCGAGCCATGTCACCCAAAGTTCCCAACCACTGGTTATGGCATTTGAGTGGACCCCAATCAGGTAGTCTGCAGCTACCGACATGATTCAAATGAACAGTCAATCACTTCATGGACTAATGCCGCGTTTAGTTTGGTTTTTTAATCCTACTCCAATATCAGTCACCATCGTCTGTCGAGGTGGATGGTGGTTAGGCATACGTAACACATATTCCAACCACCTCAGTCAATGAACATTTTAAATCTCATTGACTGACATACCACCTTCGCTTAATACCCGTCATCTAACCTCGTTATTACCTACTCGGTGATCCCAGCTAACGCAAGAGAAATTTCGAAGACATCGATGGTCAAAAACTAATAACCATCGAGTGTCGTCTACCTTTAATGGTCACGTCTCACATTCATACAGTAAGACAGAGCAAATTCCTACACAATACACTCTTCCCTTCGTCCAAAGATGAATATATCGCCTACGCCATAGGTGACATAAATTGGCAAAAGCCAAACAACCTTTTCCAATTCATACTGAGATTTCGTCAGAGACCAACCCATTAGGGCTAATCAGACTTCCAAGATGAATGAAGTGGTCGACGTATTCAACTATTTGACTCTCTACCTTTAGCTCATGTGGTGACGAAGTTTGATCCTGAAGTAGCAGGGGGAGAAATGCATTCCAAACATGGTTGCATTAGTGCCTCTTGCTGTTAAGAGATTCTGCATCTTATCAACGTCTTCGCCAAACAGAACTATGTCATCAGCATATTCTAAGTCAATAAGTGGATCCCCTGGTAGAAGATCAGTTCCTGAAGAGTCACACGATGAGTGTGTAATTTCCAACAGTAAGTCGAGTATGAAATCGAACAAAAATGGAAACAGTGGGCAGCCTTGACGGACACCATTCGAGGTTACAAGTTCAGATGACAGTCCGCCATATGCTCTGACACAACTAATAGTGTTCGAGTAAAGAGCCTTAACAAGATTTATGTACTTCTTGGGTACGCCTTTCAATGGAAGACACTGCCATAGAACCTCTCGGTCTACACAGTCAAATGTTGCTTTCAAGTCAGGAAAAACCACTACTGTCGGGCACCGAAAAGTATGTCTATGTTCTACAACCTGACGAATGGTAAATATCTGATCTATACAACCACGACCAGGTCTGAAACCAGACTGGTTTTCTCGTATTTCTAGATCACAACTTATAGTTAAACCTCTGATAATTATAGAAGCCAGTAATTTAGACACTATGTTAGTCAAGCTGATTCCTCTATGGTTATTACAGGACGATTTTGACCGTTTCTAATATACTGGGATAACTAACGATCAACACCAGTCAGACGGAATTATGTCAAGTTCCCAAACTTTAGCCAGATGATGTAGCCACTGAAATGTGAATTCAGGAACTACTCAGAACAGTTTAGAAACCGTTCATATACGATTAGTATTGCACTGAAGCAAAAAGACGGATTAGATTCGAAAATCCGGTAGTTACTCAAGTCGATGACATGAAATAAAGAATGGACTATAAACTTGGAACTAACCAGTTGACATAACAATAAAATTATAATGAAGAATAAGAAATGGATACAAGTGTTCTAAGTTTGATGGACAAGGGAGAGAGAGGACGTATAGATTTTCTTTGAATACAAAGACGAATCACCTAAACCAGACACTTCCTTTTATATTTATCGATTCGACTACTCCTGTGGAGAACTTACACCAGCTGGTGTTTTAGGAATTCTGTTGTGACGCGTGGTCTTAATCTTTTTATCGAATGCAAAATCTCCGTTGTCAATTGTTAAAACGTCTAGGTTGACCGCTCAATTCGGCTCCTAAGCTATGATACGACCAGCAAGCTGAAACTACCTGCCAACAGGAACATGTGAGAGAAGGCAGGAAATACTGAAAAAATCGCTTTACTGCAAGGGTATTTATATTATCATATATGTCCTTTTGGGCTTCTAGAGATTTCTGCAACCTACTGGACACAGCAATGGTAAGATAATTGTCCAATCACAGACATATCACGTGACTTTTCATTGTCTAGACGTTTCTGACAAAAAACAATCTGCGTGCTGATCGGACACTGTTTTCTACTGATTTCTATGCCTTATTGAACTTGTTTCGAGGGTTTTTCTGATCTTACCGAACAAAACAAATTCATCTTTTCTTTCCCGTAAACGCCTTACAGCGAGGCTAATTAAAGTTGTAGTCAAGACAGTAAGCAACTAGATACATGTCCATTTATTGAAATGGATTACACAAGAGTAAATCAATCGTCTTTTAATAATTTGTTGTGTTAGAAAATAACTTCAAATCAGCAGAAGTAGTAGTTATTTGAGTTACAAATGAAGTGTGTTCTACTGTTTCTTTTTATAATGGCCAATATCAAGACAAGTAAGTTAATACATATTTTAATTATAAAATGTGTACAAACTTCTCTTTCGCAACTGCATAACATAATCATATTCATACACAGTACTGTTACTATTATTTCTCAAATGTTCATCTTATAGATACATGAACCCTCATCTCACTTGTTTATTTCATATCATTGTATGTAATACCTACAATTAAGTAATTGCATTTAGGTGTTGCAGAGATTATTAAAATTTAATTTGATGTCAAGAACTGATGTGACTTAGACAACCATTGAAAACTGTGAATCACTTAACAGCCAAGTACTGGACTCTTCGGCAATGTGCATCTACGACCCTACCAGGGACTGAGATCGCGCAAATATATCGCTAGTCGACCGAATACTGCTAAAGTCTTCGAATCAAGATGGCACCTCGATACAAGCGACACAATAACAAGAGAGTTAAGCGCCCCAGTTAACTAGAGGAAGAAGTCCAACGTCAGCAAGAAATGTCCAATTCCATAGACAGCCCAGACAGACGAATAACAAGCACTCAACCTATGAGTATATATATATAAAAAAGAATGTCCTTGGAAGTGTTACAAATAGCGTGGTAAAATAGGCAACGGACTAATGAAATTTGACACAAACTGAAAGTAAAATGGGGGCCTTTTGGCGTGAAAAGGAGAAGTTCAAACTCCCACAAATGAATTACAAAAATAATGGGTTTATCAAATGGATTTTAGGGATCTAGCATCCCCAACAGCTAGATATATATCAACCGTTGGAAGCTGATTCAGTGGTCTAATGGTCAGGCGTTCGCTGAAAAACCCGGGTTTGATTTCCTAGTAGAGTAGTGGGTGAGCACTGAAGAGGGCATATTTCTACCTTTTACTACTGTTATTCATCACTTGATTAATACGTGCAGCGTGTGACAAGAATTTGTCGAAGAGGATATTCTTCGTAGATCACTGTTTTGAATGAAAATGGACATTTTCGAAGAAAATCCTAATTATCTAGTTATAACACGCAGTAGTACCTATGACGTGCAGTGGTTAATAAATATTTGAACAGTCTTCATCCAGTAGTTTACAGTTTACAGACACAGTACAACTGATTTTCATATAGATCTAGTACATGAACGGGTGCAAAGTTATACTGCAATTTACTTATCATAATTAACAAATTGTGCTTACCTTTATTAAATGATGAAAATTCAATTAGGAGAACAGGACTTGCATAGTGACGCGACATTGCAGTAGCTTGATGAAACAGTCGTCCAGAGTTAAGAGAACCGACCAGATCACTAACAGATTTTCTTTCAATACATAAATGAGGAGCAAGGATATAATCAGCAATGCTTAACGTCATAGGCTCAACCTAGTTAAGGGTAAACAAACAGACTGAATTGAATTCATTCATTTTATTCAAAAAGAATAAAGCAAACGACTACATATGAACGTGAATTATAGTTAGACCAATAAATGCTAATGTTAGGTGTGATATCTCAGGACACTTCTATTTGAATGTTCAACAATATATTTTCCTGGGAAAAAATGTCGTGAAATGAAGTAAACAAACCAAATACAGTTCCAAAACATTAATTTTAAAGTAGTGAGAATTCGGTAACAATACAACAGTGTTCTGCTGATAATCACAGCTGCGAAAACAACTTAAGGGACTTTGAAAACTGTTTTCAATTGCTGGCTTTAAGTATAACGAAATTTCAATTTTTATGTATTACAAACAAAATCGTTAAGTTCGAATGTGTTTTAATCTTCCCGTTGGTTTGATATGAACTGAAATTCATCAGCCTCTGCTGCCACATGTTCATGTGACTGAAAAAATTTTCTTTATTCACTAAATTTAAGTATTTATAATACTCATTTATTCCATAGATCTTTGCAAGTAGTGAGCAAGCACATCAAAACACTTGTAAAAGGGTGGTTGTGTGTGACCGATCTCGAGCAGTTTTCCCTAGGGCACACTCTCGGGTCATCAAAACCACCTCTAATTAACCCTCTTTTTTACGTGCGTGAAGAACCCTTCCATTGTGTGAGCTAACGGGAAGTGGTAACGGTCCCCACACTTCTAACAACACAGTGTTTTCATAATAAGAATCCCTTCTTTAGTTCCTAAACTTAACGAACAAAGCGATTTTAATATTCAAATACTGATTTACTTCTCACCACTTCACAACACGTTTATGTTACAAAATATGGTAGTATTCATAAAAAAGTACGTACAGATCAAACATAATGTATCTATTAATTGCAAATGGAAAATATTGCTTACTTTTAATCCCTTTCTATGTAGGAGTGCTGGTAACTCACTGCGAAATTCACGCATATCCACAATTACGCGAGATGCTGTTTGATTGTCATCTGGGTACAGTTGTCCACATGGTATTGTTGCATCTTTTGGTATGACGATAGTGCTACTTAATTGAATAAGAGATTCGAATGCTTCCTTTTCCTTCAAAAGAAATAGGAGAACATTATATGTGTGGCATATTTCACTTGTGTTAAATAATTTTGGCTACGATTCCGAAACAGTCTGATACATGATATCAGTTACCATGAAATAGAATTGGGAACAGTTTTTCGTGATACTCGACTTTGCCTTATTATTTTTCGGCGGTGATCGTACCTGTTTATCGTGATAATCCACAAAGGTAGAATCAATAAGACATTCGTAACTTTAAGTCCTATCAGTAAATCAGTTAGAAAGTTGTAAGACTAATAGCAACATATTTGTGGGACTAGAAGGTCTGAAAGGCTATAATATCATGAGTCCGTAAGTGATCTACAATATTGATACCTAACTCTATAAATAAAGTATGATTTTGTGTAAAATATGCTGTATATTAGTGTGTTATATTGTTATAAAAGGCGACTTATGTTTGCTGACCAGTTAAACTATCTACCGATATCCGCTCATTCGATCAATAATTCAGATTTGTGAGTAGCTTTCACTAGTCAACAGTCAGTACATTGATGCAATCGTTCCTAAATTATACCAGTCCACTAATGTAATCGAATAAATTGTGACGGTGGTAAGGTGTTTCTTTCAGACAATCTGAGGTGCTGTCATGTGTAACACTTCCAGGTTAATAAGATCACTGATGAGCCAGTTTCTTTTTGGGTACCCCAAAAAGTAATCTTCTATGTAGGAAACTGGGAAGTGACAACTGTACGCACGCCTCTAACAGCCCCCGAGATTAAATTGTTCGTGATCAGATCCCTTATTTTCTACTATTTATTCTGTCCATGCTACTAACACTTTTTGTCTTTCAACATGCGCTATCGATTCACATAGATGAACAGTATTTCATAACTCACTTGACCTTACATAGTCAACAGGGAAGACGGAGCGGTTTAATTACCGCGTAAACACACGCATGATTTCTGCCTCGCGTAACATTTTCTGCAAGCAACCAGAAGCATTCAGTCAATTGTGAAAGTAATTTTCACTCCCCCTCCCCCACGGACATAGCTTGGTATGATACTCCGACAGCTTTAAAATGTATAAATGACTTAAAACAGAAAGTTAAGAAAGATTAGTGAGCTTAAGTGGTATCTACTAAATTGATAAACTCACGGGAACTCATTCCATCATGTTTCGAACAGGATGAGGAGTGAGGACAACGTTTGCCATCAATGAAGTATATGAACTTCGTAAATGATCATTACTCGACCACAACTGGTCGAGTCAGAGCGTATGACAAAATGTCATCTGATTATCAGCCTCAAGCAGTGCTCGCTACAGCTACCCGCTATCCCCACTTTTAGTTGACGTCGTCATGTTAAACAGAAGTGGATATTACGAAGCATTAAAAGAGGAAGTGACCTGAAGACTTTAAACACACCAGTTAATTTTACTAGTAACCTCCGCCTGGAATCCTCCTAGAGTTACTACCGGTACCAAGCCCGGATAAAGGAGGAGAGTTGCGCATGAAGCTAACAACCATACCTCGTAGAAAATAACCCTGCTAAAAACCGCTAATCAGAAAAAATCATTCAAGCTATTTACACTCTGGTCTGGGAATTGGAAGATCTTTATTTCGAAGAGTAATGACGCCTCATGGTGAAAGCCAGAAGGCAGTAAGCCTATGCCCCTTCTGACAACCACAACTATAATTAACATAGGTACATGGAATGTTCGCACGATGTGGGAGACAGGGAGAAGCATTCAAATAGCTGAAGAAATGAAAAGATAGAGGAGTAACTGCAAAGATGCTACACATTCTCTTCAGGAAGATTTGGGAGGAAGAACAAGTGCCAACAGACTGGAAAGGAGAATACCTCATCAAGATACCAAAAGAAAGGAGATCCTAGTAAGTGCAAGAACTACAGAGGCATCACTCTACTTTCAGTACCAGGAAAAGTCTTCCACAGAGTGCTATTTAACCGAATGATCCAGTCGACACCCAGCTTCGAGATCAACAGGCCAGGTCCTGTAAGGAACGATCGTGTACCAACCAAATTGCGGTATCATGGACTATTGTTGAACAATTGATTGAATGAAACTCATCACTCTACATCAACTTCCTTGACTATGAGAAAGCATTTGACAGATTATATAGAACATTATGGGGTCTACTTCAGCACTATGGTGTACCTGAAAAGATAGTCAGCCAACATTAAAGTCGGAATTTTCGATACAAACGTCAAAACGGTTCTAATGTATGGAGATGAAACTTAGAAAACGACGAAAGCCTTCATTGAAAAGATACAGGTATTCATAAATAGTTGCTTAAGCAAGATATTCCGGACCCTTGGGGCAACACTATCAATGACAAATTACTGTGGCAGAGAACAAACCAATTTCCATCTAAGGAAGAAATTAAGAAGTAACATCGGACGTGGATGGGATACAGATTGAGGAAATCACCAAAATGCATCACAAGTCAAGTCCTAACTTGGAACATTCAGGGCCAAAGTAAAATAGTAAGACCAAATAATACTTTGCGCCGGGAATCGGGGGCCGACATCAATAGAATGAGTAGCATTTGGGAAGAACTGGAAAGGAGAGTCCAGGACAGAGTTGGCTGGCTAACAGGAATTGATTGATTCCTTACATTCTGATTTGCTTTACCACACTATTTTTTTCAAAAATACTATTGACACAACAATTTGATTTTGTTAGTATTTTTGGTGAGTGATGACAAGTCTTATTATGAAGACTTAGGCTTAAGATTTACCTTGAACATCAGAATGAGGTACTATTAGTTTTTTTCAGATTGAGACTACTTACATGAGAACTGTTGTTTCGCAAATTACCTATTAGTTAACTAAAAGAGTAACAATCAAAGCAAGAAATGCTTAAATTTGTGTTAATTTATGCATCTTAACAACTGGTAAAATGTACAGTTTAAAGAAATCTTTGATACTGTAGTGTGTTTTACCAAAAAGAAAACTACACCATGTATCCTAAAAATTCATTTTGCATTAATATCTAGCATGATTAAGTTGGAAAACTAATATGTATATTGTAAAGATAAGTAATGTATTTGTAGTAATCCAATGAGTAGAAATTGAGATTTCTGACGTTTCGCGACTTAATGCTGTGTGTATATTCACACACCTACATATATTAGAGAAAAACAAATGTACTAGAAACCTACGTACTTTACGTAAACTTGTTAAATATCGTTGTTCTTCAACAGAATTTTCATACAGCATAAAATATATTTTTAATGAAGGTAAATTATTATCAAACTCTCCAGTGTTACTCGAAGAATCACTTTTTGACACATGTTGAATTAAACGACGTGCATTATATACTTCTAATTCTCTAACCCATGATACTTTAGGTTCATACAATATTACATAGTTAGGCTGAAGTATATCTAAAATATACGATAGCCGATAACCATATAATTGGACAAAATAATTAGATTCATCTTGATTATCTTTCACTGAACTACAAAATTGACCATTTTCATCACCTGAAAACGTTGGTGCAACACGCATAATAACTTTAAGTGAATTAGCCGTTCTTATATTAGATGAAACTAATAAACTGGGATGAATGTAGATTTCACGACATCCTAAAGGAAGATGATGATTATTGTTTGAATCTTTGGTTTTCTCAGTATTTTCTATTGTACAATTTTCATTTGATGAAGATGCTCCGTCATCATCATTTTCATTTGATTCACCGAATCTATTTTGTTTGTACATTTGAGTTAATGTAGTTAAAGAGGATTCAACAAGTTTGGGATCCGTTCGTTTAGAAGACTGATTCATAGTTTGTTTAGAAAAAATATAAGAAAACAGATTCATGAAAAAATAAGATAATTTGAAGGGAGGGAAAACAACCAGAAAACGCAAATTAAATACTCTGGACACATTAACTCACATCGAAACATTTCCATGATGTGTAAACAGATGGCTTTTGAACTTTGTTTCAAATGGAGCTAGTTTTCGACACAATTCAGCATCAAGTGAATAATAACCGGAAACCAAAGATCATTAGTGATGTCTATTTTAGGAGTCTTCAGTCCCAGGATCAAACTTACAACATATCTTTTCGTGGTCAAATGTAAAGTTGAATAGAATAATTCTTCACTAATCATCTATCTAGATAAGATTATATACTCACTGGTGAACAACTCTGAGACGAATTTTCGGAATTCTCGTGACAAGCCGTTACTTGTGTGGTCGACTATGTTGAGTGCAACAAGTACTTGAATGATCATGTAATATCGAGAAAAATATGAATTACAGATATTATCTAACTTTGACTCAGCAGTTAGAGATATTGTACTCACTGAGAGACCCAAAAGTTTGAGATCCAATTCCAAATGGAGTCGTTGGTGTACACAACTAACGAACTTCAAACGAGAGTGAAATAATTATTGTTCTTAAATGTTTTTTTAAATAAGATACTAATCCGCGATCTTCAAACTACATTGTTTTTGAAAATGGTTAGTAATCAATATATTTTTCGAATGTACTTGCATCTTAGAGAAGTTTGATGCCTGAAAGGTGGTTCAGTATTCTATAGTTAAAAATATTTCGAAATAAAGTGTCATGTAACTCCGAAACAATTCACGTATTTGTAAACACCTTTTAGATCACATTTTCAACATTTTGAATACATTATAAAACTCAATTATCTAATCGAGCAACACTCAATCAAAATCTGAATGAGATTAGGATGAGAAATAACTAATGATGTAACCACGGGGTTCAAGTTAGTACAACCCGAATTACTGATTCACCACATATAACTATATACAATAGGTAATAACATTGCAACTGTGGCTACACTATCAATAGAGTAGAATTGGAAACTCTCATTAGGTAGCTACCATTATTGTTTTAATTATTCTTCACTACTAACCGAATTCTATTAATCAAATGCATAACACCAAGATTGGATGAACTGACCCATTTTATTCAACATTATCGATAAAATTAATGGTAAGGCGTAATCATATATATATATATATATATATATATATATATATATATATATATATATATATATATATATATATATTAGTACATTACCTTTTGCACTATTTTATATGACTGTAATTCAGGTAAATCTGAAGTTTGGACAAGGAACGTTTTAAAAGAGCTCATCCCATCCTGTAGATAACGTTCAAGATACCTTGCAGTATTTTCACGCCCGACTAGAATTAATATTGTTTTACTTAATGTCTGATCAACCGTCTTAGTATAGATTTCTTTTAACAGTTCAGTGAGTGCTATCCATTTTGGGCTAATTTCAACATTTAGCGATTCTGTTGAACAATGAATCGGGGAAAAAAAAGGTATATAATGGCAAGTCACATATTCGTATATTTTCTAAGGGAAAAATTAAACATTTTTCATACTTTGAATGCAATATTTGGTTATAGGCCAAATGAGAAATAAAATGGTTAGGATTATTAAGACTTTCTTTGCAAATTACAGTTTCTAAGTAGTAATCTCACAGCCAATAAAGTAATTTAATATAACGTGTCAGTGATATCTAACATCAGCTTAAAACCAGTCACTCATGTACAACGTAGAACCTGACATATATGTAAACACGCCCAAGTTGCTATACCACATTATCACAAGGTCGAACTAATAAGATTAACAGCATAATAAAATTTAACAAGAAATTAAAAAAGATGTATGTGAAAAAATAACAGAACTTAAGATCTATAAGATGATAAACAGTGAATTCACCTGTATCACTGACCGATTATGAGCCACACCATTCAGTGTCTCCAGCCACTGATTGTGATTATCATGCAGACCTCAACCAGACAGTCTGTACCTACAAACATGGCTTAAACTAACGGTCAAGTCAGCTTAAAGTACTTGAGGCAGATTTTAATAAAGAGTACAGTAAACTGGAAACTATGTGGTAAAGTTATAGAAAATATCGTTCTTCAGATATCGACAGGATATTGTTATGTTAGCTCCTACGATTTATTAAGAAGTTGTATTAGTTCAAATTAATGTCTGAAAATGTACTTAAATCTATATTCTAAATACTAGTATTATCCATCTACAAATTAACTGAGTAAACTTGTTAATCACTGAGTCGTTAAATAAGGCGTATAAATGGAATCTTTTATTGTGGTTCTTATATTAATGCTTAGATACTAGACAGATACGTAACAGGTAGTCACAATGTTCCTCTGAACGTTAGTTTGCATTTTATTCCTTATCCATTAGCAACTAAAAACCTTATTTCCTTATTATTTAGACACGTTAAATTTGATACAAATGGGGACCAACAATATATACACCACACACATACAAAAGTAAGATTGAGAAGAGAGTGGGAAACTAAAGCATTTAAGGGGAAAAAGATAAAATTTAAGAAGTCAGCAAGAAAAATGCAAGGCAAGAGTTACAGTCCGGATAAAAAAGCAAATAAGATTTCATTTCTATTAAATGGTCATCACAATTTCATAAAGGTTGTAGTAGAAAACTGCAGTATGACCGTCGCTGTCTTCTGTCCTTACGCCATACCTGATGAAATCTCAAGACATTAATTTGCATAATCACTAGGACCACAACTAGGAAGTCGAGATGGACCAGTAGATGCCGATCCCATACAGATTGTATTCCACAGCACCATGTCATAAACTTACCATCACTGCTTTTTCCAACCAGTCCCATCTTCGATATGGAAGCCTCTGGTATAACGTGCGTACATGACCAAACTATCGAAGCTGGTGTTTCAATATGGTGACACTAGTAAGGTTGTCATCAGTGCCTCCGAATTACTAACGTGATGTTCCCACGGAATGTCAGTATTTCTCCAGAGACGACAGTGGTCGAATATAGAGACATTGAATATCTTCAGCTCAGAGAGACCAGGTTTCGCAAGCATAGAGCAGAACCACTTTCATCATCGAAGCATCGTCAACCCGACCTTTCGCAGCCAAATACACATCACGACGGCACCAAAGGTGACCCAATTCGACATAAGCCGATCCGACTCTCATTATCCGTAGATTGACGTCATCTAACACACCACTACGAGACATTATCAGCTTTGATGAACCATAAAAAAATTAGGTCGATATAAAATTCCCATGAGAAATAACTAGTACCTCCTCAATTTGTAAATATCATTAACAAGGTTAACTTTAATAATTTCAAATAAATTAAGCATTGGATAGATTGTTTATAAAATAAGTTATATACATTTGTATAATTCCAATGAGTAGAAATTAAAACTTCTGACGTTTCGCGGCTTAGTGCAAGTCGTTTCTTCAGAGAAATGAATAACTGAATTGAATTAATACAAGATTAAATAGTACAATGGAACAAATCAAAAACAAAATAAGTTCGTACAATCAAAATTCGAGTTTGATCGTGTTATGTCAAGTCATATTGGTCCAGGTGGATTGAAATGAGGCATGTATGCATATGTTAGTATGATGTGAAAGGAAAATACGTGAATACGTGAAAATAAAATTGTATGCATGTTCATGTGTATGAAATTCGATGTACTTTGATTGTGTTTAGCTGGATAGAAAGTCCATGTTGGGTGGATAGAAAGGCCTTCCCATTTGTTAAGTGCAGCTGAATTTAACAAAATGTGGAGTGCTTCAGCTATTCGTCTTTCCTGATAATTGGAAAAATATTTTTGAATAATTTGGATATTTTTTATATAGATTTTATGGTTGTGTTAGATAACATGTACTGTTATTGCTGATTTAATTAGAAATTTTTGAAGTTCAACAGGATTATTAGGTCATTTAGTGTAGCCTTCATGTTCTTTGGCACGAGTTTTGATTTCTCGTGAACACTCTCCAATATAGAAAGCATCACAACCAGCGCAACCAAGCCTGTAGACACAACACGATCAAACTCGATTTTGATTGTACGGACTTATTTTGTTTTTGAATTGTTCCATTGTATTATTTAATCTAGTATTAATTCAATTCAGTTATTCATTCCTCTGAAGAAGCAACTTGCACTAAGCCGCGAAACGTCGGAAATTTTAATTTCTACTTATTGGAATTTTACAAATATATATCACTTATTTTATAGTATCTTCTCAGTTTATGGACTGTTATTGATTGATCAGAAATGAATTAAATATTCTATTCATATCTTGGTCTGACTCTGAACAAGATGAGGAGCGAAGGCAACTTCAACACAAGCTGGTTAAAAGCTTACGTAATGATCGTGAGCAGTGGTGGTTGACTAAAGCTAAAGAGATGGAAGGGGCAACGGCAACAGGAAATGGTAGACAACTGTTCAGATTTATCAAAGAAACGAATATCAGAAATCTGGTTGTAAGTGAAACTACCTCGGAAAAAGGTGAGACCATTATTAACTGTCAATCCAGAAGGTTGGACCGATGGGCAGAACACTTTAGGGAACAGTTCAACCGGCTCTCGGCCTCGTCTCAGTTACTCACCACCCCCAAGCAATCTGAACGGCACATTGATAACAGTCCCCCAAGTCTTAGCAAAGTTGCGAAGGCTATAGGGAGTGTAAAGAGAGCGAGAGCAGCGGGACCTGATGGATTAACCCCTGAGATATTTATGGATGGTAGTCCAGTTTTAGCAGCAAGGTTAACTGAGATCTTGGCTAGAACCTGGGAACTGGACATAATCCCATCTGATTGGTCTCGAACACTAACTGTCCCGGTCCATCAGAAAGGACTGAAGTCCTCTTGTGACAATTACTGAGGAATCGGCTTAACGAATGTAGTGTCAAAAATATTAGTTTCAATAATATTTCGACGCCTAACTAAAGCTCGTGAAGAGCAAACTAGAGAGAACCAAGGTGGTTTCAGACCTGGACGTGGCTGTATAGACTAAATATTCACACTTCGGCAGGTTTTGGAACATAGGCACACTTTTAGACGCCCAACAATAGCTGTATTCCTTGGCCTTAAGGCGGCGTTTGACTCTTAGATCGTAAGGTTATGTGGCAATGTCTGTCATTAAAAGGCGTACCAGAGAAGTAAATTAACCTCAAACGAGCTGTCTACTCGAGTATACTACTAGTCGAGTCAGAGATGATGGCGGACTGTCGTCAGAAGTTATTACTTCATGTGGTGTTCGCCAAGGTTGTCCACTTTCTTCATTTATATTTAGTTTTATCATCGACATGTTTCCATAGTTAACATTTTCATCGTCTAACTTCTCCGGGGCTGACTTTCTTTCAGGAAATAAACTTGTTGACTTAGAATATGTAGATGATATAGTTCTATTGGGTGGAGATGTTGACAAAATGCACAAACTTTTGACCGCCTTAAGCATCAATATAAGCATGTTTGGAATGCGATTCTCCCTATCCAAATGCAAAATGTTGCTTCAGGATTGGCTTGCTTCGGTACCGAAACTAGTGGTAGAGAGCGAAGAAGTTGAATGTGTTAACCGCTTCACTTATCTTGGGAGTCTCATCAGCCCTGATGGTTTGGTGTCCGATGAAATCTTGGCACGTATACAGAAGGCTCGATTGGCTTTTGCCAATTTGTGTCGCTTGTGGTGAGGGCCAGACATCCATCTACTGACCAAAGGACACGTTTACTAAGCAGCAGTTCGATCCGTTATACTTTATGGATGTGAGACATGGTCATTGAGGATAGGGGATATTCGTAGGCTCCTGGTATTCGATCATAGATGTCTTCGAAGCATTGCTCGTGTTTGCTGAGACCACCGATTAAGCAATACGTGGGTTAGGAATAAAGTACTAGGTAAGTACGGTAAATCTATTGATGAAGTAATAAATTTTCATCAGCTGAGGTGGTTAGGACATGCGTTACGTATTCCCAACCACAACCTGCCTCGACGAGCAATGCTTTCTGGTGTAGAAGCAGGTGCAGGCTGGAAAAAAGCTAGAGGTGACCAAACCAAAACATAGCACCAGTCCATGAAGTTACTGACAATTGGACTGAGTCATGTCAATTGGTGTAAACTACCTTATTGGGGTGATGATCGTAACCAGTGCCTAGAGACTTTGGGTGAGATGGCTCAAAATTGTTCGGAATGGCGCAGTTGCATTCACTCTTTGTCTTCCTCCAAAATCTAGGCTTTTGAATTCATTATAATTTTCTTTTCCATCTTTTTTCCCTGAATTATATTTTCTCAAATCTTATCTTCGATCTCCAACTCTCACCATTAAAACTAACTTTGTTACTACCTCCACTTTCCTGCAATTTGATCCGACAATTTAATCTCTATCTGCTAATTGAGACATAGCAACTTGAACTGATGTACCCATGTTCCATGTTCTACGTTGTAACTGACTGACTCCAGGTATGAAATGGAATGGTTACATAACGTACTATTGGTTTCCCCCGTTTTAACAATCAGACAATGTGATCAAAATCAAACAGTTTAACTACGAATTATTTGGACCATTAAAAATGTCTAAATGCATAAGTGACCAGCTATTAATAAAAATGATTAAAAAGACATATACAATAGATTGATAATATGATATTAAAACACACTTTTGCCATAATCATCATACACACGAGATCTAGCAGACGATAAGAGACGATCAGCTTGGTTCATAAAAAACCAACTAGGATAACCTTTCAGAGCGGACCTTGAATATGAAGATATAGAATCCTTTTGAGTAAGGCCCAAGCTAGATAAAGCAGCTTGACGCAAACCCTCTATATTGGTCAAAAAGCTGACAGCATCACCTTCAATCAAAAGACGGAGCAAACATCTCAAGCTGGCAATATCTCCAATAAGACGTCGACTGACAGAACTGAGCTGGTTCCATAAAGGATCAACATATAAAGAAATCTATTTTGAAAGGATAAAAGGACAGGGATGTAGGTTGTTGATATTTGGTTGTAAGAAATCGATTCTCACTGACGTAACAAACTGTTGGATTTTATTTCACGCCTTGTATTTACTTAAATGCCACTTAATATTATTTAATTTAAAAGTTAATGATTTCTACAAAATTATTATCACTTTGAGATGATCAACTTAACTATTACTATGTCTATATAAATAGGCAAAATATCTTGAGTATTCTGACGAGCAGAAATTTACATTTATGACATTCTGAAACTTAATGTAAGTCTCTTTTTAGGAGAATAAATAAATAACCGAGTTAAATTAGAGTATCATGCAGACTACAGAAACTAAATTTTTAGTGGCATGACATTTGTTCGATTTATTCTCCATCCTCCATCTCTTCCCTACTATGATTAATCAGAGATGTAGTTACAAACGACCAACCGACAACCAAACTGCGGCTCAATTAAAAGGGTAATGTTGTAGCCTGACAATTTTTATTAGCAAAGTCATGTCGACTTGTATGTCTCTTTTGTCATTTAACGAAAGATCAGATAAATAGCGTCCGTTGATTATTGATATTCGAAACTGCAACATTTGTTGTAATCGACTTTGTATATGCAACTTACAGACAAAAAATTATCGCACATGGTGTCTTCAGTGAGTTAAAGCGATCAAAACTTTAGGGACTATTTAAATCTTATTTTAATTAATAGGCACTTTTGAAACCTTTGCATTCCATGTCGTGTAACTGATGTTACATTTCTGATAAAGTTGGTCTAGTCAGTTTTAACATTCATTGTGAAATATAACCAGCAGTTTACAAACGAAATTCAACGTAACTAGCATGTTGCAAAATATATTCAGCAAGTTCCATTTAATTCACTAGCCAATTATTCAACAAGTAAGCATCAATCTTCATATGTCACTATGAACTTAAGAGATAATGTTTCCAGTATCCACAAAATGCATTACTGGAGATTATAATTGTTAACATATAATTAGAGGTTGTTATTGGTCTTTATGTTAAATGTTTTATATGACGTTGTTAATTCACTAACCCGTGTTCACCTTATTATAAAAAGTTCTTTTGAAATTCATGTCTAACTTCAGATGTATGTGAAATATTATTATTAAAATCACACTGTATCAGTCAACTGTGTATCAAGCCTAGACAGAGCATGTTGATCAGTTCATAATTTAAAAGTCAAATTTCCTCATCATCCTTAATTCATAACAATCTGAAACGAAATGCTTTTAGATAAACAACAGACCATGTACAACTTACGAGACTTTCGAAATTCGGTAACAAAGCTTTTTCTAAGGTGAGATCATCCGTATTCAACGTTGGATTTTGATCACATAATTCTTTTAACGATGCTTTCATAAGATCGAGAATACACGACTGACAAGTAACCATATCTGATGTCAATTTTACCTGACGAGACGAAATTTAAGTAATATGATTAACTGTTATGTTTAAGATGAAAACATCATAAACTCGAGGAAAAGTAACAAATACTTCTTCTAAGATTTAAGTATATCTGTAATCGGACAATAAAGATACCATAGAAATGTACACATGTGTAAGTATTCATTTTAGAAGTGGTACTACCATTTAGCAAATAATTAGATCACAAAATCAAATAAATGTATAGGAAGAAAACTTACGCGAATTTCGTCTACCTCAGGTTGGCTTTCATTTAAACAGGAAACAACTTGTATGTTGAATCTTGGCCAAAGAACAAGTTTTGAAATACCCAGTTGTATCATAACCCTTTCAGCATTATTGTAACTAGAAATCAGAGATAACGAGTTATCACTGAAAGCCTTGATAAATAACTGTGGACTTCGTTCTCGAAGGAGTCGAAGAGCGAAACTCTCTTGACATCCCTCATGCAATTCATGTGCCCGAAGAATTAAGACACCAGAAACCAATGAAGCGGGCATTCTTTCCATTAGTAGATCCACAACTAATATGCGAGAACTGACAAATACCACACCACCTTGCTTGTAAATTGTCTCACGATCTTTACTATTTACCTCAGCGGTAATTACTCCCGGAGAGTGAACTATCCCATCCTTTTTTAAAATACCTGTCAAAAAACGAGCTTCTGGGAGACGATAGTTTGAAACAAGAACTAAGTTGTAAGGATTAGAATGTAACTTCAGCGTGTTATAAATAATTGCATCCATTCCTAGACCATCAGCAAGCACTAACAACGAGCTCTCATGGTGAATATCGACAAGAATAGAGGCTTCATACTCAAGCAATGCATACATCAACGACTGAAATAAAATCAGAACTGTTAAATTATTAGAACAGTGAAAAACGTTATGGATTTTATTATACGAACATGTAATGTATCCTTGAGTGAGTATATTATTAGTTTTACGTTGGCTTTTCAAAAAATTAACTTCGTTGTTAAAAATACAACTGGAGTACCAACGAAAGAAGTCTTCTCCACCCAAACTAAATTTATTTCATACACATAATACGGCTTAGTAAATAAGAACACTTCATGTAGGTAATTGTGAGTCACAGAAATTAGCACCTGTATGACAGTCAGCCAATCGGACATGCGCAGCGCAGAGTCTGGCACATATGTGTATCGGTCCAAGTTGTCATACTACATTAACACGAGATCAAGTGAACAAGATTAACACTACAATGAGGCTTAGCAAGATGGAATTAGACGGTGTATGAAAGACCAGAATTCAAGAAAATAAGGACTGAACCTGCACCACAGTGACTTATTTTGGTCCGTGTTACCCAGTTCCTCTAGCTACTGATCGCGATTATCGCTTGAAGCTCAACAAGGTACTCCTCACCAATCAACATGGCTCAGACTAATAGTAAACAACATAATGGACCGATGCTATGTTTTAATTTGGCCATCCTAAGCATTTTACGGTCCTATCCTATGTCAGCTAACATCGTGCTACGAAGTAGGCTGTAATTGGGTATAAATAATATATAACGCAACTGCATTAGCCGATGAAAGTCAACAACCTCATAAACCGAGTCTGTACCGTTAAGTTCTGTGATAATTCGTAAGGCGCTACTTGGGAGCTATTTTCTAGAAAGTAATCGATATTCACACTGACTTTGGTCTGATAATTTTGAGAATCATAATCGGCATTAACAAGTAGCTTAGCTTAAGTATCGTTAACTAGGTTGAGTGGTAATGTAAGAGTTGGACTCGAAACAACCGCAACACCACTTCATGCTCATCGTAACATAGAGACGAGATTTACCTTTACATCAATTTCACCCATGTTAAGTGTACTGCATTGCAAAGTGGGAGTCAGAACTAAAAATTTGACCTACTAACACATGTATACGATGAAGTTCTTACAATCGACAGAATTTTTAGAACTTGACGTCTTGGAATGAACTCGAAGGTGCCAACAAGACTTCATTCCGGTAAACTTACTATACCAATGACTTTGTTGGGACAATGTGTCACATAGAGCCAGATATATGAAAGATAGTGGAATACGTTGCACTGTTAGTTTCGAAGCGATGTTTGGGCCTATAAAACTAATACCTCAATGGTAGTATGTCTAGATGAGAAAGCAACAAATAAACGAGCGTACAGCACTCAGCTGGCAGTTTCGACTTTCATTCGTACGGACAGCATAATTTGAGCTTCAATAACTATAATAAATAACGTTGTCGTAGAAGCACACAACATTAATTGTCACCATAACTTCATCCTAAAATGGTATTACTAGTGGCCTTGCAATAAACTTTACTATGAATCAGAGTGCATACATCAATAAAATGCAGTCCAACAACAACATCCAGCGAAGTAACGGCAGAAACAAACGCCCCGACAACCTTTTAATATCCAATATCCTATTGATGAGCTAGTTTAAAGTAGTTGTTGACGGAATAGAAAAAGCTTTAGCTTTAACAGCTTTCGTGTCTAGTAGCGGTAAACCACCAATCCCATCAGACACAGATCTATGTATATAGACAACGTATAGATAGAAGAGGTGTTGGCAGGGTAACAAGAGGTTTTGTCTGAGTCCTTGCATAAAAATCTGGTCTTTTTCGTAGACGCTTCGGTAGAATTTACGTGAACAACATCAACTGGTAGCGAGTTCCTGGATTTTGCCGTTAATAATGAGAGGGACCTGTGCCTACAATCCACTCTATTATTGCTCCTCTAGATTTTGGATGTTGCCTCTAAGACGTATGTTTAAATTCAGTTTGAATTAGTGTCACAATGGGTACCTCGGAGTGTTAAGGATTTTATAGGTCACTGTGAGGTTCTCTCTAAGCTTCCCTGTATTCTCATGGAAACATAATCAGAATTCCTATCGTTGCACAAATGATGTTTTTGAATCCACGGAAGGGATTCGTGGCTTAATAAGGGGGAGAACATTATATTTCCATACTCTGAATCGGGAAAAATTACTTATAAGATCCTACTTTCAAACTAGCCAAAAATGCACTTAGGTGTCACAAGTGTTGGGTTGCCTTGAGAGGTACGTTTTATACATCAGGAGTGCCTTCCGTATATGACCAAGTAAAGTTAATTGTATAACCAGAGCAACGATTGAACCCACACCTACGTATAAGAAAAAGTCAGAAGGCAGTGAGGGATGTAGGAGAAATTATATTTGATCATGAGTGGAGCACTATTGGGACAGCAACGTCTAGGCTGGCCAACTAGAGGGCGAATCGTTCCTCACATTGTGTCATGTCGTGGTCTGGTGTTGATGCGTGACCGAGCTCCCTCAATTAGTCGTGTCCGCTAAAACGAATATGGTCAGCAACAATGTTGAAATCTTATGCAACTATTGATTTAAGGGATTATTTGACGCTACAGCTTTATTGTTATATAGGTAGAAAACTTTGATATATCTTATTCATCAGCATTTCTTTTAAATTTGGTTTTTCCTATTGAATGGTACATCCTATGGCCTTTACTTGTGACATTACAAAGCCACATTTGGAATTCTTAAGCAAGCAATTTGATCCATTGGATCTTACCAACTTGTAAACTAAGAACAATACGTCATGATTGGTAAAAATTTACGTTGATTGTTCCTGGAAAGTGAAAATACAATGTGTATTACCATTCTCACTGAATGCACTTTAATGTACAGAACATGAAAGATCACCGTATGTCCCATTTTGAACCAAGTATCAGACCTAAGTCCCTGTCAGTGAATCATACCTGCTTGTTTAATTATCCTTGTCATAAAACTTGTGGGAATTGATTTCAAACGTAGTTTTGCGTGCTGAGTTTTATGTACAAACGTGTGAGTCGACTTTTTCATTTGTAGATCTCAACCAGTGGATTAGGAAGTAGTAATAATAATAATTTATTTCCTGATATCAAGAGCAAGCTACTTTCACAGACACGATCAACAGAAACATGTCAAACAGTAAAAGGGTTTAATTGCTGCATAAACTTATTATACTGCGATATACAGAGATAGTGGAATAATAAACATTTTTTAATTGGCATTTTTGTAGCGCTCACCAAAAAATGACCCTTGGATAATGGCAGGAGGGATTTATGTCGCCATTTCGAGGGGTAAGCAGCTAATGCATTAAATAGGTTTAACAAAAGTAAGGACTCGTTATCAATTCCATTAAATCTTTTAAAGCGTGTCCGTCTCTGTGAAAGGTTATTTTCAATGGGTGGTCTCTAGTACTCTCACATTGCCTACGATTACATTACCACGATCTTGTAACAACGGCTGTTAGCTGGAGGCATAATGCTTCACATATTATGCATCCTTATATTGACTCACATTTTGAAAAGCAATTGAACATCAATCCCTGCTTCCACGCGCTTTCCGGTTTTGTCCCGCTTTAATAAATTATCGTGTATCAGCCACTTTTGGGCCCCATGTGTTACGAGTGGAACCTAGTTGAGTACCTGATCGGTGGTTAAAGGTAAATATTTAAGGTATACTAATTTATTTAAGTTAATGGGTTAGACGAATGTTAAGTATCATCTAAGAACCGGACTAAATAGAAACCACAACCGAACGTTTTGCTAATTTAGCAACAATTCGTAACATATTCTTTAGCTTTCGTTGGTAAACTTGCACCAAAAATCTACTAATAGTTCGTTTCATACTTGGTGATCATATAATCACACGACGGATATCATTATTTCGGCGCACGGCATTAACTCTACCTTACAATAGAATTACATAGAAAAGTTTATTTCGGTTAAAAAAATATTCTTGTACTAGACTTTCGGTAATACATTACTAATATTTACGTATTTTCAGTGTTATTTTGACACACTAATAACGCCATTTTGTCTTTGTATCCTTCTATCACTGTATCTGGTGTTCGGTTTACTTCCCTACCAGTTCGTCAAATGAAATCTGCTGCAGTAAACTTTACTCTTAGGTGTGTTCTGTGCTGTGATCTTGAGATCTGATGGTTGATTTATACTGTAGTCTTGAGTATTGTGGTCAGGCACATGATTATCGAGCTTTTTAACTGTACAATGCTGGGGCTGTAGTTGACGCATTAGGCAACGTATTTTAGGTAGTACAGACCGTCAATGATAAAAAGTTAGCTAGTTGCTCTACGTTCAGCACTGCCGAAAGTATTAGAAGGCCTGGTAGACAATCAAATGATAAAGTCTATCGACGAACACCACTTACTTCACAATGAGCGACACGGCTTTAGATTGGGTAGGTCCTGTACTATGGACGCTCTCCTAGAGTGAAATAAGCGGACAGACTGTCAGGACTGGAAAATCCCAGCCTACAGCAAAGTCCGTGACTCTAGATCTTTCTAAATTACCGGATACTGTTTCACAAATGCTACTGAAAAAGTCTCGTGTGTAGTCTTATTTGTCCCACTACTCACGTGAGTGCTCGGAATCCTACATCAAAGCGAACAGAAAACGATCAATGTGGCGAAAATTTTCGTTAGGAGTTTCGTAAATGCCATCCTGAGGCCATTTCTCTTCTTTCTTTTAATCAATAACCTCCCCCTCCACCCCAACAAACTCACGTCATGAGTACTGATTGTTGCAGACGATGTGAAAATATGTAGCGCCACACTCCGCGACGGCATACACGCATTACAGTGCGTTCTGTTTCAGCTAGAAAACTGGTCTCAATTCAATGGTCTGAAATTCAATGTCATGTACTTCCGTACTCCAGAGGAGGACTGTCATTACTGTCTTTGTACAGACCACCTCTCATCCAACTCGACTGAAGTAGATCTAGGTTTCACCTTGGCTAACATGTTCGACACAAGCTACGGTTGTAGGCAGGTCGCTTCCAAAACCTACGCCACACTTCACTCCGTCCAAAATCTGTTAGGGACATTCACCCCTGAACTCATTATTGTCGCCCACAGAATATACATCCAGCTGTCTCAAGGCACTTAATATAGTCTCCCCACCCCCTTCTTAGACAAGACACGAACCTACTGAAAAATGTGCAGCGACGGGTTGCTAAGCCATCACTGAACTCATTCTAGGGTCATAGAAAAACCGGCAACGTTCCACCAGCCTATTCTTGCTTAGCTACAGGAGAACGAGAGGAAACCAAATATCCGTTTACAAAATCTTTGAAAACTTGGTCAACCCATCCAAGGCAATTCTGTCTCAGAAATCTCGTCATCTACAGTTAAATAATCCTCACGGGCTCGCACACCAAGGAACAAACACTGAAACCCACTCACACTTCTATTCACTGAGGGTCTCCTGACTACTGTGACCACAGCCGACTCGTTAAACACACCTAAGAAGTGGTTGGACGAATGTGTATGGACATTAGAATTCCGTCCGCCGTCAAAAGCCAGGGTTAACTACATTTTTCCCAGCGCCTCATGTTTCGCACCCATCATTATTGTTGTCGCATATAACACTATCATCAGTTCACCTAACCTATCAGCGCATCTTATTGTAATTATTTATATCCACACCTTTGGCTTTTCTTTCTTCAGTCTTTCTTCCTCTCTTTTTTCTTTTTTTACTCCCCTCCGTTTTTCTTTTTTATTAGTTAACTGCCTGCCCAGTAACGTGACAGACACTGGTTTTTGCAAACTTACCATTCTGAAACACACATATCTATTTTAAAGCGGCATCATCCCGCAAACCAACTGGAGGGTATAGTGCAGTCTAGCAGCTGACACTCCCACACTGGATACTGCAAAGAAGCAGGACCTTGCATCAAAATCAAGACTCGGGCTCAAATAATTCAACTGGTTTAAACTAACTAGTCAAAAGGATATTGGATACTGGAAGTCATCTGCAGTGCCATGCAATTTCTCCATATTCTGGAAGAGGTGGATACCTTCACATATCTGGGGAGCATCATCGATGAAAAAGGAGGGTCTGATGCAGATGTAAAGACAAGGGTTGGCAAGGCAAGGGCAGCATTCCTGCAGTTGAAAAACATCTGGAACTCAAAACAAATATCAACTAACCTCAAAGTCAGACTCTTCAATTCGAACGTGAAGACAGTCCTGCTGTATGGAGCTGAAACCTGGAGAATTACTGCAAACATCATCAGACGGATACAGGTATTTATAAACAACTGCCTACGCAAGATACTGAATGTCCGTTGGCCGGAAACCATCAGCAACAACTTACTATGGGAGAGGACAAACCAACTTCCAGCCGAAGAGGAAATTAGGAAAAGACGGTGGAAATGGATAGGACATACACTACGCAAACCATCAGACTGCATCACAAGACAAGCATTGACATGGAATCCTGCTGGGAAACGGAAAAGAGGAAGGCCAAAGAACACGCTGCGTCGAGAATTGGAAGCAGACATTAAAAGGATGAGCAGCAACTGGAAACAACTGGAAAGGATTGCTCAGGACAGAGTTAAATGGAGAACACTGGTGAGCGGCCTATGCTCCTCAGCGAGGAGTAACGGGCAGTAAGTAAGTAAGTAAGTAAGTAAGTGTGCTGTTTGAACTGTGGTGCTGCATGCTGGGCTTAATAGGTGTTATTCACATGCATTCTGTCAGTAACTGGAGGAAGCGATTTTAGAACCAGAGGTGAACAGCCAGTAATGAAAAATGGGGACAAAACAACCATAAGCAAAAGTCCAGTAAGATTATCTAGAATCACTCACATACAAAATCTAAATAGGCGCTCGAGTGCGTCGTATAAGTTTAACAGTGCGCCACCGCGTCTATCTCTACTTTCCAATGTTGGTCGACTATTGGTACCATAGATCACTTGTCCCTTTTGGCTCAATTCGGTTCCGTTCGTTGCAGCAAGAATATTTCACATTATTGGCTCTTCTGTGTAGCAAATCGAGACAAAATAAAACTAAGAGTATATCGCAATCCATTGATTATTTTATTTTACTAAAATCTACTGTCAACCAATAAGCTGCTGATATTTGTAATTGCACAAATATGCATGTATTACGACGAACAATCAAGTTGCAACTGTTTTGAACAACTAAATCGTACACAGCCACTCAAGGGCTGCTGGGAAAATAGTATTCTGACTCTAGAAATCTGGTCGTGTAACATAGGTCGAGTCAACTTCAACACAATCATCTCAGGGACAACCAGTTCTTGCCAGCCACTAGCTAGATTGAGGACCAGTCTTCCTCTGTTGTTGCCACATTTAGTAAAACTAGGACGACAACTCTTACTTCCTCAAAATACCGCTAGTGGTGTCTTCAAGGATTCAGTGATAGAACCGTTATCATTTATTATGTATGTTAATGACATATGCTACTGTTTTCAAGAGGGTGGAACCTTTATGTTTGCAAACGACCTGAAAGCTGTTCATACATTCTGCCAAGATGAAGGTTAAAATGTTGGTGGCATAATAGAGATCTCAATAAATTAAGTGAATAGTGTAATACATTGTTTTTCCCCTTAACACACAAAAGTCAGGGTACCTGTATTTCAAAAAATGTAGCCTGGAGATCAACCTACACCTTAACAAACATGAATTTCATCAACTGAACCTGTCATTTACCGAGCAAGCCTTATTAAAAGTTCTTGAAGCCCACAGATTTATCGGTTTTATTTATCATAATTATCCTCTTATCTAATCTGGCATGCTCTCATGTACAAATTGTTACTTGAGAATAAATTATTATTATTATTATCTATAGCTATTCTTTATAAAGCCTGCGTTAGACCTCTGCTTGAGTACTGCCTCGTTATATGCAGTTGCATGCATTCACTAGATCGGTAGAAAATAGAGACGATTCAACAGAATTTTACCGGACCACTAACTCCTGCCCAACCCAATAATCCTAGATGCTGTGTTTGGGAATTAAACTTTATGGGTCAGAAGGGTTAAACGTAACCTTGCAATGCTCCATAAAACCATTCATAACGAAACTATGACAGGTCGCAATGCTTTAACATATGCTCAAAAACTCAAGTATGATTTGCGGAACCAAAATTCTCTGGTAAGAGTACCGAAAGCTTGGAGCGAACTGAAGTTCTCTTTCTTTGTTGCACGTTATGGCAGCTTCTGGAACCGGTTACCAAAAAGCATATAACAATCTAGCCTCCTATCAGTTTGGATTCTCAATAAACCTGTACTTAGACAATCCGGTATTTGCAACTTACTTAACACGACTTATGTAGAATGGATTACACCTTTTAAATGGTCTTCTGAAATCTAGTCTATTTAATCGGATTTTCAAAAAATATCTGCCTACAGAATTCTGCAGTTCCTAAGATCTTTTTTGACCATTCACCTATAGGCAATAGAACGTTTTCTTTCCTGACAGATAGCGCTCTAGAGTCTCGCAATCCCCATATATTTCTTATAAGTTAAACCGCTTGCCTTTCCCTATATTGCACTTCCTTGAGCTATTTATCCTGAAGTAGATCTAAAATCCATCATAGTTACTTCCGGGATTAGTCAGTGCTTCACTTAATGCAACAGGTACACCTTAGGTTCCACTGCAAACAGATATACTTAATTGATCATTTGTGTCCTCCTGACCTGCTGCTTGTTTTTTTGCTTTATCTTTTTAGTTCCCAACTGCCGTGTCACGTTGAAATTATCACACGGAATCTACGCTGGAAAGGGAAGAACGTCTATGTGGCCTATTCATGATACCTAAATGTGGTACTTCGGATCTTCATCGTACTCCTACGTGATGCTATCTACAAAAGGTCATGTTCGTACGTGACGCCACAATTGATTATTTCAAACAACCTTCTAGTGTCGAAATCTTCCTAGTTTCACGTTTATAACACTCCTCTGCTTCAACTGATTGAACATATTAATAAGTGTTCCCTGCTCATGCATCCCTGAACACCAAGGATTACAAAGTAACTCCCGGCTGATGGTTGGCGGTTTTCTTGCTTACGTTTAATCTCCTTTCATAAGAATCTAGTGTTCTGTAAATGATATTCCTGTTCATGCACTTATTTCTGTAAAACATTATGTTCTATTGTGTAAGAGTTAGCTTTCCTGTATCATTATGATCTTACCTGCAGTCTGGCGTCAATTCTGTACTACACGTCAAAGTATGATAATCAGCACAAAACAATAGCATGGGGCCTGGTTGAAAGCTGTCAACCAATATATATCACGCCAGTGATCTCACGAGTAATGGAAAAGACAATCAAAGATCAAACAACTGACTATCCGATAATCGAAAACTTGATTAGTGTCTCTTAGCATAGCTTTTTTAAGAGGAGATCACATGCCACATGTCTCATTGATCTCTTTAACGAAGTCACTCGAATTCGTTATCGGAAGAATTTAGTGCTAATAATATATTTCGACATAAAACAGCCTTCGACTGGGTGCCACATAATCTACTAATCTGCAAATTTCAGTCCATGGGAATCACTAATCATTTCATAGGGTGGTTCAAATCATTTCTCACAAACCAATATCAGATGGCGAAAGTTGGCACTGTAACGTCAATACCATGACCTACAACTGGCGGAGTTGTGCAAGTTAGTGTCCTGGCGCCTTTACTATTCATTATATATTAATAGCATATGTAGGTGCTTCATAGATGGAAAGCCGTACCTGTATGCTGACTACTTAAAAGCAGTCTGTAAAACTGAAAAACAGGACTTAGCACACTGCATTGAAAATACTTAGGACGAGCTAAACAACCTGGATAAGTGGTGCTCAGATTGATGTCTTGAATTAAATACTGAGCATTAAGGATGGATAGGCATAGGGGACCCAAAACTTGAGGTGTAACTTGTACTTAGTAACCATACGCTTCCTAAACTTAGTTCTGTAATCGACTTAGGCATACAATATTGTCACAGCAACAACTTCTCTGAGCATATTTCTGCCGGAACCTACAAATCACGACGACCCTTAGGCTTATACCAAAATGAGTGAAGACTCACTCTTTACAAAATATGTGTGAGACATATTCTTGAGTACTGTTCTTTCCTATTTAGCAATCTACGAACAAGTGACAGACTAACAGCGGAGAGTGTGCAACGCCACTTAACACGGCAAGTTACTTAAAACATTTGTAAAAGTGACTACAAAACTAGGTGTCATATGCTGGAACTCGAACCACTAAGGAGAGGAAGACTAAGAAAAAACTTAATCCTCTTCTATAAACTTCTACACAATACAACTCCTACCTCAACTAATGTTGTATACCGTACCTAAATTCGTGACCATTATCTGAGAAACAAACCCTCTCAAGTTGAAATTTAAAAACACAAAACAAAAGCTCGCGCATACTTTTATTTGGTTAGGTATGGTCAAATATAGAACGAACTACTAGCAGAAGTACGCATGGCAGTCACTCTCACAGTATTTTTCAAACTACTTAATATAGCTCTTAAAGATATTAGTTTCCTGGCTGGTGAAGCCACCTATTTAAACACACCGAAAACAATTGGACCCCTTAATATCTGAAAATAACTGAATATCAAAAACAACGCAATGACGTTTCTGAATAAAAGATATCCATGGACCATTGCACCTGCACACTTCACCTGCTGGAAACAAAACGACTTATAATCAGTCAAATCGTGTTTCGGATCATCTTTACACTTGTACATTGCACGCGAAAAGAATTTTCCATTTTTTCATATTTATATTCCATGCAGACATATTTCCTCGATTTAGCGAATATGGCGCAAACCAAATTACCCAGTGATGGATGTCCGCCGAACGTAGTATCGTATTACTTAGGTGCATCAGTGACTAGAACCTAGAGTGAGTTCACAAGTTTTAATCTCCACTTTCAGTCAGTCTTCTATTTACTGCTGTATCATCCACATATACGCAGATGATCTCAAAATTGTGTACTCATTCCCGCCTCACGAATTTTGCATACACATTCAGTGGCGTCATTGCTGAGCTCAACAAGGTCGCAGTATGGTGTTCAAAACGGAAGTTAGATCTTAATGCTTCTAAGTGTGGTTGGATATGTTTTGGGGATATGTGCCTCAATTTTGATCTCTCCATAAATGGTAGTAAGTTGTCTAGGCTTCAGTCAGTAGTTGATGTAGGACAAAGGTACACTTATAGTCTGTCTTTTACAGAACAGGTCAATATGCGGGCATCTAAGTCACATCGACTACTAGGTTGTATACTGCGTAACTTTTACAGCAATGATTCTCGTATTCTGCTATATAAAGTTCGTGTCAGACACTTGCTAGAATACTGCACCTTTATTCTCAGTAATGTTTCAATTAAGGATAAACTCAGACTGGAGTCTGTACAACGTCGCTTTACTCTTCATATTCTTGAGGCTGATCGTACTCTAGACTATAAAACTAGATGCACCAAGTTAGGACTAGATACTTTATAAAGGCGACGACTAAAATTAAACCTAATCTTCTTTTATAAAATATTGAACAAATTAGCGTTCTCATTGCCCAATACAATTCAGCTCGAGGAAGCTTTTTGCTATAACCTACGTAATTCAGCCTCGAAAATAAAAATGTCTCATTTTAAATCTGTTCTTTATATAAATAATTTTACAAATAAATTTTCGACAATCTGGAACAATTAGCCTCAAGCCATTCGGAGAACAGATTGACTTTCTTTGTTTGCACGACGTTGTAAACACGTCTCTTCTGATATCTCATTCAACCTGTTCACACTAGTTGCTGTTTCCTACCCCACTAGCGAAATAATAGGGACTCTGAACGTGTGAGCACCACTCACCTGTCTTGGTCATATGCTAGTGTTCTTCCCTTTTAATCAGCCTATGAGCATATATGGTATGTCGAAAGCATAAATACTAACCCTGCCGATTAGATTTGTTAACCCCGGAATACTAGTGCTGTTGTTTTGTGTTCTCTCTTCTTTTGTCTTTCCCCTAGTTGTAGAAGATTATGTGTAAGACAAGTATGGAACTTACTGGCACAAAACTATTGCCTTCACCTCAACACCCAAGTTCAAAATACTCATGGTTCTATCCTGCGTTTGGACATGCTCAGTGATCCATTCTGCTAACCCTTAGCCGTTTTTTGGAATGGTAACGCGTTGGTCAAGGAGCACGCGGTTCTTCACCATATATGCACCATGCTAAAATACGTATATTTAGTGTCCTAGTACTGTAAACTTTGTTGTAGTTGGTTTAGTTCTCAATTCGTACCTTTATATGTTATAAAAGTCCTGACAGTAACACTTCGTCGAAATATTTGTATGTATGCAAACTCAGATCATTTTGACCATGCCTGTTAACTGGCATGCTGTCATGTACACAATGAAACTTGACAATAAAAGCTGTTTGTTTATTTATTATTATTAAAAATCACTACTCAAATAACTTGCCGTTCTTCTAACCTACTAGCAATATGCTAGTTTCTGGTAAGCAGTCGTTTAGCCACCAGACACTATACTCCTTTCCACCTTCAATACTAATTCATACTTCTAATAGGTCCCAGTCGTAACACTTAGGTGTCTAGTTTTTAGTTTGTAGCTTTAGTGGCCTGTGTAACCTGTAATAAAAAGCCCGCTTAGATAAGGTTGACCAGAACAGAACTCATGTCGTTGAGTATCGTGGATGACAACATAACTTCCATCGAACGTGTAAATTTACGAGCACTACCTAACTATTATGAAGTTCTACTGCAAGTTAAACCAGACCTAAACACTACAGATTATGATGCTGATACCTAGTAAGTTAAGACTAATAAAAATTGCACACATACTTAACTATTTATTGCATCTAGTGCCACACTGTGGACTAACTTAATAATCACCAAGTTCTCTTCCTAACTATTATAACCTCGGTGAAATTAAACTTTGCCGACGAACTACCAATGACCTTGAGGTACCTTTTAACCAATCAGAATGAACTGGTAGATAAAATCATTATTATGAAAAACGATGAAATTTAAAAATTGCTCATAATACTCTGTTTTTACATGAGTTATGAACTTTTGAAAGTTAGAGACGGGTCCATTGAGTTTAAATTCAGGATATAGGCGATATAGAAACTCACCCATATGGCTCCATATTGTGTTGTTTCTAGAACCTTTATAAGGTCTAAGAAACTCCTTCAAACGTGACCAGAATCCCTCGATATTTTGTGTGTGAACACCAGTACTTGGGTCCACATAACGTATTTCGTGAACTACGACATGGTGAACATATCCAAGCCTACGAAGAGGCCGATAAGCTCTCCAGTCGTCAGTGTAAATAGTGGATCCTGGTTAAACGTACATTCGGATTATTGACATCAGGGTTCTAGCAGTTTGATTTGGAACATACTGGAAATGTCCGTTCCCTAATGTTCTGTCGTAAGTACCAAGAACCTGCCAGTAAGATTAAAGCAATTATTACTCACCCATTAGGTTGTTAAAGATCTTCCTCTATTATATTTTCTCTTTCTAATGGCTGTTTCATCTATTTCGACAATTCTTCCTACGTCTCCAAGAGATATATTTAAACGTAACATCATTTCTGAGCATATATCCCTACAGTGCTGATATCAGTGAACAGCTAATACTTCACTTACATTTATAAGAGACGATGCCAGCGTAACAGGCAACTGTATAACCCATAATGCAACTAACATGCAGGTTTGCCGAAGTGTAAGTCTAGACTAGCTAAAGTAACTGTCTGTTATTATTGATATCTTTCGCCAGCAACCATTACAACGAAAGATGACTCATCTAGACTATCTGTGAATTGCACTTGAGCCATATTGAGCCCACAATCACAAATCAACTCCCTACGAAGTAATCCGAGAACTTGCTGATTAGTAATAATGTCTTAAAAGAAAATTCCAACCAGCCAATCTAAGGTAAGCATTTTTAACTGGAATAAGAGCTCGACCTTGAAGCAATTACCTTTATTCTCATTGGTCCTCTCAAATTCGTTGGCAAAGTTTAGTTTCCCAGCAACCTCTCAAAATCAATTACCTATGAAACCCCACTCGGAAACCCAGTCTGAACACTACTATTCCAGATTTCAATTTTTCCGTCACAAGGTCGATTCAAAATCCGGTTTGTAACGGACGCTACGTAAATACAAATTTAAAACAACATTTATTATCCCAATATCTTCAAATATCACAGTACAATCAGCCTGTGCAACAATTAAACATTATGACTGTCATATATATTTGTTGATCATGCCTGTAGAAATGGCTTGCTCTTGGTATCAGGAAATAAATTTAAATTATTAATATTATTCTGAAATTTAGTACGGAATTCACGCCAGTTTATAGGCATGGTCATCATGATACAGAAAGGCTAACTCTTGCACAATGGAACACAAAGTTTTACGGAAATGAGTTCTTGACTAATAGTACCATTTACAGGACACTAGATTCATATGCAGGAAGTTTAACTGTAAACAAGAAAACCGTTAACCAACAGCTGGACGATACTTTTTATTCTTGAGTGTTCAGGGATGCATTAATAGAGAACACTTATTAATATATGTAATCAATTCAGGAAAAGGAGTGTCGAAAACGCGACACAAGGATGATTTAGATACTACGCGGTTGTTTGAAATAGTCAATCGTGGCGTCAAGTACGAACATGACTTTGTGTGGGACAGCACCTTGCAGGTGGACGATGAAGATCGGTGGTACCACATTAAGTTATCATGAGTAGATCACGAAGATGCACTTTCCTTTTCAGCGTGGATTCTGGGTGATATTTTCAACGTGACACAATAGTTGGGAACTGAAAAGATAAAGACAAGGAACAAGCAACAGGGCGATAGGACACACAACCAATTATTATTATTATTATTAATACATCCAATCCACTAAGCGGAAGATCCATTTAACCTGGTTGTCTGTTGCACACGGCCTGATATTAGTGTCCACAGCCACCAAAATAGTTATCGCTAGGATCCCAGCGTCGTCGTGTCAAAGCACTGTCAAGGTGCGGCGTAAAGTTCACTAAGCACTATTTTCTTCCACCTACTTACTCTGTATTCTTCTTTCATTCGTTGACTCACTCTATACATCTATCATTTTAGAAACTAAGACTACCATTTAGTTTCATGAGCTATAGTGTTCTTTAGAGAATGGGGGAGCCAAAATGTTAATTCATGCCGATAACGCTGGTGACATTGGCAGCAGACTACGAGTACCTAGCCCCTTGGATGAATACACCCTAAAGTTACTCTTGGGGTCGGCGCATAGGTGTTATACGAACAGGCTGGAGGAACCCGCTCCTACTGGGACCGAGTTAGCCACCACTAGTACATCCACGAGGCCAGGTTAATACATTTTAACACAACACTAAAGGACGGAGGGCAAAACAGCCCCACTTCACACCAACACAGCGAGGAAGTAAGTATCATGGGTCAACCCAGATAAGTTCAATAGGGAGGAACTGTGGTCGTCTTACGATAACTCTATGGTCAGCACAATACTTATCAGTAAAAGTGATCCAGGCATCAGGTGTAGCTTCTGTAACAAATGGATACGCTGCGACTATGACACGACAATACCTGGGGAGTACCATAATTTCATAATGGACAGCTCTTGCTAGTGGTTTTAGCATGCATGCTCCGCTTACATGCCAAACTCGCACCGAGTGCCGACTACTATAGACACTAGACTGACACCTGAGACCTATAAGCACCTCAGAGCTAGTGAGTGTAAGCACACGGGAAGAGACCGATCCACACAACCACGAAAAATGATTCCGTCTGAAAGCGAAGCACCTTGACAAGGAATAACTAAAACCGTATGCCTAACAGCACAGCTTGTAGAGTTGAGAGAGTAAAGCCCCCCTAGTAGAGCCTTAAGAAAGACTGAGGGGCACAATAACTTTTACTAGAGAAAGTCCTAGTAACAACGAAGTCCTTCCTTTAAGCATCTGTGCAACATAGACTTCAGTCTATGACCAATCATTGGCGTCCAACGAAATCCAAGGGGAGGTACCGTTTCCTATCATGGCACTAACTGGGCCCACAGATAACAAAATCTGGAGACGCGATATGTTGATCCTTTTTAATGTCCCGCCACACACCAGTAGCCCAATGGGAAACGGTGATCATTCCGATAAGCAACAACGGCAAGAATACTGTTAACTTTCAAGGCTGGAATCTGTTCCTGTGAGACTCTGAAGGCTCTACGTGAGAAGCAACACTGCATCTACCTGCCCCCTTTAACTTACCCGAAGCGGCGGAGATGACAGCGATTACCTCCCAGATCTCATCCATCATGAGAAATACTAAAATTAAAGTTAGGCAGGAGAAAACCTGGGTTGAGCGGAAGTTAAAGAAAAGAAAACTCTCATGGTAGTCTATGAAGTTCCTGGGTTTCTTGACGGTTCCCAGATAAGCAGTGAGTATAGATTCCATCACCATGGACGAATATCCACGTGTGTGTTGGCTGGTGCTCTTATCCAAGTTTAAAATACTCTCGGCCTTATCTCGTATCTGGATGTTATCTATAATCCATTATGTTTGTTCCCAACCGTTTCCTAGAATCACAGCGCCAGGACCGAAAAGTGCGCGGTTGTTTGTTAGCACTATGATGCAAAACATGCCCCTAGTACCTTGGTTCTGTAAACTATGTTGACGTTGGGATTGTTTTTAATTAGTATCTTTATATAGTGTGGATTCCATGGGAGTGAAAGTTTATTAAAGCTCTTGTATGTGGATAAACCCATATCATCCTGATTGTTATATCGGGAGACCAAAATAGAGTAATGAACTCTCAAGACTGTATTTCAGAATGCTAATTCAATTATCTTAACTGTTGGTAATGCAAACATTCCATTTCTCCCATTGTTACATTCCTCCTACCCTATCCTTCTGTTCAGTATATTTGCTGTTAGTATATTACCCTACATTATGAACTGCGCCTAATTGGTTGTGTACAAGTTACTCCTATTCACTACCACATTATCCTTTGCTTTGTATTAATGTAAAATTTCCAATTGGTCCTGTGTATAGTCTGATTCTATGTATATGTAAAGGAACGTTTGAAATACAATATGACTTCTGTCTGGTTGGCTCATTCGTCATGTTCTTCACTCCAGCTTGGGAATTGTTAGTTACAGCGTCAGACGTGTACGGGCACTGACTAGTAGTTATCAAGGTCACACAATATAATTTGATGTACGATTGTAATTGGGCTGAATATATTTTAAATATAACAATTGGCAACAGGGCAGACCATATCAAAACTAAAACATTTTGATAACGAGGCCGACCATATCAAAATATAACATTTTAGCGACAGGGTGGTCGTATTAAAAACATAGTAAATCAGTGTAGTGTAAAGAAGAATCAAGCCTACGTATTTTAAGGTGGAGCGACTTCCGCAATTGGACCAAAATAAAATAAGCTCAGTTGATTGGCCAGTTGGTAAATCAATGCGGCATCAGTGACCTTGCAAACAATTAGTTGTTGGCTTGATCATTTTCACGTAGAGCTGTACCGCGTGTAAATGGAAAAAATTAGTATGTCTATTAAGTTTGAGCAGACTGAGTCATTGTTTTGGCAACGCCAGAGAGTTTTTAGTTGCTGAAGCTCGAATGTTCGGATTAGTGATATCAAAATATTTTAGTTCAGTCCAGAAATGTTCAGAATTAAATAATGATGCCTCTCCAAATAATCTACAGAACGAATTGGGAGTATCTGCCTCCATCATCGAAGAAGTAAAAAAAAATGACAGGGTGTAAAGACCAAAGCTTCCGACAACATTCGAGAGCTGATGTCGTTTCTCTATAGGGCCAGCTGGTTCTCGAATTCACACGAATTTACACCATGATATTCAACAACACAATTTACTGGTGCGAAATGTGGTGTTATATTTAACAATAAACACAAATTTGGCACACATACCTCAACAGTTCCTCTCGTCTACACGGCCGAAAGGATTCAAGCAAATTGTACAAATAGGTAGTAAAGAGACATCAAATACGTCGCTTGCTCACGAAGAAGTATTCTTGACAAATAGAAGAACCAAATTGTATCTGCGACCAACCAACTGAGTCAAATCACCCAGGTATGGATAGGGAAAATATCGACAAGATATGTCTTACAACAAAACCCTAAAACTCTGCGAAACGAAGCTAGAAACATCAATAGTAAATAACGTATGCCAACAAAGCACATATAAGAACCTGATTGTGAAGAAAAATTCAATATCTATTATAAAGTTGGAGCAAACAAAAAGAAACAAGACTTGTTATACAGAAAGAGCACAGTAAAGTGATACCGAACACAAGTTACAGTGACTTACTTGTTACAGTGAAATGAGGGTATTTTTATACACTCAAAGTTGATTTTCCACCGCCGTCCGAAACCCCTCCACATAACATAGAAAACGCCTTCAAGTCTCTGTCATGGCTCACCCCGTCAACCTGTATGAGAACTGAGTATGACCTAGAATTACACCAGTACGTCTAGCCATACTCCACTGTTACCCTAAATCTGTCAGAGCCTTCATGGAGACAAAGCTTACGAATACCTCTCCTAACAATACCAGCATGCCTTGATGATGTTCGAAAAGGCCATAAGCAGAACTCTACCATGGAAGGAAAGCACACCATGTTTCCATTATGCTTACACAAATTATCGGGCCACATAGCTCAAGGACTGGGAGAACCTGCCCATAGACCAACATTGGCACAGTCAAAAGTGGCGTCAATTAAGCAACATTAAGATGCATCCCAGTCATGAAAAACAAACCAACTGAAACGGGCTCGCGGTTACGGGAAGAGACCGTACAATTTAAAGTAATAAGAAAAGGTTGGCCAAAAGAAGGACCTTCGACCGTCATTCTTACGTATGTCTAGGGAATAGCTTCGAATCGCCTTCCAGAAATGATAAGAGAAAGCCTAAAGTATACCTGGCTACAAAATCTTAGGGGGACCCAAAACAACTGTGCAGGTTTATGGCCCTGGAGTTGACTACCAACCCAGACATTCTAGCTATCACGGGTTCTTAGGAGGAGCCTCTCACCAACGCCGAGGCAGCCAAAGTTATCAGCATCTACTTCGACAGACAACGTAACTGTCCTTCTGCAGAGACTACCAATTCGGCGATCATATCTCCAACAACGGGAATTGGGCATATCGAGATTAGACCTGGGTTAGTCTTGAGTAAACTAGGGGAGTTAAAGCCCGATAAATCGCCTGGCTATAATAACGTTAGGCTGGTAGTGTAAAATCAGTGCTCCGAAGCACTGAGTCACCTGTTCAGTAATTACTCACAATACGCATTACAAACGAAAATGTTGCCGGAAGTACAGAAGCGGGAAACTGAAGCTCCAACCTGTAAGGGAGGAAGCAGAAGGGACCTCGCTTGCAATGGGCTGGTTACAGTGCTTTCAATGCTACAAAAACTTGATATTAATTACCAACCTCATCCCCTATCCATTCTACATTAATCCTTTAAGCCCTAGTTAAGAACCATACTACCCTGGACTGAATGAAGGAAAGGCGACTAATGCAAATTAAGAAAGATAACAGAAGGAAGGTTAAATGAAAACAAATAGAGGAAAAAGGAAAGAAAGAATTTTAAAAAAGATAGGAGCGACAGAATGAAATAAAAAGAAAAGGAACTAGCTGAAACTGTCAGGTCTAAGCGGCCCTTGTAGCTAGCTAGTTGTCAGCAGAAACCAACGATCTGAAAGGAAACCAAGACATAAAGGATGTGGGCACAGAGAAATCAATCGGTCTACAATGGCTTGTTATATAAGTATCGGATAATAATAATTGATTAGTAGACACTTGTCGCTTTAAAGTTTGTTTTTTCTCACAGATGTCTGACGGCTTGAAATATATCACAGGTTGGTGAGTGCTGTTCGGTAAACGTTAGTCGCTGCATTTATAAATTTGCTCGTTCAATAAAGCTTTGAATGTAATCCTCGAATCTTATGACATTTGTGACTTTGTATCACAAGTTGGACTGCATTGGATGTTAACCGTGCCTAATATAAATAGCAAGTCTTGTTTACTAATGAACATAGACGTCTTATATGGCTTAAGACGAGCACTTAAGCGCTTAAAGATGAGTCTTCGCATAATTCCTTAAGGAATACCAAATAACGACCTCTTAGATTAACTACTTATCTACTGCAGTTACCTCTGCAACATTAAGAATAATATGCTTTTCACATTCTGCACGAACAGTCTATGTTTCTGTTGCAGGGTGAATCCGATGCTACATGATAGAGGTGTGATACATACGCCACATAATTACTAAGTGGGAAATGGATTCTAAGAAACTTATTGGTACTAGTTTACTTATGGAAGAGGGGAATATGTTGCAGGTCATAATAATACAAGCGTAGACGGATAATACATACTAGAAACCGCCTGTAAAGACAACTCTACATGAATGTAGACAAATCCACTTAAAATGCATTTACAGAAATTGATAGCGCTTCTCTACGTAGGTCAGCTCATTTTGATATATAGTATGTATTCGATTATTAATTTACTGGTCGAGACCTACTAATAAAGCTAACAGCCCACACGTCTATGTATAAAAGCCAACGGATAAAGATAAATAAACAATTAGGCAGATGTCATTAAAACCTAGGCCTGAGGCTTAATTTGGAATGAGGCATATGAAGATTATTCATGTCCTAGCTGACATTCATATTGGCGATGTGAATGTGGCCTTACATTGTCGCCAACAATCGCTATAAGATGCATTGTTCAAGCTAAATCTACAAACGATAATGAATAGGGGCTAAAATTTTTCATTATATTACGATAACGAAACTTCTTCTATCTAGATTTACTGATGTTCGGATGGCTCTTTGTCTGTGGATTAGTTGTGTTGTAATCCTGATAATCACTAAAAAGTTATTTCTGTGCAAAACGTTTCTTCCTGCGATATATATACAGTCAGGTACACGTTTTCCAGCTAAAGATGCGGGGGATTACGTACACAACGGAACTTATCAAAAATTTTTATAATTTAACATGATTGTATTATTTCACGGAAATTAACATCATGGTTTTCCCTAGCAATGTTCAAAATACTAACTAAGCTACCCGTATTATTGAATAAACTGTTTAAAATCAAGAACCCATAGTGATATGGTACGAAAATAAATATGACCCCGCTTTGGTATTATAGGCATATGAGAAAGAAATAGGAAGTTGATTCAGTCAGTTACAACGTAGAACTCGGTACATTTCACATAAGTTCAAGTTACTATGCCGCAATCAGCAGATAGAGATTAAATTGTCGGATCAAATTGCAGGAAAGTGGAGGTAGTAACAAAGTTAGTTTTAATGGTGAGAGTTGGAGATCGAAGATAAGATTTGAGAAAATATAATTCAGGGAAAAAAGATGGAAAAGAAAATTATAATGAATTCAAAAGCCTAGATTTTGGAGGAAGACAAAGAGTGAATGCAACTGCGCCATTCCGAACAATTTTGAGCCATCTCACCCAAAGTCTCTAGGCACTGGTTACGATCATCACCCCAATAAGGTAGTTTACACCAATTGACATGACTCAGTCCAATTGTCAGTAACTTCATGGACTGGTGCTATGTTTTGGTTTGGTCACCTCTAGCTTTTTTCCAGCCTGCACCTGCTTCTACACCAGAAAGCATTGCTCGTCGAGGCAGGTTGTGGTTGGGAATACGTAACGCATGTCCTAACCACCTCAGCTGATGAAAATTTATTACTTCATCAATAGATTTACCGTACTTACCTAGTACTTTATTCCTAACCCACGTATTGCTTAATCGGTGGTCTCAGCAAACACGAGCAATGCTTCGAAGACATCTATGATCGAATACCAGGAGCCTACGAATATCCCCTATCCTCAATGACCATGTCTCACATCCATAAAGTATAACGGATCGAACTGCTGCTTAGTAAACGTGTCCTTTGGTCAGTAGATGGATGTCTGGCCCTCACCACAAGCGACACAAATTGGCAAAAGCCAATCGAGCCTTCTGTATACGTGCCAAGATTTCATCGGACACCAAACCATCAGGGCTGATGAGACTCCCAAGATAAGTGAAGCGGTTAACACATTCAACTTCTTCGCTCTCTACCACTAGTTTCGGTACCGAAGCAAGCCAATCCTGAAGCAACATTTTGCATTTGGATAGGGAGAATCGCATTCCAAACATGCTTATATTGATGCTTAAGGCGGTCAAAAGTTTGTGCATTTTGTCAACATCTCCACCCAATAGAACTATATCATCTACATATTCTAAGTCAACAAGTTTATTTCCTGAAAGAAAGTCAGCCCCGGAGAAGTTAGACGATGAAAATGTTAACTATGGAAACATGTCGATGATAAAACTAAATATAAATGAAGAAAGTGGACAACCTTGGCGAACACCACATGAAGTAATAACTTCTGACGACAGTCCGCCATCATCTCTGACTCGACTAGTAGTTTACTCGAGTAGACAGCTCGTTTGAGGTTAATTTACTTCTCTGGTACGCCTTTTAATGACAGACATTGCCACATAACCTTACGATCTAAGAGTCAAACGCCGCCTTAAGGCCAAGGAATACAGCTATTGTTGGGCGTCTAAAAGTGTGCCTATGTTCCAAAACCTGCCGAAGTGTGAATATTTAGTCTATACAGCCACGTCCAGGTCTGAAACCACCTTGGTTCTCTCTAGTTTGCTCTTCACGAGCTTTAGTTAGGCGTCGAAATATTATTGAAACTAATATTTTTGACACTACATTCGTTAAGCCGATTCCTCAGTAATTGTCACAAGAGGACTTCAGTCCTTTCTTATGGACCGGGACAGTTAGTGTTCGAGACCAATCAGATGGGATTATGTCCAGTTCCCAGGTTCTAGCCAAGATCTCAGTTAACCTTGCTGCTAAAACTGGACTACCATCCATAAATATCTCAGGGGTTAATCCATCAGGTCCCGCTGCTCTCGCTCTCTTTACACTCCCTATAGCCTTCGCAACTTTGCTAAGACTTGGGGGACTGTTATCAATGTGCCGTTCAGATTGCTTGGGGGTGGTGAGTAACTGAGACGAGGCCGAGAGCCGGTTGAACTGTTCCCTAAAGTGTTCTGCCCATCGGTCCAACCTTCTGGATTGACAGTTAATAATGGTCTCACCTTTTTCCGAGGTAGTTTCACTTACAACCAGATTTCTGATATTCGTTTCTTTGATAAATCTGAACAGTTGTCTACCATTTCCTGTTGCCGTTGCCCCTTCCATCTCTTTAGCTTTAGTCAACCACCACTGCTCACGATCATTACGTAAGCTTTTAACCAGCTTGTGTTGAAGTTGCCTTCGCTCCTCATCTTGTTCAGAGTCAGACAGGATGTGTTACCGACTACCTATCAGACCAGCAGATGCAGCTGAAATCCACTGATTTCTCTTAACTTTTTGGTTTAGTTCACTAGTAGATATTACTACTGTTTTGTCAGCTTTTTGTATATCATTCCAGGTTGACTCGGGGTCAGTATCACTTACACAGTTGACTAGTTGGTTTTCTAGTTGTTCCCAAAATGTATTCTTGACATTTTAGCATTAAGTTGAATTCTAAGGAGGATTCTTGCCGTGGATCATTCACATCAAGTGACACGCAAACCAATACGCGCTCGTACTAAAGTATGGTCTGAGTCTAAACATGTACTTTATAATGGGCGTCAGTCCTCTACCGGGCCTCTCTAACGATGACTGATGACAATTTGGCCTAATCGAGTCCATCGTTCTGTTGATCGTGGAGGTCACCATGTCAACCGACGTATTTTCTTATGCTTAAAGTTGGTGCCTGCGAGAAATAGATGGTTATCTGAGCATAGCTGTAACAGGTGGTCACCATTATCTGTTCGTTGAGCCGCCGCACCATAGGATCCACTTAAGTGATTTCGGTTTCGACTAGTCTACCTACTTGGGCATTAAAACCAGAGTTGTAGCTAAGGTGGCCTGTTGACCTGTTGGCATAAGGTTTGAAGATTACAATCCCCAATATGTAGTTTGGTGCAAGGTTTCAGGGGACCGGGAATAACATTTCGTAGATTTGAATCACTAGCCTCAAAGGCGTGAGGTGATAGGATTATGAGAAAAGGGTTAGTCGTGGGGCTCAGAGAGTTATTAGGACTAGAGTGTGGGGGGGAGTTAGATTTGATCTCAAACTAAAAATTTCATACGCCATTAGATGCATGAGGGCAGTTTTTACTTCTTCGCTGCCTGCACCAATGAAGGACATTATTTCTTGGGACACCCGAAAAGAGAACTGGGTTAGTGTTGGTCTCGGTGTTCTGGAATCACGATAGCAGAGCCCAGGAGGCAACTGCTATAGGCCGATCACGCACAACCTTCGTATGATAATCATAGAAAATATATATTGTTAGTGCTAGTCGTGTTCGCGTATGACAATTCAACCTGAAAAATTTATAGCAGTGCAATCTTTTGAAACATCAGGATTGAAACATAAAGCTTTAGCACCACAAGAGATTGATAAACACTACACTCTGATACGATAATTAGTTACAATGAGGTATGGTAACTGGAGAAACAGAGATTTGATGGTCTGCCCCAATCAATAATAAGCCCAAAAAAATCTCACACAGTGATTTGGTTGCAGATCCGACAAAAGCCACTGAGTTGCACTAATCATAGCATAATTTTTTCTAGTATGCAGATCTAATAATTTCTTTTCCTAGAACTAAACCATGCAGAAATTATTAGATGTTTGAAATCACAAGTGTCTGTAATATGTAGTCGAAACAACACATAACGCATTAATTTAGTGAACAGCTTTACTTTCTCCACTTCGTTAGCACTTCTGCTTCAAGGAATTTATTTACTTAATTGGACTTAAGAGCCTGAAATAATTTAGTTCGCTTCATAATAGCTTTTATAAACCTTTCTAGCAGTATGCAACTTTAAAAAACTCTGTCTAAAGTTCTACATTTCACTGACTAATACAGAATGCCTGGTTAGCACTTTACAGTCCTCCTTCATGGACTTTGATGACCATTTATTAGGATAGTTTGTTATATTTAAAGAGAACGCATTGCATAATTTTAATAGGATTTAGTTGTGTAATTATAATTGGCCTGGTTACTTTTAGCTCGCCTTCACTAAATTGTCAAGACGATTAGTCAGTCAGTCACAACCTAAAACCTGGGAAATACATACACTAGTTCAAGACGTCATGTCTCAGAGTAGTGGAGGTAGTGTCAGTACTTATAAAGTAAACCAGGAATCAGAGATAATAATTCCTGAAAACACAAATAAACAAAACAAAATTATGATAAATTCAGAAACTTGGAATTTGGTGAAGCACCAACTCCACTGAAAACGATTTTGAGCCATGTCACGTAATGTCTCTAACCACTGGTTGCGATTATCACATGATCCCGAAGGAGGTAGTCTGACTACCTACTAACATGGTTCAGCCCAATTGTCACTGATTTCATGGACTGGTATTGTGTTCCGATTCGACCATTTCCCGAATATTTACTGGTGCATAGATAATTATGTACCACTATGTGTTGGTAAAGCAAACCGCTGCTTTGATATCTAGATCTAATCACTAGTACAGGAACAGTAAACTTCGTTGTACAAGAATTTACTCTGTTTTCCACTTGCCTTGCCTTCTGAAATTACTTAGAGAGTAAATGTTGGCTATAGCTATCATGAAAATATAATGACTGATCATTGTAGAAGTCGTAAATAAGTGGATTAGGTTTTACAAAAACTAAAACTCAAATTACCGAATATTCTCGAACTAGAATTAGTTACCCGTTTGACTAAGATAGACCACTAGATTGTCTTTGTTAGTCATGGAGGTGGAAATCCCTTAACATTTTGAATGTGTCGACAGATGGAACTGCAACGACGTGTTACGGTATAGGACCCCACTCTTCGACTATAATTCTTTGAGAGAGTCTGTAGTCAACTAGCAGGTATTTAGTTTCAGTCTTATGGATTTTCTCGGGTGTTCCAGTAAATCATCCATGCTAGAAGGCCAAATATTATGTAGTTGTTATTGACCTCATAAAACAACCATTGAACAAAGAAAGTGCAAACATCAAAATAAGTAAGAATTAAGTAGGCATTCGGACCGATGAAACACCTGAACTAGTCTTGAAGACATTAATATGAACCAAATAGATGAGAGAATGAAGAATGACAACCAATATAGCTTAGACGCCACAAGCGTAAGCTTCTGATTGGTCGCTACATCAAGTGGCGGGAACCTGTTGTATTCTCCCAGCCATACCTTACCTGCAGGACTCAGCTGCGTTTCAAATAAACACTGACGTTGGTAGCTTCTGTTTTCTGTCTGATTTCTTTTTTTCATGATATACACACTATTGCGAGCTAAATGAATTGCTAACATTTTCAAAAGTTCAAGAAATTATTGAGTTATTTGCGGTCTTTTCTGTTTGTTCTTCATATAATCCCTATGGGATAGTTATGCTTTACTTAAAAGGTCACAGGTTCTGAATTCATTTAAAGTCTACTTAGGAACAGCCCCAAAATTGTTTTGGTTTTAGTGGTTGATAGAGTTGTCCTTTAACTACCAAATGCAGTAAACCAAAGCATTGGGCCACATTGGGCTTTTCGTATATAAACGCTGGGCCACCTACATCGACGTTGGCCCAGCTGTCTGAACGTAAAATTTGAGGTTGGACTAAACGTAAGGATTAGGCCAGAACATTGGGCAAAACGTCAGGAAGCCATGCGTGTGCCCCAATGTTTTACATGCTGTTTGGCCCAACCTTTTGGTTTATTGGGGACATTACTAAGGTTAATCATGTTTTTAGACCTTATTTTTTATGTCTGCTGTAATGACATTTACTAAAGAAAATAAAATACCAGTAAGACTTAAGTCTGTTATCTTACAACGAGATCGAACAGTGTCCAGATGTTTAGGTTAAGCATAATTATCCAGTTACCAATTAATAATATTATAATTTAAACATAGACTAATTTCGGAAAATGTTTTGTCGATGGCCTATACGGTGCAGTTCATGTCTTTGTAGAAGTATTCAAGTAGCTTTACACGTAACCATAACACGACATTGGTGGTGGTCGCATTTCAACATGTCACTCAATATACATTTTCAAACCACTTTAGAATCTATTTGCTCTTTAACTAGTATCAATAACCTATTTACAGTTACTGGTAAGGATAATTGACACTTGTACGCCTATAGTGATTAGTTTCGTAAAGTTAATTTTTGAGTGAGTGTGGATAATGTATGTAGCCTCCCAAGTGATGGTAATGCAAATCTAAGCTAATCTATCTTCAAAATAACAACTCAAGTTACTAGTAAGTCCTTAACTCATAAATCCTGGCTTAGCTTATTTAGTAACATCGACGGACGTGCCACGTTTTCCTGCACTGCCGTCATCTCAGTATTTCAGCGATAAAATCTGATTAGTGTTATTAGTGAGTGCTGTTGGAAACCGTCATTTCTATTGCGTGGCATTTTTCATCCGAGAAGCTACTTTACGCAGTGGTTATCGGAAGGCCTCCGGGTAGCAATCGAGAAGAGAATATATTTATTATCGATCGCCCTTTCAGGCACATATATGTACATTAGGCGAACACTTCAAATCCGATCTCTCATATCACTATTCTTTCTTGGCTCACCTTGATGTGCTACATGAATATGCGATACACCTTAGTAATTCGATTTTTTATGCTGAGTCGATAGCTTTTCTCTAATTAACTCAGTTTGGGCAGTTTATTATCTTTTTCAGTAACCTGAGAATTATTCAAGAAACTAGCTTACTTTACACTTGAAAACCCAAGGTCAAGCCAATGAATATCCTACCAAAAAAAAGGTACACTTCTTTTTCGTATGTTATTGTTTAAAAGGTGGCATGTTTTAAAAAAAGAAAACATTGCTCGTGTGAGGGCAGATGAAGCAAAATATGATGAGGAACGGGAGAGAAATAAACTCAAAGCACAGCTTGCTGTAAAGCATTTTAAAATCCTGAATTTATCTTTTGTGCTTAGGATCAGGAAGCAAGGGTAGACTATTTACGAAGGCAAAGAAGTAGTAAAATAACGTCTAGCACCTCCTTAGGTGAACTCCAGTCGACCTCCACGAAGGATATTGTCGTAAGTTGCAGATCTCAATAATCGGATAGCAATAAGCTGAATGTTTTCCAAGGAAACGCTGAATATGAAAATGAAAAGAAAACAGAACAGGAGAAAAAAGAGAAGGCAATCGGTCTTTTGACTTATTTAGGCCAAACCGTTCTTGATGCTGCCGGTGAAAAACCATGGTATGATACGCATCCTAAAACTCATCTGCAACATGAGAGGGAACGAAGAAAGTAAGTGTAGTGGTGTTGCATAACTGCTAATTAGGAACAAAGAAGAACTAGAAATAAAGAAAAAGACGTTAGCTGATCCACTGACCGAAATGAAGAAGGCTGAGGAGATATTTAAGCACAATAAAGAACTGAAAAAGCAGAGTGAAGCAGCTGAACTCCAGCGTGCCAGCGCTTGCATTCATGCCATGTCGACTTTATTCCCTGATGACGTAATAGTACCGAAGCACTTAAAAACAAAGGTTCAGTCATGGTTAATTTATTTTCTCGTTTTAAATCTTTCATATTTATGCGCTTCCTGGCATAACATCTCACTTTACTGTCAGCGAGAATTGAAAATACTGATGACTTAAAGGGTTGCCGTTAGGCATTTGTGTTTATTTATAGCATAAAGGACGATGTCTCATCATTTGATTGACAACCAGAGTTTACTGTGCTCTACATTGAAATTTAACCTTTTTTTCTTTCGTACACATAACCTTGGCACCTCAAATCTTAGTATTTGTATTTCTTTGGAGTAGTAATCAGTAGGCCTAAAGGCATATCTCAAAAGTATAAATTCGGCTATATTTGGAATCGCACAATCGAAGTAACCTCAAGTTTAGTACGAGAATCAGTGCTGGAATAACTAAATCGCATTATTATTTCTTACAGCTTTAAATTAGTGGATAGGAATACTGTTTAACTAAATAGACAAGAATAAAGCATATTACTGCCGCGGATACCGGCATATTTTACGAGCCATCTGTTTTCCGTTATCACGAGCTGTGTAGAAAGTACATTGTCTCCGAAATCTTGATAAGGATGAGGCTTAGCGAAGTTCATAGTCAGTGCTGTTAAAAATTTGGACACGCTCCTTCCCCTCAACGAGGTCTGTCACTAATCCCATGATGATTTGTTTTTTCTTAATGTAGATAAAGTAGTCGTGATATCAAATGAAAACGGTACTCTAAAGACAATTTCTTTGCAATGAAATCACTTACTACAGCTTTAAAGTCGTATTTACATCAAAATCTACAAATAATAATCCATTGATGCAATAAGTTTCTTTATAAATTCACGAAGACCTCACTTGTTTTACCATCGTCTTAAAGAATGTGAATAGTGAGTGCGTTCTGACTTTGTGGTATGTTGTATTAACCACTGAAACGATGCATCATAACGAACGTTTAGATGATTCGACGTCGCCATGCCCTGTTTTTTTCCAATTAGAATTAACTGGCGAATTATATACGCCGTATCTATCTAGCCTTATATCTGGATCTCTAATGTAGCATGCCGTGAATGTCACTCTTCATGCTATGTTATGAAGTACTTCAGGTAAAGGTATTTAAGATTTAAGTCGTTGTATTTGCATAAAATAACGAGGAAATTTTCATAGTGGAAAGCTGAAAGGTGTGTAGTATTTTTACTCATGTGTACACATTTATGTCACTAATATTTCCTCTGATAATTATTTGTAACCGTATTGTTACTCGCATACAGGCCTCAAAATGTTGGCGAGTAGAAAGCAGGCATAGCCAATCACCAGATCAATACAAGACAATAAATAATGTCTTGGCTACGCAAGCCTCTATGGATCCCGAGAGTGTGAATGAGAAATCGTGTGTAGTCGAGATGGCCAGGCACTCAGAAATCAATCGTCTTCGAGCTGAACGACTACAACGCGAAAGAAAAGAAAGAGATAGAGCCGCGATTCTGCTGGCCAAATCTCTCGGTCTAGCAGATGCTCTCAAACCACCACATCAAGAACAATTGTGTGTAGACGAGCGCAATCTCCCTTTCAATTCTGCATTTAATCCCGAATTATCAGCTATTCTGAGTGAGCAACGCCAACGACACCGCGACTCCAGAAAGCGACGCTACAAGGAAGTGGATTAAATTCCGGAAAATTGTGACTCAAACTGTACATACGCAACATACTCTTTTATTTCGGCTAATGATGTAAAGTATTCTTTCATCTGTTTATGTATTCGTTAATACCCAATTAGTAGATGAATACTTTCGATTGTACTCTTGAGCTTCTGTCTCTATATATTTTGAGTTTTTCTAAGGCACAGCTACCTTTGATACATAGTTCTTATATGATTAGTTCAATTATTACAACTCATGTCAATATCTACACAAGCATCTGAGGATTTCTGTTATTTGACCTACCGGTTTATTTATCAACTGGATACCATCTGCAGGTCAGTTGAAGAACGGTAAAACTAAAAGCAGAAAAGTTGAGGTCAGGGGAGGGGCGAAGCTGTACTTCCGACTGTAAGGTGTTCCACAAATCCGGGATTGTGACAATGCTACTTTACCACAAGGGAAGGGTGAGACTAAAGAAGTTCGTACTTAGCGTGCACGCATCAGCTTACTGCACATATTTGTCTCCGGCGTTAGGGCTTTAAGAATTAGAAAACTAGCACAACGAAAATTGCTCAGGGAAGTTCTGTCTAATCAACCCGTACCAGTTACTCAGGCGCTATGGTCACGCTTTAAAATCATTAAGGCTAACCTTAACTTATCTCCTATTCAAGGACTTCAAGAAAAGCTCATTCACACCTTAGGCAACCCGTAAGTAATAACCACTGTCTAACAGTACTCAAGACAACTATGTTCATAATCAGGTTTCTTCTAATTCCTAGTGCGTCTACTATGGGCCCTTCGGATTCCTTATGTGCCAACAATTCCAGTTCACGAAGTACTGTCTCAAGTTAACTGAAACCACATTCCAAGCTGCACATCGCAGCTCAACGCACAGACTTCATGTCAGATTGGATAGTAGGCCTCCCTAGCTGAAACCCTAGAATCTTATATCATCGATCTATACTGCGTCACCGAAACGCGCATACAGGCGTGGTCTACCTCGCCTAACCGACATGAATAGACGACGCGACATACCCTCCGTTTGTCTTGCGACCTGACGGCAACTCATGAGTTGGCTCGTGTTAATGTGGCACTGAGTATGATAACTGGACAAGCACTTAATTGAATTCCTGTTGGCAGCCGCCTATGTACTGCCCAATTAAATGACTTCGTAGGAACTCGGGTAGGAAGGTATACGTTGCTGCCATTTTGCCGACTCTGCGTACGCTTCCACTGATTACAGTCTGGAGTAAAAAGCTTCTTGAATTCATTCTTAAAGCTAAACACAGTACACGTATCAGGTGGTCTTAATGCTCAAGTAGGCAGCTGAAATCAAGGCGGAAGGTATTTGTGTTTTGGTGTTCCAGTTAAGCGAACAGATAATGGTGGCTGTCTGTTGCAACTGTGCTCAAGTAATCATTTGTTTTTACCAAACGCCAAATTTGAGCGTAAGGAGAGATCGTCTAACATAGTGACCATGCACCAACCCGACGATGAACTCGAATAGACCATATCGCCTTTAGTCATTGTTGGAAAGGTTCGAAAAAAGACTGCCGCTCCTTATGGGTTTCATTTTTAGATTCTGATCATGCTCTCGTACAAGCACACATTTGATTGCATTTCAATGAACTCAGAAGAACGAAAACAGGGAGATTTATTAGAATTCAACTCAGTAATGAGAAAGCCAAAAGTAACTCATAAGAACTGAACGTTCACTTGAGCGATTATGGAAGTGAGGCTCTCCCAGATTTAGCTTGGCAAGATAATTAAACAAATGACTTAAACCAATAGGTTAGAAAAAAATTAGTGGATTTCAGCAACACCTATTAAGTTGATGAGCTCACAAACTTACTCCTTCAAGCTCCGAACACGAGGGAAGAAGATAAATCAGATATATACTAATAAAATGTCTGCAGAGCGGTCATGAGCAGTGGTGGGTAACGAAAGCAAGAGATGGGAAAGGCAGTGGCAGTAGATAACATTAGGCAACTTTTCAGACGAGTAAGAAAAGCTGGGGCTAAGAAGTCAAGTGTTAGTAAGAGACACCAAAAAAGACGGAATTGTTATCTACTATCATCTCATACGTTTAGGACGATGCCATGGAACACTTTGAAGAGTAGTTCAGGTGGCTCCTGTATCGATATCCGCAATCTCCCGATAGACTCCGCAGCAAATCGAAAAAGGCTCTCCGACTCTTGCAAAAGTTGAAACAGCCGTAGCTAATCGGAGACGAAGAGCAGTGAGTCCAGATGGATTGACTCTAGAAGCTCTTAAAGGTAGTGGTCCAGTCTCCGCATTTAGGCTGGCTGATATTTTAGCTGAAGTATGGGACCTGGACGCAATCCCGCCTGACTAGTCTCGACCGCTAATCTTATCAGTATATGAAGAAGGACCAACATATCTGGAAGCCATGAGATAATCAGTTTGACTAATATAGTACCTAAAATACCAGGTTCAATAATTACTGGACGCTTGACTATTACTCCTGAAAAGCTAATGTGAGAAAAGCAGATTAGTTTCACGCCTAGCGCTGGTTGTGTCGACTAAGTATCCACTTATCGGGTTTCATAATACAGATATACATATAGGCGTCCAACAATAGTTTTCCTCGACTTGGAAGCAGCATTTGTCTTTGCGAGTAGAGAGGTTCGATGGCAGTGTCTATCACTAAAAGGCATACCTCAGAAGTACGTAAATCTTGTGAAGGCTCTTTACTCCAACACTTGATCGGGTCAGTGTATGATGAACTTGTAACCTCAAGTGATGTTCATCAAGACTGCCCGCTATCCTCATTTTCGTTTGATTTCCTAATAGATTTACTGCTGGAAATAACGCTGTCATCGTCTACGTTTTCAGGAATTGATCCCGTACCACCTGGTCTACTAATTGACTTAAAAGAGGGAGATGATGAAGTCCTGTTTGGTGATGACGTTGATAAAATAAAGTTTTTTGACAGCAATAGTGCAAACTGTTAGCTCAGGACTGGTCTACATCAACACTTGAACTAAGGTTAGGGAGCAAAGTCGTTGACCACTTTACTTTTCTTGGAAGTCTGATCAACCCTTCTGGATTGGTGTCTGACGAAATCTAAACATGGGTTCAAAAACTTCGTTTGACTTTTGCAAACTTACGTCACCTATGGCGTAGACGAGAAATCCGTCTGTCAACCGAAGGACGAGTATACTGCACAGTAGTTCATCCTACTTATTATGTGGATGTGAAACGTGGCGATTAATAGCAGATAATATTTGGAAGCTATTGGTGTTCGATCATCGGTAACTTCGAGACATCGCTCGCGTTTCCTGGGATCAGCGGGTTGGTAATGAGGTTAGACACTGAGTATGAGGGGAGGGATGGTAAGTCAGTTGATGAAGTTATAAATCCTTACCAACTGATGTAGTTGAGATGTATTACGTAGCCTAGACACTGATACAAGAGTAAGATGGAAGAAAACTGGAGGCGGCCAAATCAAAACACGGAACCGGTTCATGAAGTCACTGACTGCTAGTCTAGGCCGTGTTGGTAGATGCAGACTATCTGGTTAGGGTTCGCGTGAATGCTGTGATTAGTAGTTGGCTTAGAATCAGTCACAGTGGCGCAGGTGTATCCACTCTTTATCCTCCCTTAAATCGTGAGCTTAAAGTTATTTCATACATTTCTTTCCACGAACTAGTTCTTTTTCAATGGACCATCTTCTACAAGTCCACTTTTTCATTATTATCATTGATGTAACTACTACGAATGTTGATTTCGTGTTAATCTTACTGTACTGCTGTGGTGTAACAATTTGGACCGATGCACACATGTGCCAGGTTCTGTGATGTACATACATACAAAAGTCCGAGTTTAAAAACAAAACTTCTGGCTGAATTTCACCTAGACTAACAGTGGAAAAATTAAACACATACTGATTTGAGTCTTCAGGGAAATAAATTTCAAGTACCTGCTTATTTAGTGCTTTGGTAGTCTGTATTTTTTTGCAAAGACCACCCCATAAAAGTTGTAAAAAAGACAACATACGAAACATTACCGTAAAATATTTTATATTTTCTTTAAAAAATCTAAACAGTGAGCTGGGATATCAACACCTTGGATAATACTCTCTATTGGAAATATTTGTTCAATTATAGAAGTCAAACATGTACTCAGCTGAGACATTGTAGGTCGCACCTTAGGATTTACAGCCCAACCGCTGAAAAAGAAGTATTGACAACAAAGAGGTTAAGACCTATAACGATACAGGTTTATTTCGTAGCGTGCTTTAACCACTGCCTTACACTACGTTAGAAACATATAGTACACCTTAGTCACTAGATATTTAGAAAATTTTTGAATATTTCAGTTTTTTGTGAACTAAAACATTTACGTCATCCCGAAACAGTAACTGCTACTGAGGTATTTTCTGGTAATTTTATTCGCTAAACTATTTTCCAAATCACATATATTGGCATGACCTTTCTCAAGTGGGGACCTATAGAAACAATTAAATCAAATCTATTTACTCTATGCATTTAAATCTCATAAACTTTAACAAAGATTTCATTGCTAATTAGTTCACACCTGTTTAATTACTTCTTTCAGACAGCACAATGAATTCTGTTAAAAGAAAAGGAGTTAATATGGACTTCATGATCACATGTGAAAGTGTTTCCGCACCTGGAATGAAAAATGGACAACTTACCTCTGAATAATAATGTTTAGTAATTCAGGACACCCGTCCAATGTAGGTGGTCGCTGAGTAATAGATGACCAAAATTTGTCCGACACGTTACGTCTTTTCAGGATTTGATATGGTGGTTTACGAGCTAGGAATTCCCAAAATGTAACTGTCAAACTGTAAACATCTGATTTCTCCGAGTATGGTAAATTTTCACCTAGATGTTGTTGGTGAGATAAGTGAAGATTGAGCTTAAGTATGTGAAAAAGTTTAGTGTATTAGGATTTCCAAGACAATAAATCACAGCATTTTTTTAATTGAAGGCATGGCACTTTTGCTTAAAATAATGCATGAGAACAGCAAGCATTTACTGTTAATACTGAGTAAATAGTTGATATCCATTTAATGAACTTAAACACTGCATATTGAGTTTTCTCGCGAAAGTCCATCTAGAAAAAATATTTTACGTATGTATAAGTATACTTATATCTGTAAATTCCAGAAATTAACCTGGATCCGACCTTCGAACTCATAATTACTGAACAGTAACAGGTGCTTTACACGATGAAGTATAATTTGACAGGTTTTTGTCGTCACTCATATGTACCTATATTTATTCAGAGTCAATTCAGTGAACATGTTTCTAGTTTACAAGAGCTTCTGTCCATTCGTATACTACGTTTCAACAGTGAAATATCATATCATTTATTAACTGATGTTTTGTTTTTATGTTGGCTACATAACTAACTACATTTAGCTTACATTATATGTCGGACGACGATATGGACAATGTGGTGAGCAAAGTTGTATGTCAGAGCAACTCAATGATATTCGTCAGTGTCGATAAATTCAAACAATATTTATTTACCACTTCGAACTGTCCACAGTTCTGGAGCCATATAACATAGAGTTCCGTAAATAGGAGGTTCATTAGACGAAGCAGTTCTAGATGATCCAAAATCAGCTAGTTTAACCAAACGCAGCTTATCAAAGCCTAAAATATTGGATGGTTTTATATCTGCATGTATGATTGCAGGGGAACATGAATGGTGCAAATAGTCCGAGGCCCGACTGACTTGTAATATCCAATGCAACGCATTAACCAGAGAATAATCAACTTCTGGTAAGTCATACAACACTAGATAGTAAAATAAAAATGAGCAGAGTTAGTAGTTAAAAGTGGGTTCCACAAGATATACAATTGGCATTTGACGCAAAGTTAGTGGGACGATAGGAAACAATTTATTAATTAAAACCAGCTTTTAATCAATAGATTCGGAGCCTATTCACGTACACCAGTTTATCCAGTCAAGTTACAACATCAGCCCTTGCATAACATGGCTTAAAGCCGAATACATAGACTATTAATACTTGAAAAAACAGGATTTTGTAAATAATTACAGGTTATACATTGTTTTAAAATATGATTTACATAAAGTCAGAATTAATTGCAGTGTAAAGGAGCAGCAACACTGTATGTCGCAGTATTCGGGACTTAGTATACTATCTTCAACATTGTTACAAAATTACATTTAAGGAACGAATATCTTCTTCACTGCTGGAAACTATTTTATTAAAGTGAGTATATCTTTAGCAAGGCGTTTGAAATGAGGTTCAATCTGCTAACCTAGCATCCTGAAGCGCATAATTACACTTTTTTCCCGAGACTAACAAAAAGATCGATCACACCAAAACCTGCTGAGGAACACAGTCGCCAAACTCCAGTAATCGAAAATCAATTCTTTATCAACGACAAACACTTCGAATTCACTATTGACGGAGGGTAGGTTTCAAAATTTAGAAGACTTTACGTTTACATTGTTCGCTTTATAGGTCAACTTCCATTTTGGAGGAAGCATTCTTATGCATGAACTTCAGTAAGCCGAAATGCGTAATCCAAATCACAGACACCAATAATCAGTATTGCGCATTACGACAAGCAAAGCGATTCCAGATGAGAGATAAATGAAAATTTGTGAAAGTTAGAGGATCAGAGGATTGGATTTTATTACGAACGCGCATCATCTTTATCCCGATACTTTGTACTAAGTTTACCTAGTCTATCAAAATCTAGTGAAATTACATTTTCTGTGAAAACAATCTCTGGCTATTAATGTTTTACTATAAATAACTATGGAAGGTAATTAGTTCAGCTTTTCTTATTAAACGATTAGGCGGAATAACTCGATAGTGTCATTTAATTATTCTATAGCAACAGATAGCCACACATTTATGATTAACGCTTGAGTAGTTACATAAAGGAGAATAGTGAGTATGACGTAGTTTTATTTTGATTTCATTCCTATCTGGTATGGAAGGGGGACATTTAAAACAACGCAACAGAATGCAATGTGTATGTGGCAAGGTGGGGTTTGGAAGGTTAGTCAACTTATATACTTCACATATGTCAGCTAAATACTGACCAAGAATATTACAGATTGTAGGGATAAACTCGAATCACAATAAGTTTTTTAAGATTTCAGAACAAAATGCTACACTTCCAAATGCAGTTACCACACTGATGTGGTGATGGAGCTTGTCTGTAGTGATAAACTAATAGAACTCTGCTGACTAAAACATACATTCCTTCTGATCCTACTATATCGGGAAGGTCAAGTTGGGAGTGATAAAACAGAAGGCAGTAAGTTTAGGGTTCAGAGGTAAATTTGCACTTTCAACTGTGCTGGAGTGTGATAGTAATAAGGTTTTGCCACGGACAGTAAGAACATTCATGACAAAAAGGAAGCGGTTAATAATGTTAACTCTAAAACAGTACACTTCGCTGTTCCCTAGGAATTCCCGGTGCATGCAGTAGTCTTCTAAGGTTAGAGAAAACATATCGTGAGACATGGAAAGTAGTTTCCCCTTGGGCTTCGATCAAGTTTCTCAGGTGATCAAAACTAGTACTAATCCAGGGCATTTTCCAGGTATTACAAGAAAATCGTTGAACGATATGCATATCTCTGACAGTCATATTCTTCTGAAATAATTTCAAATGATCTAACTTTGGCTGATTTTGCGCACATATCCCAACGACAGGTCTGTTGCAAAATTTACTCACATGTCTTGTGTAAATGAGGCAAAAAAACACTCTTCCTTCGGTTTAGTAACGTCAAGAGAACTTGGGAATTTGGTTTTCTCAAACAAATAATAAAGAACCAGAACTCTTGGAAATGTTGCATGGTCCTATAAAGCTTGTTTACACTACACAGCTTAGCTACATGGATGAGTTGAGTTATCTTCCAATTGTGTTAGGACTGTAGAGGTAATATTTTGGTGGAGGATGGTACTTGGAATCAAAACGAATGAATTGCTCTGCACAGGTCCATATCAAATGAAATAATTGTATATAGAATCATAAACTGTAAAGTTGTTAGTTGAAGTAAACTCGAAATTTTCTTAGTACGATAAACATAATCGACTTATTCACAAAGTCAGTGACCTGATATGAACCAAATAGAGCACTGTGTGCTTTTGATCCCACTTCTACGTAAATACGGTGTTAATGGCTGGGAACTCAAAGGATAGGCTAGGACTTAGTGCATAAACCAAGTAGTACTAGCTAAGATTTACCGTTTTGTAGTGAATGACAGTTGGCGTACTCAAGAACCAAGAAAGAACAATCTGATGGAGCTAAAGGTCCAGCAGCAATCAAATGAATGATATTTTCGTGTTCAAAACGGGAAATAAATGACAATTCTTTCCGAGCCAAAATCTTGTGCTTCTCTTGAAAGAATTTGACTACGACATTCCTTCCATGCCAAACTCCAAGATATACATTGGAGAATGAAGTAGTTGCTAAAGTAATCTAAACACACATTACAGACAAAACAAAAGTAAATACCTTATCTTCAAGAATTCTTTCCAAAATTTTTTCACTTATGTTAATCAGTGATTTATGACATGTACCTGTCATACTACATCACCCAGATGTTAAGCGAATATCCACCGGAAACGTCAGAATTGCTCTGTAAGAGTAAAATATTGCAAATTGGTGTATTATAATAAATAGCTGGTATGTAATAACTTACGTTTAACTGAAAACAAAATCGTAACATTAAAAATCACTAGGAGAGATTGGTTACTAACCCCTCTCTGTACGTTCAAAAACAGGATTTAGAACTGTACCTCGTAGTGGAGCTTCTTTGAAAATGCACACAACCTAAAAATCGAGAGCTTGTGAACAGATACATTAGCGTTGACCAGCTTTGTAGTTGGAATATTTTACAAGTTTGTGTTTGCTATCTGGCAAGCATAAACTACTTAGGATTGCAATTTTGCTTTCTCTTCACAACAGTACGCACTGTGGCAGATGACATCTGACTGAAGTCTACTCTAAGGCATGTATAAAACAAATATTACCGTGGAGTTGAATGTTTGACATGTATGATGAGACAAGTTATCGTAAAGCCTATAGGTGAAAACGGTAGGCAAATGGCATTAATTTTTTAGTTTTTTTCTATAGGGTCGATGTTTATTAACTGTGATTCTGGTTGTACTTTGACATGGAAAGAAGCGATAAATACTATCGTGGTCAATTTGATAAAAGATGGCAACATCACTATCAAAAATGCTGACAGTACTTTGGATACATGCCGAGTCTACATGCCTGGCCAACCAACAAGCGTCCGAATTGTACTTAGGACGTCCCACAATGTGAAATCAAGGATCTTTGGCGGTGGTGTTTATTACCATCTCGGATTACAAAGGATCTGCTGGGATACATTGAACTTTAGTTGGTCAGTTTTATATTTATTACAAACGAAATTCAATTAAGCCTAAACAGTTTATCATTACCTAGGAATTCTAATCAGCAATTATGGCCTATATTAGATCGCATAATTTCTCCTAGGATTAGTGAAGTTTTCGTGATAGGTATAAATGTCAAGCCGTCCGACTTTAACTGCACTTCGGCTGATGTTATTGCGGAGTTGAGCTGACTGGTGAATAAGAGGTTACATTATAATAATTAGTGAGAATTTATATCTGTCAGATTAATCACCATTATTTGCGACGCACCTGCTCGTTCTAACGTTTAGTACACTATTTGTTATAACACAACTGCTGGTTGGAATAGGAGAGTAGTAAGAGTTTATCGTCAAAGTGGAAGGATGAATTTTCTAAATAGTGGATGTAACGACAGTTTTCATCAACAAATTCAAGCGACTCATTATCGTGAAATATGGTATTGAGATGGCATCAACACTCACTGCATACCATATATGTATGCATAGTTAACATAGCACCTGGCACATATGTGCATCGGTTCAAGTTGCTATACCACTGTGGCACCGCGAGATTAACACCACCACCGTTAGCAGAATAAAATAATATAATATAATAATATATATGTATATATAATATGTAAATAATAATAATATAATATAATAATAGTAATAAGGAGTGTGAACATATAGAATATGGTTCAGAAAGCGTAGAAAGTTATGGAATAATTTAAAGCATATGATTTAAGGGAGGACAATAAATGAATGCATCTGCTCCATTGTAACAGATTCTGGGCCATATCACTCAGTGTTTCTAGCCACTGGTTACGATAATCACGAGGACCCCATCCAGGTTGTCTGCAGCTACAGACACGACTCAAATCGGCAGTCAGTAACTTTATGGACTGATGCCATGTTTTAATTTGGCCGCCTCTAACTTCCTTCCATGTATGTTTAATCAACATAGAACCTGACACATGTGTGCATCGGTTCAAGTTGCCATAGCTCCATGACTTTCTTCAATCCTATTCCTATTTCAGCTAACATTCCGCGTCGAGGCAGGCGGTGGTTGGGTATACGTAACACATGTCCCAACCACCTCAGTCGATGAAGATTCACAACCTCATCAACTGATTTACCACATTTTCTTAACACCGGTCGCCTGACCTCGTTATTACTTACTCGGTGATCCCAGCTAAAGCGAGCGATGTTTTGTAGACATCGATAGTCAAAAACTAATAGCCTTCGAGTGTCATCTACCCTTAATGGCCACGTCTCACACCCATATAGTAAGACAGAGCGAACTATTGCGCAGTACACTCTTCCTTTCATTGAGACGAATATCTCGTCTACGCCATAGGTGACGTAAGTTGGCAAAAGCCAAACGAGCTTTTTGAATTCGTACTGAGATTTCGTCAGAGACCAACCGATTAGAGCTAATCAGACTTCCAAGATAAGTGAAGTGGTCGACATGCTCAACTATTTCACTCCCTATCTTTAGTTGAGGTGTTGACGAAAACCAGTCCTGGAGCAATAGTTTGCATTTAGAGGGAGAGAAACGCATTCCGAAAATGCTTGGATTGGAGCTTATTGCTGTTAAAAGTTTCTGCATGCTATCAGCGTCTTCGCCGAACAGGACTATATCGTCAGCATATTCTAAGTCAATAAGTGAATTTCCTGGTAGGAGATCAATTTACGAAAAACCAGATGAGAATGTTATTTCCAAGCGTATGTCGACCATGAAATTAAACAAAAATGGGGAAAGTGGGCAGCCTTGACGGACACCACTTGAGATTATAAGTTCAGGTGACAGTCCGCCATTAGCTGTGACACGACCATATATATGATATACTTGGGCGTAGTTGAGAAGTTGGTAAGCTTATGGATAGATCTTTCCATTAAACGAGGACAAAACTAGAAAGCCTGTGATGACCGATACAAACAGATCCATTATAAATTACGCTAAAAGGCCTTCATCAAATCTTTAAAATGTCGAATCCTAGATGGTATTTTTCTTTGAGAAACCACTGAATGTCGTCCAATTCTAATTCACTTTGGCCCTGTTGCTTATATACATGTTTTGCTCTAGGCTCTGTGTTTAGATTCTTATCATTTATTTATCATCTTATCCCAAGTTACATGCGAGTTCTTTAGACACTGTTAAGACAGGTTTGAATAATTTTCTTATGGAATATAAGTGATGTCATGGTGCCGAACACCATGTATATAGTGTACATTGTTGTAAACATCATGCAGATATTTTAAGCGTACATGTCACCTTAGATTCATATTCAACATCCAATTTTGAGTCTTACGTGTATACAGTAAAATGTAAGATGCACTGTAAATATGCTACAGCCAAGAAATCTGTCCAGAGTTACCCAGAGGATCTAATATTTTACAGTAAGCTTCGATATGCTGATTCTGTTTCCTGACCCAAAACTGTAATACAGTATGATTCGAAAAAGAACATGTTTAACTGTAGGAATACCTAGTTCACTTCTTCTGACATTGTAGTCATCAGAGAGGTTAACCCGGATGGATTACAGATATTTGGGAAGATGAGCTAATTAAATTTAAAACATACACTGACACGTTCGACTTTTTCACCACGCCATTCCGATTTAGTGACATTGGTATTTCTATGTACTCAGCAGTTAGTGGTGAAAACATGTATCTATTCATAACTGATGCGTTTTATAAGTGCATATCCCTCAGTCAGATAAATAATGCAGTAATCATACTTCCTTTGCATACAATTCGTCACTGTATAAAAGAAACAAGTGTTAATCAAAATTTATTAGCCTGCAGTTAGTTCATTCATAATTGTCAACGTTATTAAGAAGAGAGCTGGATGTCACAAAGTGGAGTATCATGAACTTAGTAACTTTTTATGTTGACGCATATATCAGTTCGACGAGGAAGGTACCAATAACACCTACTTCAGCGTCTACATCTAAACGCTGTTCCACTATTGAGTAAGTGTTATTTCAATATGTTTACCGCCATAGTTTAGAGAAACGGGATCGTAATGTATATAGAAATTCTAATATTTTAACGAACTTGTCTGCTAAATACAGCACAAATGAAGAGGCTGTTAAGAACTCTACCTAGTAATTTGATGCTAAACAAGCTTGATGCAGGGTTATGAGGTTTCCAATTTCGGTTGTCAACTGAAGAGGAAGTTGGGTTTATAGATACAGCCCTTACACAAGAAAGCCGAGGAGACTGTTTTATAAGAGCTGATTCTGTGGTAATTGGGTTTTATTTTAGATGGCATTATTTGCCAGCCTTATGTCTAATAACTGCAAGACTTTCGTTATGCTGTGAGATACACACTGCAAAAAGGACTGACTATTGAATTCACATTACTTGGGACAGAGCAGAAAAGATCCGTCTTGATGTTTTTAGAGCTTTATAGAGCTATTCAACATAAGAGATCTCTATTAGTAATCCTAAATGCCACTTTAAACAAAGTTTCTGTCTTCTACAGTGTAAAATAGTATTTGCTTGAAATAACTCTTTGTACTTAGCATGTTCTTAAAGGTACACATAATAAGGTGTTCACTTCTATTCTATGATACCATGGTGGACTACCCATGTTTCTGCTTTTGAGAAAGGATGTTGCTGTTACCTTACTATTTTTCTAATTCATGTATACTATGATAAGACTATTTGTAAATACACGCGTTTCTCATAGCTTATGCATTCCGATTTGCAGTTAGTGCATTGAAAGCCGTGTGTTGTTAAAATAGACGTGCAGAAAACGTTGACCTACTAGTTTACACAAATGAAAGGTCGAAAGTTCGGTGTACATTTTGGCGAAAAGTAGACTAATTCGTGGATTTGGGTAAAAATAAGACTATAATACATAAATTCGGGAGACAAAATGTCTCAATTTCTAAACACGTAGACGATTTAGGCTAATGTATACGTATTTACAATCGACTTGCGACAAGCGCAATAAACGTTTCATTTTAACCAGTTCAAAATCGCATTCACAACTGTTGAATTAGCCTTCGTATGCTCTTTTCCAGTTACCTAAGCAGAACTCATAAAGTAGCTCCTAATTAGAAGCATAAAACTTTGTGTCACAAAACTAACAGAAACTACTTGACCCAAATGCATAAACATATCTGCCTCTTGCAAAATCGCGCCGTGTGGCATTTGTGCAACAGATGTTCCACTGAAATAATGCAAGCCAGCAATATGTAAGCAATATAACAGTAGCTTCTCAATTACGACTGTAGAAAGAACGTAAAAATTGTCAGTGCCAGATTACACAAGATTTCGAAAACTTAATACGGTATACCGGAACAAGAAAGAAGTCTGTGCACTGACACACTGAACAGACAGCATGTCGCTTCATGATTCTCAATTGGAATACATCAAACAGATTATTCTGCAAGCAAATTATAATGGTAAGCAGCAGACATTGAGGGAATCAGGAGTAAGTATAAACAGGTTTTGGGTTAGCTTGACATATTATACTCATTAATTTATTGAATCAAGGTTTATGAATAATAAGTTTCATCTCATTAACAAATGTCAATAGTTTACTGGTAGTAATTAGAAGGTTTATGTCCTGAAGATTTGCACAGTAGTTTGATTTACCGCCGCTCACCTGAGTGAGCCAAGGTCAATAAAAGGTACCATCCCATATCCAATATCTGTATGACGAGTTTATTTAAGCCAGTTGATACCTCTGTGCTTGCGCCTTAACTGCGGTTTCCGTTCCTAGTCTTTGACTTCTCCCTGTAGTCGGCCGCTCATGGACTGGCAGCTTCAGCTGGTTACTATTATTTCCTTTTTAAGTTTTTTCGCCTTTTCTTCTATTTCCTATTTTATTTCCCTTATTTTGTGGTGAACTAGCCTCCTTCTCTTTGTTCCGATTCTTAATAGCCTGGTTCGTGAGTAAGGCTTAAAAGAATACCCTGAAGTGGTTGAAAGTTGAAAGCGCTAAGGTTTGAAATTAATATCAAGCTTTTTAGCATCTGACTTAGGAGACTCTAGATACACTGTAATAGTACACATAATCATCTGGCCTGTTCTGAAACAAGTCAAGGTGGAGGCTGCGATTACTTTCACTGGCAGCGCGTTCAAAGTGGTGCAAACTCTTAATGACAAGATATTTGCCCACACTTGAACCAGTATTGTCTGATAGGCACTAGTTCTTCTAATAATAATGGCTTTATTCATTAGTATGTTTGGTATAATATGAATTTTCAGCATATAGTGTTCCAAAAAATCACTCTTTCTTCATCTACACATCTGAAAATGATACATTTATATATATATATATAATGTAAACAAAAATAAGTGCTTAGTAATCCCGAAACAATGTAGTCGCTTCACATAGTATACTAAGCGATAAAACCTTTTTTGACGTTAACAAAACATGCGAAGACCAAAATAGATCTGTCTTAAAGTTCCACCAAGTTAAGCAACACTCGACGTTGTCTAAATTATAGAATCCACAATTTTATAAACATTGTGAGGATTCACAAGAGCATTTAGGTATTTTCGAATGTCTAAAGCTGAAATTGACTGTTTTTCATTTGGAAGGATTAAGTTGATGACCATTCAAACTAGACCATCGTTCAACATTTACCAAGAAACAATTCATATGATAAAAATTTAAGGAAGAAGAAGCAGGCATACAAATAGTAAGATTATCTGTGTATTTGAAAAAGGAATTTTTTATAGAAGAGGGTAAGCCATTCAAGAAAAATGAGAAGGAAAATGGGAAAGAATAGCACCTTGAGGCACAAGAACTTTCGTTAAAAGATAAGTAAAGCATTTTCCTTTGTACAGGGTATGTTGTTTTTCTGCAGAGAAGTAGGAATGAAGCCAGTTGACTATCCAGCTTTTTATGTTCACATTCTCCAGTTTATTCAGTAACGCATGTTACCAGCCACCATGATGTCTTCGCTTAGATATAACTGGATTACTCACGATAGATCGTAGACTTTTTTCAAAGGCGCATGTATACGCAATCCAATTTTGGGACACGATCAGGCAATTAAAACAAAACAAACGACAAAGTAACTTGTTGAGATGATTAGTGAAAGGTGGTAGCCTAAAATTTCAAACAAGCCAACTAGTTGACTTTTCTGGGTGCATGATCATGTGGAGCGGTGATTATTTGGGTGTCCAATGGTGCCTAATATGTTACATACGGTGATTAGGTCTTTTCTGTCAACCGTCTGTAGCTCATAGTGAACACCCCCACCAACTGTCGTAGCCGGTCAGAGTATCGTTTATTCCGAAGTCCGGTTGCTCATTTGTTTTCCGCCTCTGGACTATCTCCCTGAAGGCTAGCATCCATTTTGAGGGTTGGGGGTTCGACGATGTTGTGGTTTTCTAAAAGAGGTTTTGTGTATGTCTTAAATATTTTGAGTAATAGGTCAAATGTCAGCATTCCCTTCTGCCTATGGACTCGGTGCAACGTGGTATATGCTCTCATGACATCCATGTGATGGTTTTCCTAGTCCCCAACTAGTCGGTGGTGGTCGTGCTTAGTTCCCTGTCCTTGGAGGTAGTGGTTATTGGTTACTTGCCTAGGTGATAGACCAGCCGAGTACTATCTAGAGTGTGGTAGTATATTAAATAGCATTTTTTGTATATTAAGAGTCAGACCATTGTCGTCTGTCTACTTCTCTGTCCTGAACGTGTCCTGTTGTGAAAGTTTTGTGTCCGCGTCCTCTCTCATAGCTCCCCACAGTTTCACGTCGGCCGCGTATATGAGAATGGAAGGGCGATATTTAGTGGGAGTTCATTAATGAAAATTAGGAACTGCAGTGATTTGAAGATAGAGCCATGTGATACTCTAGACGTAGCCTGCCTCCGGTCTAAGTACGCTCTATTCACTTTAGTACAGAAATTCCACCCCAGCAGGTAATTCTGTAGTCAGGAGAGTAACGGTTCTGTGAAGTCTGTTGCTACCGCCTTATAGATGATCAGGCTATAAGGTGCAGTGTCAAACGCTTAAGCAAAGTCCAGGAATATCGAGCTAACTATCGGTTGATGTCCCAACAGTTTGTCCAGTAATCTCAGGCAAAAGGGTTGTTTGTGTTACAAGACCTGTTTCACCGAAAGCCGTGTTGTGCTACGTGAAGCAGATTGAGATTGTCAAAGAAACTCTTTCGTTTAAATATTCACAGCACTTTCTGAAACCTCTGACAGTATTCGGAGCATCGTTACTTGTCTATAGAAAGTGGAGTCTCTTCCATCCATTCAATTGTAGATTGAGGATACAGTCACTTATTTCCATTCTTCTGCTAACGTTTTGGATTGCAGAGAGTGTTGAATGAGATCACTGATTGTGCTCACCGTTTGAGTAACGCCGGCCTCATATTGTCGCAGCAAGGAGATTTGTTAAGCCTTAACCCCCTAAATGTTTTCAAGACTAACTCGGGTTTAATGTCAATGTATCCGTTAAAACAAGTATGGTCAGCATCAATGTCGAGATCCTATGCAGCTACATATTTAGAGGATTATTTGCCGCTACAACTCACTCCTCTCCCCTGATAGGTTCGTCAAGACTCTGTGAAGTACCAGTCAATGGATAGAATCCAATGCATTCGACAATGGTAAACGTCTCTTTGATAGCCTACGATTTTGTGCAGTTTCTGGACGACTGTGCCTATAGTTGCGTTGCATGAAAATGTATACAAAATATATTCTTCTCTTCAACGTCCTTACTTTCGTCTCCAGAGGGCTCGGAAAACCAAAAAGATGAGCTTTAGATGTGCATTTTAAATAAATAGAAATTAATTCTACGGCTCAATACAGCTACGGAAACTTGCAAAACATTGACAACACTCATATGAGTAAAACGTATATTTTTAATTTTCAAACATATGAAAATACGTGAAAGGCATGCCCTATATTATGGAGAGCGATTTTTATTTTGTTTTATTTAAATCACGTGCAACATGTATACAATAAGCGTTGTAGAGAGACCGTTTCAGGTTTCGTCAAATGGGCATGAATATGTAGTAATGAAAATTGGTTTACATAGCGAAGCAATATTCAGAATAAAACGCCAATGTGAATTAGTATATATATATAATTTTAAACAAGATTCTGAAGAATTTAATAAGTAGCAATGGCATAAATTTAGTATGCACAGACTTATTAGACAACTAATAAACCCAAAATAATTAAATAGTTAAAGTGCCATCGAAATTGTGAATTGTTGAACAAGTGGTGATAGGAAATGGTTAAAAATAGACTGAAACAAAATGGAAATATGCACTATAAAATATACGAAAATAGATAGAAATTCAATAGACATGTGATGCGATGTGAACTCATTTAATACATTTTGGACTGTTTATACAGAGGTGGGACCTTGTTTATGTATATCATGATTTATTTCATGGTAGTTAAGGAGATTACATATACCTTTATCCAACAGGTGTTCACTTCGTAGTGTTTTGAATGCATCTACTGTACGTGAATCTCGAGTAGTGAGGCAGTCGTAAGTAGTGGAAGCAGTTTATTATGTTTGTTGTAAATCTTAGTATGACTGCAGTTGCCGGTTGGAGAACCTGCAGGGTAGCAGAATAATGGTTCTGTTTTGTGCAGATATTTTAGTCGTTTAAACGGATCTCAGGTATGTATAGCTCAGGTTTAAGAATGCCTTCAAGTCTGCGAGAAATGTTAATTAATGATATATAGTTAGATTTCATTGGGTTTTGTGAGTATATGTTTCAGAGTATATGTTTCTTTGCCGTTCCTGTGGGTGTTGTGATAATATTAGGGGGGGTCCTGAGGTTTTCTATTTGTTGTTTGCTTTTAGGGCTGAACGAAGTAATCGAAAGTGTAATCATCGTTAGTTGTCTGGGTTTGTGACTTGGTAAAACTGTTGTTGCTTAGTATTTGGCTAGTTGTGCTAGTGTCAGGGGGTAACTGTTTGTTTATTATCTCTAACAGATTCAAGTCTACTTCTTGGATGTTCCGTGTATAACTATTATTATCTTTATTATTTCCTCTAACATTCAAGCATTTATTGGTTTTGTCTACTGTGCTTAAAACTGTCGTTGTTGATCTCATGTTGTTTTTCCAGCTAGGACTATTATGCACATTGCTGCTCTTTGTTTTTAGTGAATCCAAGTCTAAATCGCGGATACTAGATGCATTGTTACTATCACCCTTTTTAGTTTTTACAGCGTGCAAACTTCCGATGATTTAAACCGATGTATTTGGGAGTAATGGTTTTATAGTCTTTTCGTTAAGTGGACTTTTAGGGCTATCATTGTTAGAGTGGGTGTGGTGCTTAAATACTCGAGGTCTTTTACCGGACTTGCCCGACACGCTGACAGGAAGTCCTGTTTAATGCTAACTTACTATTTTTATACTGAGAGTCTCGTCGGACAATAATGGATGAGTTTGGAAAAACTTGTGCCTCCACAGGTGTGTTAACTTTGAATAGTATCGGTGTAGTTACGACATGAAGGTTTTTATTTTGTCTTGTAAATGAGCACATCATTTATATTACAAGCCCTAAGGAGTTTTCTTTTTATAGTTTGTAAAGGGCAGAAGTCAGAAACAATTAAGATTATAAAATTGTTGGAGAGTCCGATGTGATTAAAAACTTCGGAGTCAGCGTGCCTTTCATTACATTTAGTTGGTCTGATGTTTAGATGTTATCAGGATTGATGAGGCATTTCAGAGGGTTGAGAATCTTAGGGTTATCTTAAAGGTCTTCCAAGCCAGGACTATTTATGCATTGACCCGCATCCTGTCTCGTCAGGAAGGACTTCATCACGTCTTCCACGGTGACAATTGGAACATGTCTGTTGAGTTCCATTTGACTTACGTCGCATGGGGCACTGGGTCTTCCTAGTCGTGGACCGTTAGGGGTGTAGGGCATGAGCTTCTTTCTACGTTTTGTTAGACGCTTGATCATGGACTCTATTAAAGTCTCAGTAGACATTTTTATGAGGGTTGGTAAATGATGCGTTCGGATAATAATGGGAATGAAAACACCTATACTTTATGACGAATATGAAACAGGAGAAAAGCTGAGCAATTGCACAAGCTAAGTACAATAACTTACCGAATTGAGTCAATAGTTCCAAGAGGGATAGTGTGCGTGGTTTTCTTGGAACGGGAGTTAGTGTTTCGCTTTGTAATTTTGGTAAGTGGTACCAATCTCTATATACGTGACATTGAATATGTAGCTAATGACTAAATGCAGCTTAGTTGGGATGGTATTCAGTAACGTTGACGGATGATTTGAGCTTCAAGCAACTAAATAAATAGTCCATAAAGGTTTTTTGTCACACATGCGTTCGAGCGTTGTGTAGTGTATTTCATGTAATAATAATAATAGTTTATCCTCAAGTGGTAATTTTTACATGAAGGCATACCAGTTTACAGGCATGATCAGAATGGTATGGCCTGTTTTTAACAAAGTTTTAATAGAGTTACTGTTATGAAATTGACGATATATGAATATATCAATTAATTAAGGTGTCAACGGTAACAAGTTTCACAGTTTATAGCACTATAGTACTAGAGGTATATTTTGTATTATAAAACACTTTTAGCAAACAACCGCGCGCTTTTTGTCTGTAGTGTTGTAATCCCAGGAAATGGCTGCGAGTGAGTAGAATGAACCATAGAGACTATCCAGAAGCGGGATAATGCTGATAGATTGAAATTTGGCCAAGGGAGTCAATTTATGTGGCTTGGTCTTAAGCGGTGTTGTTGGTGCATTGATTACGTTCTTAGCCAGTGTTTGAAGAAAGTTGCTTAAAGGAGACCAATTCCTAACGAGAACAGACCATAAACTCTGGGCGATGGTGACATCGATTATGAAATAGAAAGAAAAACCAAATCTAATTAGTGGTATCAAAATGATAAGTTTCAGACCAGAATCTTATTTATTTTGTCGTTGTTTTGCTATAACGTACGTGATTTTAGTTTTTTCAGTCTTAGAATCCCGGTAAACCATTGCTTATTGATTCGACGCTTAGTGGCAATACGTCAAATATTTGGTACAAGTCTTTAGATTCTAGATATCAGGTGATCAGTTGTTTGAATATTAGGATAGGCTTAGTAGTGCGGATATTTTGTGGTAGCTCATTTCAGAGTTTGCTGTAAAATACGATAAAGAACTTATCGCTACGTTGTGTTTGGTACTTATCGATGAGTAGTGTTGCCTCTCAGTTCCGAAGATCGTATACAGGTGCTTGGTTCCACGTAGGAGGGAAAGCCGGGAATGATATCCCGTTGATTATTTTAAAGAAGAATATTAAGTTATATCGTTGTCGGCGACGACACAGGGGTTCTAAAGAGAGTGTTTCACATCTAGTCGTGTAGTTCATGTTACCGTTAGTTGCCAGAATTCGGGAATGTAATAAGGAAATTATTATTATTATTATTCGGAAATTTAGTACAGGGTTGATGCCAATTTAGAGACATGGTCATAATGATATAGGAAAGCTAACTCTTACACAATAGAACATAATGTTTTACAGAAATAAGTGCATGAACAGGAATATCATTTACAGAACACTAGATTCTTATGAAAGGAGATTAAACGTAAGCAAGAAAACCGCCAACCATCAGCCGGGAGTTACTTTGTAATCCTTGGTGTTCAGGGATGCATGAGCAGGGAACACTTATTAATATGTTCAATCAGTTGAAGCAGAGGAGTGTTATAAACGTGAAACTAGGAAGATTTCGACACTAGAAGGTTGTTTGAAATAATCAATTGTGGCGTCACGTACGAACATGACCTTTTGTAGATAGCATCACGTAGGAGTACGATGAAGATCCGAAGTACCACATTTAGGTATCATGAATAGGCCACATAGACGTTCTTCCCTTTCCAGCGTAGATTCCGTGTGATAATTTCAACGTGACACGGCAGTTGGGAACTAAAAAGATAAAGCAAAAAAACAAGCAGCAGGTCAGGAGGACACAAATGATCAATTAAGTATATCTGTTTGCAGTGGAACCTAAGGTGTACCTGTTGCATTAAGTGAAGCACTGACTAATCCCGGAAGTAACTATGATGGATTTTAGATCTACTTCAGGATAAATAGCTCAAGGAAGTGCAATATAGGGAAAGGCAAGCGGTTTAACTTATAAGAAATATATGGGGATTGCGAGACTCTAGAGCGCTATCTGTCAGGAAAGAAAACGTTCTATTGCCTATAGGTGAATGGTCAAAAAAGATCTTAGGAACTGCAGAATTCTGTAGGCAGATATTTTTTGAAAATCCGATTAAATAGACTAGATTTCAGAAGACCATTTAAAAGGTGTAATCCATTCTACATAAGTCGTGTTAAGTAAGTTGCAAATACCGGATTGTCTAAGTACAGGTTTATTGAGAATCCAAACTGATAGGAGGCTAGATTGTTATATGCTTTTTGGTAACCGGTTCCAGAAGCTGCCATAACGTGCAACAAAGAAAGAGAACTTCAGTTCGCTCCAAGCTTTCGGTACTCTTACCAGAGAATTTTGGTTCCGCAAATCATACTTGAGTTTTTGAGCATATGTTAAAGCATTGCGACCTGTCATAGTTTCGTTATGAATGGTTTTATGGAGCATTGCAAGGTTACGTTTAACCCTTCTGACCCATAAAGTTTAATTCCCAAACACAGCATCTAGGATTATTGGGTTGGGCAGGAGTTAGTGGTCCGGTAAAATTCTGTTGAATCGTCTCTATTTTCTACCGATCTAGTGAATGCATGCAACTGCATATAACGAGGCAGTACTCAAGCAGGTCTAACGCAGGCTTTATAAAGAATAACTTTAGATTCGGATAGGACGTATACTATACATCCTCCACCTATTCTTTTATTCCGATATTTGAGGTGTGTGACGTTACTGTCAACTTCAAGTGTAAGGTCTGAAATATTAATAGCACGCCAAGTTTCGGTTATTGGGACGCACAATAGGTTAACCAAGTACATTAATTATTTAAGATGAATGATTTTATTACAGAGGGAACAGGAGTTAAATAGAATAGTGGGGAACTGTGTGAGAATAATGAAATTAGATAGGTCACAAGTTAGCTGAACTGGTGGGAAATCTTTATGAACGTTGTTTAGACTGGAAAAGGAAGATGGTGTATAGGTGATTGGTCCCACCGATACGGTTGTCATAAAGGAGTTAAGAGGAGATAATATGTCACCTGGTAGGATACGTTCTTTGTGATGATATGGAATACGTGAGGAGTGAATGGGAGCGGGTGTGAAGCAAGTATGACGGGCGGACGAGGAGGCCGACTTAAGAGATTTGGTGTTTGCAAAAACGCTAAGTTATTATTATTATTATTCTGAAATTTAGTACGGAATTCACGCCAGTTTATAGGCATGGTCATCATGATACAGAAAGGCTAACTCTTGCACAATGGAACACAAAGTTTTACGGAAATGAGTTCTTGACTAATAGTACCATTTACAGGACACTAGATTCATATGCAGGAAGTTTAACTGTAAACAAGAAAACCGTTAACCAACAGCTGGACGATACTTTTTATTCTTGAGTGTTCAGGGATGCATTAATAGAGAACACTTATTAATATATGTAATCAATTCAGGAAAAGGAGTGTCGAAAACGCGACACAAGGATGATTTAGATACTACGCGGTTGTTTGAAATAGTCAATCGTGGCGTCAAGTACGAACATGACTTTGTGTGGGACAGCACCTTGCAGGTGGACGATGAAGATCGGTGGTACCACATTAAGTTATCATGAGTAGATCACGAAGATGCACTTTCCTTTTCAGCGTGGATTCTGGGTGATATTTTCAACGTGACACAATAGTTGGGAACTGAAAAGATAAAGACAAGGAACAAGCAACAGGGCGAGAGGACAAATAACCAATTAGGCACATCTGATTCCAGTGAGACCTAAAGTGTACATATTGGATTAAGTAAAGCTCATTTGTCATTCGACATTTTATTCTGGGAAACGTCGATTGATACTAGAGTTAACTATGGTAAATTTTAGATCTACTTTATCCTATAAGATAAAGTATGGGGAAATAATGACATACTGCATCACCTTTAAGAAACGCATAGACGTTACGAGATTCCAACGCACTCTCTGCTAGGTAGGAAAACGTTATATTGCCTGTAGGTGAATAATTAAGAAGCTTTTAAAGTCTACAGGTACGTTTTATTTTTAGTAGTGTTATAAGAAGAAGTAAATGCCAGGAGGTCTACTGATAAATGTGCCATAATCTATATAAGTTGTTTTAAGTAAGTTACAGATACCGGCATTGTCTAAGTATAGGTTTGTTGCCAATCTAAACTGTGACAAGGTGCTAGATTGTCGTATGCTTTCTGGTAACCGGTTCCAGAGGTTAGCATAACGTGCAACGAAGAAGGAGGATTTCAGCTTACTAGTGGCTCTTTGTACTGTTACCAGGGAGTTTTGGTTCCGCAAGTCATACTTATGTTTCCGAGTATATGTCAAGGCAGTACAATCTGTTATAATTTGTTTATGAAGAATTTTATAGAGTATAGTAAGATTAAGTTTAATCCTTCTGACCCATAGAGGGTCTAATTTCCAAGCACAGCATCTATTAGTCGAGGTTCCATCTGAGTCTGTTGGGGTAAGGAAGAGCATGGATAGTGGTTCATGTGAAAAAAATCTAATACATTATAAACAGGCAGCCAATAATTATACAGTGGCACACTGTAATTGCATGCCCTAGGATCATTGACAAGCAACCCGTGGTTATGATGCTCTGAAGTTTCAGGGAGGTTTGTCGATAGTGTGTGCGAGCTCGATGTGAGCATGGAACTCCTAAAGGGAGGTGTGGGGCTATTGGTATGGGTGTGATTCTAAGGATCATTGAGTTGAACACCGCCAAAGGATTTTCTATTTATTCCAGTTGTATATTTTGAGGGGCATGCAATAAATCACAAGTGTTACAGCGTCACAGTTTTTTAAAAACACTCTAAATATACTAAGAGTGGAAGATTAACAAAAAATCAATAGATGTAATATTCGTTCAAGTATTCTGGGAATTGTACAGTTCTATCAGAATGTGGGAGCGGTTTCCACGAACTCACAAGGGGGTCGACGTGTATTTCCGTAGACTGATTCAGCAACAATATGCCCAACATCTTTTATAGTTCTGCGAATTCCTAGGGACACTAATGGTAAAGCGCCGGTCTACTGCGGGATGTTCGTGGATGAAAGTGATGCATTCAGCTGTCAGTAAAATATTTCCACCAAACCATTAGATTGTGGATGATAAGCGGTTTTTCTGAAGCGCGTAATTCTAAGGGGTTTTGCCAGAGTAGAACAATCCGGATTGAAACTGACGTCCATGGTCTGTTGTTATTGTAGATGGATTACCAGTGTTTGCTATCTATCGTTCGACGAAAGCATGAGCCATCTTTTTACTAGTGATGTCTTTCGGTAGAATCGCTTCTGGCCAGCATGTGAATCGGTTCACATATATCTGAAGATAAGAGAATCCGTTTCATCCTGGTAAAGGTCCTACCAGGTCAATGTGCAGGAGGTCGAATTGAGCGTCCAAGAACAGGGAAAGTGTCGGATTGACAGTTATTATGCTGGGTCACCTTGTCTATTTGGTAGGCCACAAAACAGCCTACCCATTCTTTGATATTCTTATTCATCTTCGGCCAGCGGAATCTCTGTGTAGTCGGCTTAGTCGTTGTAGAACTCCGGGATGAAAGAGGTTGTGCAATATGTCAAAGATGATGCATCGATTAATATTGAAGACTATTAGACGGTCTGTACTTGCAGAAAAATCACAAAGTAACGTATTCTTACTTATTCCAATGGTTTCTGCTTGAGTTTGAACGTTATTGTGGATAACTCGTGGTAGTGATCGTTGCCTCCGTTTTGAAACCAAGCTAGTTCAACGAGGCTGACTCCTTGGGCACAGTTCAAGGAATTTATCGGCGATAAGGCGTCGGCAACTATGTTGCTGACTTTACATACAAGTCGTATATCAGTAGAGAACTGGGCAATGTAGTTCAGATGACGAAACCCTCGTGGAGAGTATTTATCTGTAAACGGCTTCATGGAAATTGTCGGCGATTTATGGTCGAAGAATATAGTAAATTCTAAGCCTTTTGTGGACTGTTGAAAATGTCGCACAGCACAGTACATGACTAACAGTTCACGTCCAAAAGTGTTATATCTCGATTCGATATCTTGCAACCGTCTAGAGAATAATGCTAAGGGTTGTCAAGCTTGGCCAATCCATTGTTGCAAGACTACATCAATGGATAAGTCAGATGAATCAAACGCGATGCTGACAGGAGCTGAAGTGTTACAATATGCCAACATAATCGTATCGTCTATTGCTTCTTTAGTTATAGTTAAAGCTTTCTTTGACGCCGCATCCATCGTGACCACCTTTTATTTCCACGAAGTTGATCTGCCAGTAGTTTCATGGTAGATGCACAGTTAAGCACAAATTGTCTGTAAAAACTTACCAATACATTGGTAGCTGGCTGTTGTTTAATGGCGGTTGGTTCCGGATACTCCAGAATAGCCGCCACTTTCTGTTCTGGGGTTGTATACCATTAGCATTAATAATATGCCTCAAGAAGTCTAACGAAGTTGTTCCAATTTGGCATTTCTGCGTATTTATGGAAATTTCCATATTGTTGCAGTCATTTAAAAGCTGTGTCCAGATGTTTCATATATGTTTCCTTATCTGGGCTTGCCAACGAACAGTCGTCAGACAGGTCACCGCGTTTGAGAATTATTCCTCTGAGCTGGCCGCAAAGCTCTAAACTACCTAGGCTGAAGGAGAAAGTGGTGACGTACCTGTTCAATTTGCGCGGAAGTGACCTTGTGACGGCAAGGAATTGAACGCGTGAATCTGTCACACCGTGGTTCTCGAAACTCGGCTTCTGCATAGCAGAACTAAGCTTCTATATCTTCTGTCCAAAAGCAGAGATGGAGCCACTGATTCAGAAATTTTACCCCTCTAGTATCATTTGAGTAAAAATTCACAATTTCAACACTGTTAATTGCGCTGTTTGACCTCTCCATTACTATAATTCTCTATGTATTTTACATTGTTAATAGTGTATATTTCCATTCTGTTCCAATCTATTTTATTATTATTATTGCCACTATTACTATAATTATTACTATTATTGTTATTATTGTTATTATTATCTATCTCCTGTCATCACTTATAAACCAATTCACAATTTTGACGACAACTTGACCTATTAACTGTGTTGGGTTTGTTGGTTAACGAACAAACCTATTTGTTTAGAACCTAAACTACAACTACGCATTGAACTCTTCAGAATTTCATTTCAATCTCTTCCCACAAAGCCATACATATATTTATTATTATTATTTATTATTTATTTTTCTTTTTAAAATGTCCTACATCACACTGGCGTTTTACTCTTAATACCACTTCACCAATTTGATTTACTGAATTATTATACTCACCTGATGAAACCCAAAACGGTTTCTTCGCAACGCTTATTGCAAATGAGTAGTATGTGATTAAAATAAAAAAGATTCAGACACACTAGAAATAATAAGTCTTCCTGATATCTGAAATAGATTTGACATCAAAGACGCACAACGCCACAACTTGTCTGAATAAAATATATCGACACGCCATTGAACTTTCATATACAATTCACCTACCAGAAACATAACGACTTATAATCAACCGGATTATGCTCTGAACCCTCCTCGTACTTGTGCACTACACACACAGGGTTTCTTTTCTCTTTTCTCTTTTCGTTTAATGGTTTATCCGAATATCAACCTTGCAGACTTCAGTGCTTCACAATGGATATCCGCCGGACCCAGTATCTTAGTGAGTTCACATAATTTACTCCCCATTCACTTTTAGTCAGTTTTTCGTTTATTACTGTATCATCAACATATTGTTCAAACCTACTACACAATCGCTTACTAGTCTCCTAATATTAATAGCATTACTAACACTACGCCAGTTTCTGGTAACTTCTTGTATAGTCACCAGATGCTACACTCCTTCCTACATCCAATACCACTTTATGCTTCTCCTAACTAAGCCTGTCATACCAATGCAGTAATAGTTAGGTATCTAGTTTCTAGTTAGTGGCCCTAAGAGTCTATATGACCTGTTGTAATATGCCCGCTCAGATAGGGTTGACCAAAACAGAACTTGAGTCGTTAAGCAACGAGTAAAACTGTGTGATAAACGTCGAACCAGTAAATTTACGTGCCTAATATCATAAAAAGAGGGATGGTGGAGTTTTTGACTAGCAGACATGACGGTGTGGGAGATAACTTTAAATTTCCTTTGTCTGTTTGGCGGAACCTGTTTTACGTTTACGGCCATGTAATGTGGTTCTAACATGAGCAAGCATTCAGTAATGATGTTTGGAAAGCTCTGATATGTGCTACCCGGACTCACACGTATAAAGTTTAATTGGCACAACCTATCCAACGGAACGTCCTACTGCAAGAAAAACCAGGCCTCTACGCTACAGACTGTGATACTAATACCTAATAAGTTAAAATTAATAAAGACTATCCACATACATAAACATTTGTTGCATCTATCGACATACTGTGGACTTTATAAATAATCATCAAGTTCCCTTGGAAACTACTGTAACCACTAAAAATATGCCCCTTATTAAACCTGGCCTTTCACAGAAACCCGGTTTGAACACTACTACTGTAACCTTCCGTAATAACCAACCTATAATAGACAACAAACTAACTCTTACCAGATGAACTTTAGTAACCAAGTATTTACCAATTCAAGTAGTTATAATTTTCTGATCGCTTAAATAATCAGAAAAGTATAGCTGTCATAATACTGTTGTTCCGTTCTGCTGTTTGTTTTCATTGTTTCTTTTCAGTACTTCGAGATCGCCTTATACTACACAAAAAGATTAGCATCTACATTTTCTGTCATAATGTAATCCATGAAAATAGCGGCATAAATCCATTCTGTCATTATCCTGTACCAAAAGGCCGTCCCAAGGTTATGTTCGTAATGGACGCTACATAAATGCCAATTTGAAACAGAGTTTATTATTCCAAATGCCGGCGTCAAATAAGCTACCTAAATAGGTCTGACTGGTCGCGATTGTACGCCTGCAGATTACTAATCATTCTTATTCCGATAGTAAAATCAACGGAAGTAGCACTTGTGATTGTAAACGTATTTTACCCAATCGACCAGATTACTTGATAATACAACGTTTACGATTGTAGCACAAGTTCAGTTGCCTTAATAAGACATAAAAGGTAAAAAATAATAGGCTAACAAACAATATTCTGTTCGTCTAAACGTGTATTAGCTACCGTCTTGTCAAAACCGACTCTATACTGGAATTATAGAAGTCTGACAACGGACGACAATCTCACAAAACAATGTTTAAAACTGTTAATACTCTAGCTGGGTTTACTCTGACAACGCAAGTGCTATCTGATCATCCGTGCATAATCGCTTTATCATTTCTTTTCATAGAATTATATAAATCATCATATACTGGTTGTAAAGGTCTTTGTGCCGGTTTACTTTAAAAATACTTGTTTAGCTCTACAAAGCCGTTTTGGGAAATATATTGCCCTCTACTATTTTCTGGATAGCAATGTTTACGATCCACTCACTTTCTGGGGCTACACAGTGGAAATCCGGATATTCTACAAGTGCTGTAGCCACAGTTTATCTATAAATATCTGTTATGGGTTCTGTCACTTACCCATGGGTAAATTAATTAATGCGGATAAAGTTCCGGTCGAATCCATTAGAAGGAGACAATGACCCAAATACGTCACTGTGAATAAACTAGAATTAAAATTAGTGGTGACCGCTTTTAAGCGGTATGTCATCGAACTTGAAATTTCTAACAAGCATTGTATATTTGCACACGACTTAGGATATCACAATTTACGGTGCACTATGTGAAATCTGGATGATCAAATTTGTTTTGGGGTTAACTAGCAGGGTGTAATATATCGTATGTGTCATCAGTGATGTTACTTCTTAGAAACTGTGTTGTCTTCTTTCATAAAAGTAACGGTAGGTTTTTCATTCTATTACCTCACTTACCCATTCAAGCATTCATAGATACGTATATACAAACTAATAGCCCGGTTAATACTGACTGATAGCACAAAACAGGGAGTTTCGAATCTCTAGTCAATTTGTATTGCTGCCTACAGCCTTCAATAATCATCCATATGGAATAAGGCCAAGAATCTTGGGCCTTTTTAATTAGCGTTTTACGTAGTTATCTAGGACGATTTTGATTACGATCTATTGGAAGTATAAAACAATTTTACAGCATTTATCCAAACCCTGTGACACGAGATATAGTCGCAAGCCACCCCTGCCTACCACTGTTAGAAGATAACTTGGTGTTATGCAATTGTTTTCTGTTCATGTACACTATAATCAAACTGTCTGCTGATAACTTTTTTTAACTTAAACCCCACCATTCTTATCAGTAAATATTATTGACTTAGACGAATTGATTTAAGTAATAAGCTACATGACTTTGGAGTGGAGTTACTTCGATATAACTTTCAGACTACCTAGTGTACAGCTTCTGTTGAGTAATTCAACTGATCTCTTGCTCATACACATAGTTAATGAACGACAGACTCACGACAGTGACGGTGTAACTGAATGTAGAAATAGGGTTTCATGGGTGTAATAAGGTGAGATGTTACCGTTTATAGGCACTTATCCTCATGACTGTTTAAATTCTAGGATCGACTCCTATTTTTCTGAAAAGCACTTAAGGTTGAAAATAATAACCGACTGCGTCACATACAATTTGAACGAAAAGCTAGAAATGATATTTTGGTCACCTCTACTCCATTCCTAGGTTCATTCTTGTTTTGGCTTAGTGAAAACTATACGTGTATAGATACCAGTCTTAATTGTTGGAATGTCAAAGTACTTACGGAATGAAATTACTGGCAAGTTAGCAATAAATAGCAATTTTGTAAAATTTGCTACATAACACTCGTAGATGTAATTAGGAAATATTGTCAGTTCATGTCTAGGAAAATTCTAACATTGCCAAGAAGGCTAAGTTACACATTATAATATCTAAGCTGAGAAGATTGAAGGAATGTTTTGCCGAATTAAATTGCAGTGAAAGATAGCCAGTCAAGCTATAACGGCTTATGATAGCTGCGAATGTTCAGTTACTGTCACCTACAGTTTATATTCGCCATGTTTGCTAACAACTTTACGACTATTACACGTAGCTCGATAAGTTAGCAGTATGATAGTCCATAGTGAACGTAAGGCGGCAGGTTATCCATTCACACTTACTGTTTCTCGAAGGCTATTATGCCTCACTGGTTAAGTAATTTCTGTCACGTAGGTGCTTATGTAGACATGGTGATCTCCAATATCCAACCCAGGTGAGTCCAGGCAATCATGTGACTCTGTGTACCATTATCCAGGATGTTTTTACAAATGCGTCACTGTGTATTGTAATTCATGTATTCCCCCCTGTGTGTGTCTACTTATTGATTCCAAGATTATAATGTTTTGGTGACGTATGTTAGCCTGACCTCATTCTTACTAGTATTACCTCGTAGTTGGACTGAGTAACTGCCAGTCTACGGATTACTGAGTGCTGACTGCCAACTGCTACATTCGAGTTCTCACTATGTTACAACGCGACTGCAATTCGTAATTTTATGTGATCATTAAGATATCATATTAAAGTTTCTCACAAGTTTATTATGAATCGGTTGCAGTCATATCAAATTTAAAACACGGTTTTATAACTGTTAAATTGTTAATGACGGTAAATTTAGACATCGTTCTCTGATATTAGTCTCTGAGTGCACCTTATGGCCGGAGCAGAAGACGACAGGTTCCAAGATCATTCACGTTGCCTGTATAATAGGAGAAAGGAATCCATTGTTTGCAATCAACAAGACCCAAATGACCCATCACTGGGAATACGTGGCAATTACTAAACTGCAGATGACACAGCCGTTAGACTACGCCAATTAGGCAAATCGACCGAATTGAGGAAATTCTACGCTACCCTTACTAGTCTAACAGAAATTTTCTAAAAAGCCGATTATAAATTTATAAATGATAACACGTTAAAATGGCTAAATGATAACACTTAGATTAAGCCGTGAAGCTTCATAGCAGAAAGCTACGAAATACACTTTACTCGGAGGCAGAAATTATTGTCAGCTTGGAACATGCTAGACATGTAACTAAACATTTCACAAGAAATCAGACATTATAACAATGCTGAAAAACCAACGAAAACACGGTGAACAAGGCATACATTTAAATGTGGCAAATATAGCAGTACTTTCTAAGGACGTATACTCCCGATCTTACTGTCTCGAATGCATTAGTAGCTTCAACGTTTATATTTCGGGCCAGTGAATGCGTTTACCAACAACTGCTTTTGTACTGTTTCAATTACTCTGATTCTGTCACTGTATATGGGGAGGGGAGATTAAACTTTGCTGCTGAAAATAAATGATTAAAGTTAATATCTTCAAGATAGCTGGCGTGTAGTGATTGAAAACACTGTAACTTTACTTAAACTGTGTACGATTGTAGCAATGTCAGCTTTTATATTCTTACTACAGGAGACAAAACCGACAACGTTCTGGAGAAAAAGCAGGCCCCGATAATTGGAAACATATTTTCAGAAATCCTAATGTTCCTGTTAGGCGCACTTTGTGCCTCTCTGCTTTATTTGAACTTTAAATATATACATTCATGCAATCACTTCGGGTTCTTCCTATGAGGTTGTCAAATATCCACTGTTTGACATGTTGTTCCAGGTGGTTAAAAACTCTCGACCTACTGATTAAAATATGTTACATTTAGGTGGTGAAAGTGACTAGTCGTAAGAAAATTATGCCAGAGGAGTATGATGAGCCATTAATAATGCCTTGTAGGATAACCGTTGAGATTTCCGTCTAGCTATTGAAACCACACGTCCATGGGGTTGATTCAGTTTAGAAATGTAAAAATTACGGGTGTCCACTCTCTTGCAAAAAATTCCTAATGCATGCTGCTTTGACGGCATCCTACCACGCCTAAGTGCCGAAACGCGACGGTGCGCAATTGAGAGTGGCTTTAAGTCCACCGATTCACTGCAATAGGACTGAGGTATGTTAGATGAGTGTTCCTTTACTTCGTTTGACACTAGGTAATCTAAGATACTCTTATTGTTTCGTCGCCAGCTGCTAACCAAAGATCCCATCGAATATGTCTACGACCTCCAGCAGCAGTGGACTCATAGGTATCCACATTCGAACCACTCCACAGAACGAAAAAATGATCTGAGCACTTCTATTGGAATGGTGTGTGTTACCAAGAACGCTTGTCGTGCTTTCGGCCAGCAGGCACCACCAATTTTAAAATAGTCACTGTGCGTTTCCAGACTACAAGCAGCCTCACCGCATCGCAAACTCCAAAAGCACTCGGTTTAACAGCAGCCTGGATATCTGAATGGTTATCAGACAACATACTTGGCGTAATTGCTGTAGCAGTGCGCCACTCAACCTTTTATTTGAGACGAGATCGCATGTTCACAGAAGCTAGAGTGCGGTTTGTAAGAGTCGAGAGCTAAATAAAGTCTGCTGGATGCTTGCACCGTTAGCATTTCGGTGACCAGGCACATCATGGTGGGCTAATTGACTACGGAATCAAGGTAAGCCGATGCATTCTATTTTGCCATCATATTGTTCTAAATTAGTGGGTCTAGCAACTTTGAGTAGATTTATCAATGGCTGCAACAGGAATACAGACATTGGAGCGTCATCTACCATTATCGAAGAAACGTTCCTGGAAACTCTACCTGATAGTGTAGTCTGACAGCCCAGCTCTCCTTTATTGACTTCAGTGAGCAGAGCTCCTTTGAAAATGCGTTACACGACACGGATTGTCCACTTTATAGAAAACTTCCAGGTAGGTTCTTTGTTTGTCCTACCGTGATACAGAATGTTATATTAAGTGTAGATTCTATGTATTGATATTAAGTCGTCATGGATCAGGTAGGCCGGGAAGTTCATCTCGGTCTGGTTTCGTCGCCTCTACGAAATGCACAAAGGTTCCTAGTGTCCATGGCTCGTGAGGGCTTGTCTGAGATCTTACATTACTTTTCTTTCGGTTGAGTTCTTAATGGTTAGAAAATTCTAAAAATCATTTGTAGTTATTCAAATTTGGCGGCTAAGACCAGTCGCATGTTAAAAACTGGGGAAATCTGAAAAGAATACATCATTTTTATATGACTAATAAGCCTTCTTACGTCAATAATAGGTTTGTTCGTTCTGACGTCATAATATATATTCGTCCAGATACTTCCAAATCATGTTATTTCGCGAATCTTTACAGGGCCTCGGGAACTCTTTTGGACCAGACCAGTAGCCCTAGATGTATTACATATAAACTTCGATTGTAGGGTACACAAAATTTTGGTAGACAGCCACACGATGAATACACTCTAATCATCACAAAGGTCGGTTACATCTCTAATCATCCGTAAACAGTGTAGTCCCTGAAATAAGATGTGTCAAACAGCTGGAATTGTGGCTTTGTCATCCGATCATGGACGTACTGGAAGTGTTTATTACCTGTTGTCTCACAATTAGCCCCAAAACCTGGTCGTTATATCAAAGTAATTAAAACCTACTCTTTCTGTTTAAACGTAACTTCCGGCTTCAGATGGCTGTTCCATTTACATCGATGACCTTTCCAGTGTCTGTAAAAGATAAAAACAACCTCAACATCATTGTGGAGCATGCATCTATTCAATACCGATATTATGACGCGTCTTAAACTTCACTGCCACCATTAGAGCAGGTGTCACAGTAACTGGCATCTTCATTGTCCACGCTAAGAACAGCAGGAACATCTGTCACAAAATCAGTCTAGAATGTGCACAATTTTCCAATCTTCATTGATTTCCCTTCGCAAAATGAAATGCGCAGTGAAAAATCATCCAATCCTGAGTAGCTGTACATCGTGCGTCAGTCATATCGACTCCCCAAACAAACGAAAACGTTATGCGGAGCAGCCTAAGATTTTGTAGGGTGTTGAGAATGGCATCTTCATTAAAAATGACAACCAAGCGGTTCAAAGTACGTACTTTTAAACAGCTTTTGCGCTCAACCTCGAAGGCATCTACTTTGCTCCGACTAACTGCAGCAACAATGTCCAACTGCAACATCGTTTAAGTCGCGTAGTTTTACGTAACTCAGTTTGTGAGATGCTGGTTTTGATATTGTTAGGAATTAGCTTGTTTCCATTTGTATCTGATAAATATTTATGATGGTTTACTAGTTTTTAAATAAATCACCCATCTAAATAACACATGAATACTACAAATCTATAACTTGTTTTATTTTGAAATCAAATTTGTTTAGTTTCCACGATAGCAGCAATTGAGGTAGATTGGCGAAATTTAATCAGTCAAAACTACAGGATATTTACAACAATAGTTTTCTAGTACAACATGAGATGTGATGCCTTCAATACTATGGGTAATATGTGTGGGATTTCAACGCTTTTGCTACAGATTTTAGTCACACAACATAATTAATGTATTGTGTAGTAAGATAGTGTACTTCAGATGCTAGTCACCACTAATATTAGGTGGTTCTTAAATATAGTTACTCGTTGGCATCTCTTACTAAAAATCACTTATATATCAAACCATAAAGCAAAACACAACCGGCTTCCTGCATTATTACTATGAGAAACAAACTTTGAATTCGCGTTTAGTTCGGTTGTCATTAGAGTCAGAAATTAAATTAATTTCAGTTAAACAAATTTAGATTAGAACTACAAAGCATTTTTAAGTGCTTTTTTTACCAAGTTGCCTGCAACACATTTTAATTAATCACGTAGATTTCTCGTATATGTCATCTGGTCGTGAAAAAATAATATAGTATTATAAATCAGCAATATGAGTTTGATTATATGAACATCATTAAAATATACTAACCATTTAAACTTGTTATGAAACTGAAAATACATGCATGCATTCCCCACAAAGCTATGTGCGTACATTGTCTCAAATTGGCCAACAAGCTGCGTTAGCTGCGACACTAGGATCTCTTGCAATTGATGTTTGCTGTGTCTCTAAAACATGCATACAGGATCCCAGCATGGTCATCTGTTTGACCTCACTTAATCGATGAAGCGGAACAGCACATCTCACTCCTCATTTATCTGGAGGCCCTGTATCGGGCTCACGTGGCCTTGATGGTGTAGGCATAGCACAAAGCTTACGGGCAGAACAGGCATTTCTCGGGTGGATTGTTGTGGATAGTCATTTATATACTGTCCGTCTAAATGGCACAGTACGAACTCGGAAAGATAGTGACACACGCCGATGCCTTTTTGTCGTTTCTGCTTATGCCCCCACTGACTGCAGTACAGATGAAGTAAAAGACGGATTCTATACAAAGTCCTCTGCCCTCCTTTAAAAAGATAGGCAATCAGACGTAGTAATTATAGCGGGGGATATCAATGCCTAAGTCGGTAGGCTAAATCAGACTGAAAAACATTTAGGTGGGTCACTCAGCATCCCGGTGCAGTGAGCAGACAATAGAGAACTTCTGATGCAGTTGTGTTCAGACTACCGTTTACTTTTACCTAGCACAAACTTTAAGCATAAAGAGAGACATTATTTAACCCGGCGACCTCCAACATCTACATAACGATGGGCACAAACTGACCACATCGGCATCAGATATCGTTGGAGAAGCTGTATGTCGGACTTCCGCTCATTCTGGAGCACGTATTTAAATTCTGACCACGCCCTGCTGAGAGCACGTATTTCTATGCTTTTCGCTGGTAGCAGAAAGGTTACTTCAGGCAAACCCATTAGATATCAAACCCAGAATAGAAATGCCAAAATTTCATTTAGAGGTGAATTAGCTGAGCATTTAGTTGCCCATAACCAACAGGTTTATCCGGAGACAGCTCTAGAAGATTACAGCGATAGGGGAACACTTTCAGGAACAGTTCAACCGGCCCCTAGCTACTCTTAGCTTACCTACTATCCCAAAGCTACCTGAATGGAAAACTGACGAAGATCGCCAAAATCTCAGTGAGGGTGTAAAGTGTTCTTACCTTTTCCAATTGTCTTTGTTTGGAGTTTGAGCGATGTTGTGAATAACTCGTGTTAAAGTTTGCTGTCTTCATTTTGAAGTCCAGCAATTTCAACAAAGTCGATTCCTTGGATGCGATTCAAGGTATGTATTCGCAATTAGGTGTCAATAACCACATTGTTAACTCTAGATATGTCGTATATCAGTACAGAACTGGGAATGTAGTCTAGATGACGCGACTCTCGCGGAAAGTACTTATCTGAAGATGAATTCACAGAAAACGTCAATGGTTTATGGTAGGTGAATATTGTAAATTCCCGGCCTTTGATGGAGTGTTGAAAATGTCGTACAGCACAGTATATGGCTAACAGTTCACGTCCAAAAGTGCTGTATCTGGATTCGGTATCGTTTAATCATCTTGAGAAGACTGCTAAGGATTGTCAAGCTTGGCCAATCCATCGTCGCAGAACTGCGCCAATCGCTAAGTTAGATGCGTCAACCGCGGTGCTGACAGGAGCTTCAGTATTGTGATGCGCTAACACAGTCTTATTGGCTATTGCTTCTTCAGCTTCAGTGAAAGCTTTCTGTAACTCTGCATCCATTAAGACCACCTTTTTATCCCCGCGAAGCTGATCTGTCAGTGGTTTCTTGATAGATGCACAGTTGAGCATAAATCGTCTGTAAAAACTTACCAATCCATTGAAAGCTCGCAACTGCTTAATGGTGGTTGGCTTCGAGTACTCTAGAATAGCCGCCACCTTGTGTTTTTGGGGTTGTATACCATTAGTATCAATAGTATGCCCCAGGAAGTCCAACAAGGTTGTTCCGACTGGGCATTTCAGTATGTTTATGGTAACTTCATATTGTTGCAGTCTACTAAAGACTGTGTCCAAATGTTTCATGTGTTACCTCGTCTGGGCTTGCTATCAGGCAGTCGTCGACGTATGCATGGACATAGTCAAGCCCGCGGAACACGTCATCGATGAAACGTTGGAATGTTTGTGCTGCGTTCCTCAACCCAAAAGGCATTCGGAGGAATTCGTAAAGGCCAAGTGGAGTTAGGATAGCGGTTTTCGGGATATCATTTTCAGACATCGGTATTTGGCTGTACGCCTTTACCAAGTCGATTTTTAAAAATATTGTCATTCCCTTCAGAGTGGCCGTTAAATCGTGGATGTGCGGTAAAGGGCAAGGATCAGGCGTAGTTTGGGCGTTAAGACGTCGGTAATCACCGGTGGGACGCCAGTCATTGCTATCTTTCTTCGGGACCATATGTAATGGAGATGACCATGGACTACAGGAAGGTCGAATTATTCCCAAGTCAATCATATGATCAAACTCGTTTTTCGCAATCCTCAGTTTTTCAGGCGCGAGTCGGCGTGCTTTGGAGAATACAGGTTGACCTATAGTCGTGATGTGAGGTGTAACATTGCTGGTAACACATGATAATTTCAATGACGCCTTATTCAGATCTGGATAATTGTCGAGTATCGGCTGAAAATAAGGGTTAATTAAATGTTTAAAACGAAGAGGACATAAGCTACAACCCGTTGCAGCGGTTCCACGAATGTAGAGGTTTCTGTTACTATCCACTAGTCTTTTTTTACTAGGGTCCACAAGCAAGTTGTGGTGGCTAAGTAAATCTATGCCTATGATAGGTATTTTCACATCGGCGACGGTGAAAACCCAGTGTATGGGTTTTCGTAAACGCACGTTTCAGTAGGCATATCGTTTACCATACGTAGCTATGTGTTTACCATCGACTGCCTGTAAGATCTAATGCAGCTTCATGGTGGCGATCAGATGGAGCTGCAGGAAGGACGCTAACTTCTGTGCCAGTATCGACGAGGTAGTGAATCTTCGTTATCACATCAATGATAAATAACAGACGGCTGTTTCCACTGGCTACAGTTGCAGCTAACGCCGGATGGTTTTCCGATGTGTCGACAAGGGTCTCTACACTTCTAGGATTTTTTTCCATAGGTGTTGTGGTACCAGCACCAATGTGCGTTTTCGCCTCTTCGAAGTCGAGACGACGATTTTTTTCGGGATGTACTTCATCGACGAGAATTGTTCGGTCGGTGTCTTTCCTTCAGGTCAAGAAAACGAGAAAAAGCATTATACAATTTCGTCACGTCGTTTTCGGTGGTATGAGGTTTTTCAGTAATGGAATAAACCTCATTATCGCGAGTTCTGGTGATCTCCAGAACTCGATCAGCAGATGACGCTATTTCATCTACTGGGTTGTTATTAAACGTTACCAGAACTGCTTGCACTTGTTGTGGCAGCTTTGATAAGAAGAGTTGGAGGAAAAGACCTTCGTCGAAAGTGCGTTGACCAATCACTTCTCTCATGCGCGACAACATTTCCGTCTCTGAACCGTTATCGAGCATAATGGTGTGAAACAACTCATGAAGACGTTGTCTGTCGGACAAGTCTCCGCGTTTGAGAATAGATCTTTTGAGCTGGTGAAAAGGTTCTAGGCAGTCAGGGCTGAAAAATAAAGGGGTGACTAATGACTGCGTTTTCGAATTGTTCTTGAGGTATAAATTAGATATGAGTGTACGAATAATCGCATCAATAGAGTTTTCACTTTAATGCACAATGAATTTACAGTTTCAGTTTAACAAAAAAATACACTATCAGATAGAAGGAGGTGCTATGTGTTCTTTGTTTGATCCCTTCTTGATATGTCGGGCACCTAATGAAGATTGGCTATCCTCGGGAACTGTGCTTTAGAAGATTATTTCAATTATTATAACTGTGGACAGTGTTAACATTTCATTTCTATGACTGTTACGTTCCCCTTGCACGGTTCTTTCGTTTTGTATATTTGCTCTTAGTATATTGTTTATTTACTATGAACTATGCTTACTTAATTGTGTACAAGTTGTAACATTCACCGCCACTCTTCCCTTTGTTCTGTACAAATGTTAGATTCTTGATTGGTTCACTGTGTGGTCTGACTCTATGTATATATAAAGGCATGATTAAAGTATAATACGTTTTCAGTTCTCGGTTCTCAGTTCTCGCTTTCTCCGTCTTCCTGTTCTCAGTTCTGGTTGTCCTATTGTCAGCTTTATGGAGGGGGCGAGTAGGCTTAGGTCAATCGCACATTCTCAACTAGGCACGCATCTTATTGGTGTTCGCGTCTACCAACCAAATCGTCCTCTTCTTCTTCCTTTCTTCGCGTCATAACACTTCTTCTCAGGCATGATCATGGGGAAGATTGAAAATTGCTTAATGAATAGTGCGAACAGCAAACTCTCCCCCCCTACAGTTTAGATACATGGATGAATTATTGATTCTATATGAGAGAGGTTCTAGTTTTGGCCACCTTTTGAATGAGCTGATTGTTACCCATTCAGAAATCCAATTTACTTACAAAATTGAAAATGATGGATGCCTACAACTTATAAATGTTTTGCTAGCCGCAAAAACAAATGGACGTATTAAGTATACAATTTACTACAAAAAATCATATGCAGTCAGTACACCATTTTTATTCTTTCTTTTTCCACAGTTCGAAATTAGCCCATAACACAATTTACTGTTTCTAGCCAGAAAGATGGCGTTTTAGAATAAGCGATAACAGTACTGTACAGCACCATGTATAAAGTCGCTGGTCCTAGAAAATCTGTGAAAGCCTCCACAGCAAAAGTAACTCTGAGAAAAAGTTCAACATAAGACAATAAGAAAAAAATCGATTTTGTGCTTGACTTTAGAGGAAATGAGATTGCAGAGATTGAACGAAAACAAATTTCAAATAAAACATTTTATGTTTCCTTACTACGTATCATATTTACTATAGCTATATAATGCCAATGCAAGTCAAGGATAAGGTTTCGAGTCAGGTCACCTCTATGTACATTAATAAATTTACCTGTTCTTGTGTAGGCAGTTATGTAGGTAGCTTGACCTGATAGACACTTAAAATATTGTCCAGTATGATCAAGTAAAGGGTAAAATAAGTTTAGCGACAACTCAATATTACTTTAACTTGTAGACTTAGATAACAAAATCGACGAGGATATGGCATTTAGTATCATATGAAAAGTAACAAATGAACTTTATACTTGGCTATTCTTCATAATTGAAGAAACAGTCAATGGAATTCGCCAACTACAATTATGCGTAGAAAATGCCCGCTATTCAACACCTTTTTTTCCATAACGTTCAATACTCACTAGATCACAAGAATTGTAAATGTTCTTACATATACTCATATGAGCTTATTTTGTGTTATTTTGTTTATTTCTATCATTGTTGTCGATAGTCTCATTTTACAGTATTCGTATAGTTTATTAATGAACCTTCACTTTGTCACTCTACCCCATAAATATACATCTATTCCCAGCAAACTCTATACACGCCTCTATGGTTTTGTTATAATTATTGTCAACTATTTTATCCATTAATTCATACACACATATTATGATTCAATTAGCCACAGCGGTTCAACTGTTTTTAATAAACATTTCTATTTGTGATTAAATTTACTTAAATTGTTCTCTTAATTCATTAGTCAGAAATACTCATTTTATTCCATATATAATTTGACTAATATAATTTGTCGCTAGGATTTATCACAGATTAATCCGTACTAAGTAGTATTGAGAACCAGAGATTATTGAACAGCTGCGTTGTTATAGAATGGGACTGCACATTGATGACTCACCTAGGGTCCGGATCTGGGGACTTCAGACCTGAAGGCAAACGCTTGATCGCCATTGGCAACTGAGATAGAGTCAGGTCACTTGATTTTTACTTTGATAAATTTATGATATAGCGTAACGACTATTCAGTGCTTTTAGTGATGGTTGTTTTATATTCGGCTTTTCTAAACTCCATCATTTATGACTTCCCACTAAAACATTATAGGCTTCTTGAAGTAGGTCACCAGTAAGCTAATTATTATGGTTTTATCAGCAGTACCACAATCATATCAGTCTATAACGAATGCGAACAGCGGGTTGAAGCTAATCTTCGTAAGGATTATTAAATTCGAAGTGATATTTAGTTCGTTTATGAGCCTTACATAATATATTATATTCTGTTATCTAGACAGAAGCTGATGTCTTATGACAATTATGTCTTTTGCTATTACTATTTTATTACTGAATAGTTTTTGATCAAACTGACAGTTAACAATTAGGAGTTTTCTTCATTCTTAGCCCCCCCAACATAAACAACATAAATCAATTTAAGATAACAAATAATTATTTTTACTAGTAATTCTTTATAAATAATGTATTAGTTATTGACGTCTAGTGCATAGATGACAGCTTTTTACCTCAAAAGTTTATTAAGTTAGATCCTTAGAGGCTGTTTCTGATGGTTTATTTTTGACTAGAATTTGGTGACTGGTTACGTGAATAAGTTTGTGTTACCATAATTTAAATCAGTGAATTAATTTTAACGTCAACCGTGTTTTCACTGCACATAGATTTATTTATTATGTTGTTTATAGTCAATAATTATCAGTGATAAGCATTCCAGCCATTGAATATTTATATAAGCTCAATTTCAATCTAATTTCTGTCATTTGAACAATCTAATGAGTTGTGGAATATTTAGATTTTTACCATCGCTATGTTTCTGTTTAATGTTTCATACTGGCAAAACAATGACGAGAGAAAGCTTATCATTTCAGACGTTAAGGTACTATAAACTAAGACTTAGATACAGTGGTCTGGTCTGCGTGTAAACATCAGTATAATGAAGATATGTCCAACTGACGATCTTCAAATAGAACAAAAAATACTAACCACAATCCAAATATATTAAAGGGTTTCTCATTTTAAAATACTAAGAGATGAGTCATCTACATGTTAATTCCGCACTGAATATTTTCTAGATGCACAATGGATTTTAGATTATGAATTATATAGAAACTTAATCTTTTATAATATAAACTATTATATCTATATTGTAGTTGTGATTATTGTACCCGCCGCTGGTTTCGGTAAATTGTAGCTTTTCTTAGATTCTTCATATTACAAGATAATCTGAGTTGAAAAAGGGCACCTTGTGTTTTTTTTTTGCACTTCATAAACTCACAGAACCCGAAAATCTTTGCTGTTACATATTACGCGTTAGCAACAAGCATACATTAGTAGAGTGTATTGTAGTATGAAACTGTTTTCTAGTGTTTTTATCTAAGTTTTCTAAAATACATCAAAAGCAGTGTTTGCCTTTGAAGACAACTGTATTAGCCTTCAAGTGATTAACTAATTTCAATTACAATATTGCGAAATTACTACATTGTATTTAATCGATATATGGCAAGTGAATTATAGTCTAAAGTTGGTTTTTCTTAAAAGATTCATCGTATTCACAACGGCAAAACCCTATTTGTTAGCCTTGAAAATTTAAGATGATTAATAGCTGTGAAGCATACAAAATACCTATTTAACAAAATTACATTAGAACGATTTAGTTAGTAAGTATAGGAAATTTAAAAGGAAACTATTTGAATTTTAGTTTATTATGAATCGATAACATTATAGTCATCACACAAAAATTATTATTTCCTACCGTGTTGGTAATACATTTTTCCACGTTGGCCACTATTCCTGTGACTGTAAAAATATTGACAGAGTGGATCACAGTTCTTAGGCATTCCTGTTGGAGCATTTTTAGCTAAGTCTTTTAGCAAAGGTTTCACCGGAACTGCATTGTAATGTGTAAGAACATCCAAACTAGCGAAAATGACTACGAAGATTAATAGTCTCGGCATGATTGTGAAATGTGTAAGCAAGTATGAAATTATTTGTAAAACGTTGCTATTTTGATTAAAATATCGTTTAATGAAACTGACCAATCACAAGCATTGGTATTATTAGGCTTGCAATCGGATGATTAAAATATGCTGCTCAATTTACCAGCAAACATTTATTGGATCTTTTATGGTTTTGTGAATAAAATTACAACAGTATTTAAAAAACCAATGATTATAGGCTTGTAGTACAGCGTTTTTCATTAATTCAACTTCATTGTTTATCAAATTGACATACTACGATAATTAGTTGAAAAAGGAAATAATAAATGGAAAGCTAAGTTTTCTCTAATTCTTTATGTTATACAGTGTATTTAGAAAGATGGTAACGAGACTTACAGGTTACCAATATGAATTTATTAAAGTGATGCAAAACGAATATTAAGTTCGGTACTCAGCCGGTATACTCTTTTAAAAACTGCACACCGTAGTAGTATCCAACCGATGATAAAGGATATTAAGCTTATCTCATTGAAATCTAAATTCCCATATTACAAGTACTTGAAAAACTAAATGACTAACATATAACCTAAAACGCCTACCCTGAACATGATTAGGAACTACTGTCTACCTGTAGACATTGTTTTGTTGTGTTAGGTGGACAAGTGAAGTCAAAAAGAAATTGTGAATTTTGTTTTAATATTTTCTGGTACTTATCACCGAACAACTGTGAAAGCATCGAGAACTTTATTTGACAACAATTTACAAGATATTACACTACTTGAATAAAGACAATATTGATTTAAGGACTCTGTTGTCTCATATCAAAATATCTAATTTCCAAGACATCAAAAAAGATCCAAATACAAGTGACTTAGATTAATTTGTTAAATAGGCGCTACATTGATCTAAACTGACCAGAAGTCTAAACCTTTCGTTTAATGATTAATTAAATTTGTCATTCATGCAAATAGTGGATCTTCTTAAAATTCTTAGCAGAAATGTGTGCAAAACGTATCCTTCTGAATAAAGCGGTTAACAATTGACCTTATAATTTAGAACAATCTTTTTTTGAATTCTTGCCAAATATATTGTGGGATATTTAATATTATGGATTAGTTGGACAATATAGCCTCATTAACATTGTGAAATTGCTTTATGTACACACAGGGTTTCTTGATTTTGTATGATTATATCGCGTAAACAAAAATGAAAGGTAATAAGTACACTACTACCAACGATTTAAAATTTCACTTCAAAAACTAAACTTCACTTTACTTTTTCAACAGTGCTATTCGGTTCCGAAAATATAGTTGTACAGTGGTTTTTCTTCAGACAATCCTTCAAAGTAATTGAAGTTATATTCCACCAGATACATTTTGGTGCCACAATGTTTTCAGAGAAAAAAATCCTCATTATTCTAATAAGCCATTTAAGTGTAATATATTTAAGAAATTATAATAACTAATATAGGAGCATCAGTCGAGTATGTTTTGACAAAACAAAAATGACGCAATATCAATTACCTTCCAACCGTCCCTTGAACATATATGGGACCAGCATGTCCAGAATTCATAAAGTTATGATAATATTGGCAAAATAGGTTGGCGTCATTTTGATTTCTAATTGGATTATTTCTACCTCCTTAAAGGTTTATATATCCTTGGGTGTACGAAATAAGATAAACAAATATACCAGCGGGACTTATAAACTAAACTATGATTCACAACATTCGCTTCGTTTCCATATCAACATAAATTTCATGAGATGTGTTTAATCTGCCTTAATTCAATTAAAACAAACCAATAAGAAACACTAATATTGTGAAATTAACAAAAGACTGAGAATAACAAAATGATACACGTGTAGCCAAAATGTAATAGTAATTTGAAAGCTGTCCAAAATGACTTATTCTACGTTTAATGAATTTACTTAGATGTAATAAGTTTGTTGCTCATTTTACCACGTTAACTTAGAAAAATCTGTCTCGTTTACATAATTATTTAATATTGGTGAGTATATTTATATGCATGATTCTACAAAATACGCAAAATTATGCTGTAGTAGAAAGCCAAAATATTCTCTGCCTATCATTAACCTACAAATATCCCCACTTAATTGAATGTTTAAGTTCATATTTTAAATGAAACATAATCAAAATAACAACATGGTAAGATTAAAAGGAATGAAATGGAGACAAGTGCCATGCTGAATAAAAAGAGTTCAGTAACCAATTTAGGGTAAGATAAAAATGAGAGAAAGACATCGATAGTGAATCTAGGATATGGACAAATATATTACTCATGAAATTACACTTTAAAGGATGTATTTCAAGCGTAGCTGTTTGGGTAGAAATCCTAGAATATCTATAAAAAGGTCTTTTGCGTTAAATAGATTAAACAATGCTTTTCTTTCAGGCATCATTACCAATTATTGTTCTGTTCTCCGTCACTATTTTTTATCCGTTTATTCACTAGTTATAAACGAGTCATTCTAATAAAACTAATAAAAGAATTAAAGTATTGATATCATAGACACATGAGGTTCACAGAAATCTGTTCTGTAGTAGAAATGTCGTGGGAGTTTGTGCCAAATGTACTTAGTTCCGTGATACATCAAGCATTCTGATATGGATAGATTTTATTAACTTTTCATGCAATAGGTGTGATCTCACTGCATGAAAAACTAGATTTCATCGATGAAAATTGTATATGAGCTTTATCAACCGAGAATGGTGTAATTCTTGTGACACAAGTTGCATTAGGGCATCAGTGTAGATTACAAACTTATTATATAAGTTGGATTGTGACTGGCAAGTGGAATCCAGGACGCACGTTTCGTCCTATTTGGGACTCATCGGCTGGATGTACCTGCATCCCAATGTTGATGTTCACTGTGAACATCCAGTCGATGAGTCTCAGATAGGACGAAACGTGCGTCCTGGATTCCACTTGCCAGTCACAATCCAACTTATATAATACTTGTGAAAAATTCGATATAGCGAGGCAATCCGCTCAGGATACACATATAACAACGATGACTAACCAGCTTCAGTCTATAACAAATCAACGAGAATATTCAAGTTCATCCTAATACAAACTTATTATTTCTAAAATCGGATTGTGTAACAGTTTTCTGAAGTTTTTTGTGATTTGGATTTAATGCCTAGAATACAAGATTGCCAACAAAAATTAAGAAGCCCGTAAATTTGGAATGCTGGATACTTAAAGATATTTTGATAGTTTTACTTAAATGATTACTTTGATAACTTGATATTAGTTTTTTGAAAGTGGTGGGAGATATTTTCTTTGACTGAGATGTCATCAGATCAATTACTTCTGATTTTTTGGGACAATACCGAGTTATCTGACACACGAAGCCATAAAATAGTTACTTAGGACGGTTTATAAAGCTTTATGTTACCTAAAGTTCATTGGTTCGTCATGATCAGGTAATTTCAAGAAAAACACGTGAATTGTAAAATTAATTGAGGTTATATAAACTTGTGATATAATTTCACAGTAATAATCGATTTATAATTACTACATTGGGCAAACTGCTGCTGGATATTTGAGAAATAATACAAGTTTCTAAAATGTAATTTAGTTGTACTAACATTTCACACCTGAGCCATACCATGATGCTAAAAGCGTTGAATGCTCAGTCAGTGGGTTTTTAAATAAAACCATTCATGCTAACCTTGTAGATAATCATCTATGAATGATAAAAAAAGGTATTTTAAATTAAATCTATGATTGTTCCAAGTATTTGTGATGTATCAGATTGATTGTTTCTTGGCATCTAAATATGCATCTAAATATTTCCAATTCATGTTATTTTGTGTAAACAGTGGAGAACATATCATAAGTCAATAATATCAAGTTATAACACGTGTATATCTTGTCTATTCACATGCAATGATTATTCAGAGTTAGTTTTAAAACAAATGATGTTGAACATGTTTATAGCTGCATCATTAGCTGTACTTTGATATTTTCATTTGATTTCCAAAATCACTAGTGTGATTGTGTAAAAAAAGTGAAAGTAATTTCGGAGAGTAGTAGTAATAGCAATAATTTTAATTGTATTATTATATCTGTGACTTATGAGTACATTAAAAAGCTTATAAATTCTGAATACACATGTAGTTTTGTTAATTTGGTAAACGTCACAGAACTACTCTGTTTTGGTACTTGACCTTCACGGTATTCAGATATATGAAGACGTCAATCATAAATATATGATTTTACATAAAAGCCAGTTGTATCGCTTATCTCGATGATTTATTATGAGTATTATTGGGAGTGACCAGTAACTTGAAAATCTATTGGTTATAAAACGTGGTAAAATGCTGTACTATGGACATCGTCGTTTTTTAACAATTACTATCAAATATTCATTAGTATTAAAGTTCAAGTATGTACAAACAGTATAATGGTAAATTCTAACATACGCTACATACATTTTTATTATAAATCAACATCATTAGGAAAATCGTTGGTATTTAGTAAAAACGTCTATATATCATATGGGATATCCCAAACACCAGCTAGACGATTGGATCTATTTGTGTACAAAATGAATTTTCATCTCATTTGGATTTTGTTTACACTGCATCTCCTGACTGATTAGTTTTGAGCAATTGTGAAAATCAAGGAAAATAATGTACAGAAAAGATGTATTTTAAGCTATATTTCTTTCTAACAACCAACTAAAAAATGTTCTTGACGAAGTGTGGTTTATAGAATAGAAAATATGTTTGTGAAATACGACAATGATCTTTATTAAATTTGACTATAGAAACTTCCAAACTTTCGGTAAAGTTTTATTTAACATGTAATATTGTTCATGGAACAGAATGTAAATAAGTCAACCGAATGATTACTGACATGAAGAACAAGTTTAGATTAAGGCTTACAATTAGTTAAATTCACAATTAGTTGTTCATTATTATTATCCCTAAAAGAAAGTTTCTATGGTTTATTGCATGAATTTCCATAGGTGATACAACATTCTTGATTAATCACCCAAATATTTTGTTTAGACAACCCTGTCGCAACTAGCTACAAGCACCATCAAAATTGAAAAAAATAAATGTCAGTTGTCTTTTAAAAATGAGCAGATTTTGTGATAAGATTCATTTCATTAGGTAGGACGCGAGATTCATAATTAGGTCCGAACCTATAGACTATGACCAACAGGGTCCCATCATGGTGATTTTCATATGTTACATTTCCTTTAGATCACTGTGATGATTAGAAAGAACAGGAATAGAAGCATTTTATGATTAAAATATAGTAAGAAAGCGGATTATCTTCTCAATAATTCTGGCAAATAAACGATAAAGTTGAACAAAGAAAATGGATTTCATAGGCTAAGTAACTTCTCGACAACTTTAAACAGTTTATAGTTATAACCAATATTTCATTTATAGTTTGGAGGTATTTTAGTCTTCTCGTTGATTTGATGTGGACACAAATGAACAAGTCTTTAGTGCCACTCGTGTATTACCTCGATACAGTTGAAATTCACAAGTATAATTTAATTTGCATTATGGTTGGCAATTGGAATCCAGTCCCGGTGTGAACATCAACACAGGAATTTAAGTAATCTAGCTGACGAGTCCCAAAAAGGACGAATAGCAGAATACTAAATTTATAAACACGCATGCTGATTATTGTTCACCCACTTACTATTATGCTTTTAATTAAATCTACATGTTATTACTAACTGTTACATAATCAAGTTATACAACTTAGTTTTTGTGAGTTTGAGTAACCTCCACTCATATTTATTAAGAGGAGCCTTTATAGCGGAAGTTTGTGATCAAGCTGCAACGATAATGAAATCATGAAAGTCGAAATATATATTTATTTTTGTTTTATCCTCTGGATTACAATTATATTATGGTGAACTGACTAGGCTACATATCTTTGTACTATTTTTATTAATTTACATTTTGGCGGGCATTCAGTCTTTGAATTTTCGGTGTAGTAAGAAAGCTTCCATTACTGCTTTTTTCCAAAAACGATGGAAAGTCACAGGAAAATTTCAATTGATCTATGCTGGTTGTTTGTTTAAAGGGAGTGGAAATGGAATCTATTGAACATGTATGCCTGCTAATACCTATGATTCCAAATTTGAATCCTTTGACAACCTACATACTAATCCAGATAATTACTGAATTTACTTAGCGTGTAGACTTATAGGCTGATTATGAAGCCATTTTTACTCCATCGAACATATCACAAAGTTCCCTAAATAATATAAAATAAGAATATTTTTAAATTTTTATTTATTCAAGGGACTTAAAAAGTATCCAGTTATAATGGATAAGTAAATATTTTCTATTAGAAATTTTGACCCTTTGCTTGATTGGCCCATTTTTAAACGACTGATATCAGTTTACCAAGACTAACTGTGTTTACTAGTTAGTGAGGTACCCTCATGATCACGAGCATTTGAACTTACTTGAACCTCAGTAAAATTCTCTGATGCACCAATAGTCTGGAGAATACAGACTGTCGTCACAAATAAAGAATATAATATTTTTAAGAAGATTAAGCAGGAATTGGAAGATGTTACTGTTTGTATGGTAAATAAAACTTTCAATAGAACACTAAAAAATCTGTGCAAATTAATTTTTCCCGATTCAACTAAGCCTTTCATCTTAGAGTGCATGGCGAATAAATATTCAGACTTGAAGCTTAGCTGAATTATTCGTTTGGAATTATCAAACACGTTGAGTAAACAAACATTTAGAAATTATGTAGACTTATGAGGTGTATAAATCGTAATTTCAGCAAAATATGATGGCTTCTTATGACTAACCACTGTCGAAAACTCTACTACGTTTTTGGTTGTGTAGAAGTACACTGATTGGAGTTCATGACCAACTTTACGTCTACGCTGTTACATTAATCTTTATTTAAATTACTTTGAAAATAATGGACACCCAAGCACGCTGTGTACAATTCAAACTATATTAATTACTTTCCCCGAATGCTTAGTTTTAAATAATTTAAAACTCTAGATATTCTGATCATCATCATCATCATCAATGCCTGTTACCCCAAGTGGAGCATAAGCCGCCCATCAGCATTCTCCAGCCAACTCTGCCCTGGGCTTTTCTTTCCAGTTCTTCCCAAGTGCTCTTCATTCTCTTCATGTCTGCTTCCGATTCCCTACGAAATGTGTTCTTAGGTCTTCCTCTTTTCCTTTGACCTTTAGGATTCCAAGTTAGTGCTTGTCTTATGACACAGTTTGATGGTTTCCTCAATGTGTGTCCAATTCACCTACAGCTTCTCTTCCTAATTTCTTCCTCGGCTGGAAGTTGAGATATTCTGATAATGAATACTTACTTTTATTACTTACGTAATAGTTTGCACCAATCTCATTATGTCTACAACCTGGTAAGTGTCGTTTATTCAGTTACATAATGTATCGTTGTGATTAGAAACTGTCATTGTACTCCATGAAACTATGTTTCATTTAGTTTATGCGATAAAAATTAACTATCTGGATACATTATAACTTTCATGCTTTAAATTAATCTAGTTGGTAGACCAATTAGCGATACTTCTATTATAAGATCATCAAACATAATATACTTCCAATATTATACGCTAGTACACATGATTTACAGAAAGTACATAATAGCAACTATGAGCAGACAGATGAATGCAAATAAAGAGAGGGGTGAAACTTCGAACAGAGGTTTAACGTCTAGAGCGAGAGATTGAATCACTAAGTACCACAGTACGTATACTTTTATAAAACTAATAAGTCAATAAAACATATGTGAATTACCTGGTGTTTGCCTTTATTAGTACCATATCAGTACAAATGTATAGAAATTCACCATAATAATTAGTGTTTCAGCAGCTCCAATTTGTTAAAAATGTGTAAACATTGAGTATTAAACGTCATAAAGTCCATGTATAGGGGTGTTATGCTGAATGAAACCCACAGCTGAGTATAAAAATAAAATCCACTGTTTTGTTGAGCAACCAAGACATTCTCAAAAGCGTAGCTTAATCGGTAGAATTTGATCACACAGTTGTACATAAAGTACTATATTTATTCCTACTTAATGTGACGTCAATACTAATCTACATGGTTTAAGCAATAGTGGAACATTAATATTTAGATCTTATTAATTTATCTGCAATGTGTAGTACATCTACCATATACATACCAGTTTTCACTACTATCCTCATCATCCAAGATATGGATTATTAAATACTTGTGTTTTTAGGTGATTTTGAATAGCCAATTTTCCTTAGCAACAATAAATTGAAATTAAATGTAAGTTAGAAGAAAATGTGAGAAAGTTTTGATACTCTAAGAAAGAATCTGTATATAAGGCATAGTGACATGAGATATGTTAAACAAATTCACGAAAGTTGCTATAATAGTTATATAATTGATTATTAGATCTTGATAACAAAATCTCCAAGTAACTTGAATGATTTAAATAGTAGCTTACTAAAATGATTAGGTTTAAAAGTGCCGATAGCTATTGCTAGACGTAACATAAGCAACATATTATCCAATAATAGCCTAAGAATGAACACTTACTAACTAAGAAAACTCACTTGAAATATCTAAACATTCATATGTAAAAAGATCATACAAAATCTAGCTTTTCACTGTATGCAAGAACTGTTGTTCTCATCGTCTTCTAGAAATTTCAAGAACAGATAGAAAATGTGAGTTCGTGTTATTTTGAGTGATTTATTATGACTTATTTAAAGATTTCATATCAGCATACACAGCTGTAAATTGCTTTGTATTTTTGTTCAAATTAGATACAGCCAGTGAGATGTAACCTAAGGTACTTATTTTGATAATCTTCTGCGCCGATTAGTTTGACTTTCGAACATAACATGTTTTACCTGACATTTTAATGATTGCATTAAATCCAATTAACGGAATTTTTATATGTAACAAAATATACTACTTTGAAGTAGAGGGAAATGCTTCAGTAAATATAAATTTTAGAAAATAATTTAATATCACAAAGTGTACTCAGATTTACATATTTTAACGATAAATTTGCAAGTAGAGACTTTAAAGTATGCTAACAACATCCACGAAACAATCATTTACTTAATGCGAAGCCTTCATTATGAAACCATAACAAGATAAATGGAATAACCAGGTAATGAAAAATATTCAACTGTATGTAATTAGGATAAGCTTGTATTTTCCCGTTGGTTTGTAGGACGAAACGCGCGTCCTGGATTCCACTTGCCAGTCACAATCCAACTTAAATATATAACTTGTGTAATAAAACTATATCGAGGCAATCAGCTCAGGATGCACATATGGCAACAGAGACTGACCAGTTTCAGTCCATTACAAATCAACGGGAAAATACAAGCTTATCCTAATTACATATATATGCCCGTTGCACAAGTGTGACTGTCTGGACACAGTAGCCTAGTGGTGAACACAGTGGCGTTTGGCACGAAGCGGACTGAGTTCGAATCCCGGTGTGAACATCAACATTGGGATGCAGGTACATCCAGCCGATGAGTCCCAAATAGGACGCGAGTCCTGGATTCCAATTGCCAGTCACAATCCAACTTAAATATATTCAACTGTATCTCAAGATGGAGAAAAGTAAAAATCAGTAGAAAACAAAGTGTCTTAATAAGGTTATAAACAGGAAAAAAAGAACAAGGTAAATATAAAACGTGAAGTATTACAATGCATAAGAAAGAAGGGAAACCAAAGTAAGAAATTATTAAAACACATTCAGATTAAAATTGAAATAAAATATAATTAAGCTGACAAATGGACAACCTTTTTACACATCAAATATTCATACAAAGGCAAGAAAGCGTTACCTGATCCATAATGTCAAGTATGTAAAACTAAAATTTTGAATCCATGGTAACTTTGACAAGTGTGCCAGTTTGCACATTGGTTGTTGTTTGAAAAGGAGAACAAGATATAGAATTATCAAATGAAATATATAATTTTTTACGTAGAGGTATGAATGAGATGCAGACAAATTATTAGAAAGTATTACTGTGCAATTGAACAGCATCAATGTAGTGTATGTAAATCCGTTGATTTCATGAGTAGACTACTGATTGATGCAAACAAGTGTCTCATCGTCATCCCTCGTTCATTTGTATACACTTATTAATTAAGGCTGAAAGCAAAAAGAAAAACGAAACTGAGACTAACAACGAATAATACAATATTTAAATTGTTGATAGGATTCACGTAAGTAGTTTTCGCGATTAGGATGCTTCGTTGACAACATACCTTGAACTTCGGTTCATTTCTAAAAAAATATTCATCGTTGAAAAGACACAGCGAAGTCAAATATGTTTAAGATTTCTGATTAGCTGAACTTGTTGAAATTTACTTTAAAAATACATCGCATCATCTTAAAATTTTATGGTTATGAATGAATCCACAGGATTTGTGAAGATTTCTAAGTACCAATATGAAGTGTATTAACTCACCAAATACTGATTGAAATGCTTGCTTCAATACATATGCAAAGTCCACAAACTTTTACATACATTCGTCAATTCGGTTCTAGATTGACAGAGTCAGTGATTGGCGTTGTTTCATTATAGAAAAGAGTAAATTTACAAGGTCAAGTTGTCAGTAACTAGTCAGAAACTAATCATAAAAAACAGTGGAACGATGAAAGATAAAAAAAAAGTGACACTACACCTAAAATAAAAAACGAATCGCTAACACTCTACACACAACGAAAATAAGAATCAGAAAGGTTACTACTAAACAAATCTCCATAAGTTGTAATGTTTGTGGATAGTTTTTGATTATTAAAGTAGGTTCTATCACTTAATGATTTCACTTCTCTCGTATTCAATAATTTAACATTCTATAAGCAATAAGACAACAAATAACTTGAGCATAAACAAACAATTAAAAAACACACTGAATACTTCGAAGAATTGACGACGAGGTCATACTATACAAGGGGTAACAGAGTAAATGAATAATTATAATCATGAGAACTTTACTTCATTTCATTTTCTTAACGTTCTTAATTAATTAAGAACACAAATATTCGACAATCATAGTAAGAGAATAGTAAACGACAACTTATTTGGTAACCAATTAGATTATAGAAATGTAACTATCTCTATGATTGTAAAACTAAAATTTTGAATCCATGGTAACTTTGACAAGTGTGCCAGTTTGCACATTGGTTGTTGTTTGAAAAGGTATGAATGAATCCACAGGATTTGTGAAGATTTCTAAGTACCAATATGAAGTGTATTAACTCACCAAATACTGATTGAAATGCTTGCTTCAATACATATGCAAAGTCCACAAACTTTTACATACATTCGTCAATTCGGTTCTAGATTGACAAGAAGTCAGTGATTGGCGTTGTTTCATTATAGAAAAGAGTAAATTTACAAGGTCAAGTTGTCAGTAACTAGTCAGAAACTAATCATAAAAACAGTGGAACGATGAAAGATAAAAAAAAGTGACACTACACCTAAAATAAAAAACGAATCGCTAACACTCTACACACAACGAAAATAAGAATCAGAAAGGTTACTACTAAACAAATCTCCATAAGTTGTAATGTTTGTGGATAGTTTTTGATTATTAAAGTAGGTTCTATCACTTAATGATTTCACTTCTCTCGTATTCAATAATTTAACATTCTATAAGCAATAAGACAACAAATAACTTGAGCATAAACAAACAATTAAAAACACACTGAATACTTCGAAGAATTGACGACGAGGTCATACTATACAAGGGGTAACAGAGTAAATGAATAATTATAATCATGAGAACTTTACTTCATTTCATTTTCTTAACGTTCTTAATTAATTAAGAACACAAATATTCGACAATCATAGTAAGAGAATAGTAAACGACAACTTATTTGGTAACCAATTAGATTATAGAAATGTAACTATCTCTATGATTGTAAACTTATCAGAATTCTACATTTGCCTTATGTAAACTATTAACTGGTCAAAGGCATCAAGACTAGACAATGGCAATTCATTGGTTTACTTGACATTGGTATAGTATTTTCATAATAGAAGACAATAGAAATGTCTTAGATATGAAATGCTTTCTGTGCTGATAACTGATTCACTTTAATGCTCATAATAAACTGAATAATTAGTAGCCTTTTCCTCATATCGAAATTGTTCAAGTGAATTTACAAATTAAATAATAGATTATTCCACGTTGACAAAGACATAGAAAATTTGATAAAGTGGAACAATTTCTTCAAAGTATACATGCCAACAAATTGTCTTCGTTCAATATAAAAATATTCATAATCAATGAAGATGTAACTGCATTAGTTTAAGTAGAGTTTGTTTACATAATCCGGTAGTGATTTACACAGATCCACTTAGAGAGTGAATTCAGTAGAGTGTTTTAGCTCAACTCCAACTATTAACAAATATAATTGAGTTTTTATTATTGTCAATAAACAGTGAACATCGATGTTTATTATGTAATTGTTTGTTAATAAATATACCTAAATCAGATGACTTGCAATACAATTCACTTGATTGTATTGAAGAAAGAATATTACGAAAGCCTACGCCTTCATTAACAAACAATATTTTCATTAGGTATATGATGTCAACCGAAATTAAAGTCAGCACTGTTGTTCCATTTGAAATTCAACAATATGCATAGCAGCATCATGTCAGCTCAAATGTTCGACCAACCACAACTCGATTCTGGTGTCGCAAATCTATAGTACTCGAAGGTCCGACAATTCATTACACAATTTTACTGTATCATCATTTCTAATTGGATTTCTATGACACTTATTGACAAATAAAATGAATCAGTGTTGTGGTCTAACACCTACGGTTCAAATTCAAGTTATTTCAAGTGTTTATGAAATATCTCTACATATCAACGAATACAGTGGAAACGAAAGAGCGAATTGGACAGCGGTTACTGTGAAAGAGGTCACACATATACAGTAGTGGTTTATTAGAACTTGTCCACCATACTCGACTCACAATTACAAAATAGTACATTCTCATCATTTTACATATCTCACTAATCATCACAACCTAAGCTTGAGTGCAGATTGGACGCCAAAATCGATTTGATGTGAATTTTCTGAGACCAAATGTTATTATGAACCAGCATTTGAATTCTGTGATAAATAGAATTTCTCAACAGCCTCCACTTTATCTACAACTAGACATTGATAACTTAACTGGGATTGAATGTTCGCACAACACGAAGTATTCTGTCTCATACATTACCAATTACATCAATTGATACATTGGTGGTAGTTATCATGATAGATTGTTCTGAGTATTGTATAGATGTTATGCAGACGTCTGACACCACAAATTGGGAAGGCTCTACAACCTACCCTACATCAGCCTACATAGCCAACAATCTTAACAGTGAGCAACAATTTTGAGTGATGAGTCCATTCTTCATTGAAGCCACATGCAAAATCTTATCTGTTTTCCAGTACTACATGACTTCCAGTAAAACTCAAACAAATATGAGGCTATATTGATGACCACCTTCTCTAATTCACATCGAAACTCATGCCATATTAAATTATTCGATTTGTTGTTTATAACAATCTCAGGAAATGCTTTCAACTCAATTACTCCATATTACCAGCAGTCGATATTTCCAAGAAGGAGTAAGATGTGATTTCCTGCTTCCTTAGTGGTATTTCGATAGTATCAGTTTGCAATGTGAATCATCTTCTCATTAGCCAAAATTATAGAAATATTACTCATAAATAAGAATATCACTGTGAAATGAGAGAATGTCAGACAACGCATTTTATATGATTAGATATATCGACTAGGCAAATGAGTGTATACGGTGGCATGTAGATAATCAGGGATGCACATAGTCTAAGTAGGCAGAGATTTACGGTAAATTTGTCAAGTGTGCCAGTTTGCACATTGGTTGTTGTTTGAAAAGGAGAACAAGATATAGAATTATCAAATGAAATATATAATTTTTTACGTAGAGGTATGAATGAGATGCAGACAAATTATTAGAAAGTATTACTGTGCAATTGAACAGCATCAATGTAGTATATGTAAATCCGTTGATTTCATGAGTAGACTACTGATTGATGCAAACAAGTGTCTCATCGTCATCCCTCGTTGATTTGTATACACTTATTAACATAGGCTGTTTGCCAAATTATATTTACTTAAAATAACAAATTGTTATAACACTTCATCTGATTATTTTGCT